>CM040242.1:184477211-184916660 GCA_022545495.1 Chrysanthemum lavandulifolium
ACAAAAAGAATGAAACAAGAGGGACTTAATATGACAAGAAGGAAACCTACTAAAAGATGGAAGGGCTTGCTTGCAATGGAAGTTTTATTATTTAGTCCTTATCCTCTAGTATATAAAGAGGACATAGGTGTAGGTTTTTAATTAAGTCTTCCAATAATGTAGTCGACTAAAAGGTGTGTGTTTAGCCTAGACGTTAGGGGAGAACGTCTAGGGTATTAGTTTTAGATTAGTGTGTCCTAGGCGTATGTTCATGTAAACGCCTAGGTTATTAGTTTAGTTAGTAGACGTGTTTCTATAAACGTCTAAGATTATTAGAGTATTAGTGAATGAAAAACCTTTAGCAATAACAAAGTATTGTTTTGATTATTCCGCTGCATATTATGTTTATTATCTTTGTTATTGATATCCCTAGCTGAGCTTATAAACGATCTTATCAACTTCCTTTTAAACTATTTAGATCGACTTATGTCAATCTATTTGGTTGTGTGTGTTGGATGTTGATAAACAAGCATGTAAAGATATGTAATGAAAAGATAAGAGTAAGAAGCACAAAACCACAACGCGAGTATTTATAGTGGTTCGGCTACAAGGACACCTTCCTTGCCCTACTTCACTCCCTGATTCACCTACTCGAGAGTTCGTAAATACTACACCAATCTCCTTATGGCGGAGAAGCCTTTACAACGTCGCCTACCCTTTTTCCGGTGCTAGGCTAACCACCGGGTTCTTTCACTCCAAGGTGAACCACACCTACACAACGTCGCCTACCCTTTATAAGGTACTAGGTTAAGTAGCTAGTTCTTTCACTCTAAGGTGAACTACACCTTCACAACGTCGCCTACCCTTTATTAGGTACTAGGCTAAGCACCTAGTTCCATTGCAATGGAGGAACTACTACCACACTACACCAATGACTAATCCCAAAGGAGATCTACTCCTTTACAACATCATCAAGGATATCATTATCCTTGGATCTAATGCTAGTCTATCTAGTACATCGAAACACACCATATCGAATGTACATCTAAGGCACCTTTCACTAATGCCTTTGACTAGATCTACAAGACACCTTTCACTAATGTCTTGTGTCTTCACTTCTAAGCACCTTTCACTAATGCTTCTAGTCTTGACTTCTAAGCACCTTTCACTAATGCTTCTTGTCTTGACTTCTAAGCACTTGCCACAAGTGCTTATGCTATAGACGATGGATACCCTTCACTAATATCTTCGTCTTAACACTTGAGACATCTTTCACTAATGTCTTCAACACTACACTTCTTTGAAGAAAGAAAGGAAACATCAACAAGAAGACTTTAGTAGCCTTGATGATGAGGAACCATGGCAACTCATGGACTTGAGCTTGCTCGACTTCAAAGGTGGTGATCTTGCCTTTAAGAGGAACCTAGAAGATCACAAAAAACAAAACCACAAACATAGATCTCTTGGATCTGAGGTTAGTGAGTTTTTAACTCAGGGAGAAAGTGTGTTAGAAAGGGGTGAGAAACAATGAAGAAATGGCTCACTATTTATAGAAGAAAAACTCTACTATTCCCCGGATCCCACGGATTCCTTCCACAAGGGATCCGTGGGACACTCCCTTTTACCCATGGGTATTTTGGTTATGGGTCATGGGTCATGGGTTGAACCATGGATCTTTAGCTAGATACAATGTATCTTTGAGTGCAATGCACTTGGTCACTTGGGTATGGGTTATGGATATTATCCATGTATGATATGAGCATGATGTCATGAAATGGGTTATGGGCTTTGGGTTGTACCCATTTACATTCAATGTATTTGCCCAATGGGTTGTGATACTTAAGTTTCTACCCATTTATATTACCCAATATACTACATAATAGTTATGTGTATATTATACCCAAATATGTAAATACTAGTTGTTGTACATATGTATTACTAAGTCATAAAATCACTTATACTTGTTTTAGTGTTTTATGTGAAAATGTGAATATGTTAGAAACTATTAGTTCAAACCATTTACGTATTTTATTTGTTTCGTTAACATGATTTTACGTTTGTTATCGACAAAACATTAGAAGATCGTAAAATATAAATAAATGTTTTTACGGCTTATTTGTATTAACAATCTCCCCTTTTGTTGATGACAAAACATAAAATTATTTTAAGGAAAAGCTAAAATTGTAAAAGTTTGAATTTGTAGTTTTACTTTCTTCTCCCCTTTTGTCGAAACAAAAGTGTTTGAAGGAAAGAACACATCGTTTTAAGAAAAACATGTGAAAGAAATAAAAATAAAAAGAAATAGAGAGCAAGTAGCGGGAGAGGATCTCGTCTTTACTCCCCCTTGACGAGTCCATCCCTATGTAAGGTCGTCAAGAAAGTGATACTAATCTAGTTTGTTTGGAAGTAATTTTGCAAAAGATTTCGTCTAAGTGACGAATGTGCTCCACCTTGATGATTGCAATTTTGCAAGGGGATGTCACGAAATGTAAACCTAGTATTGCAAGTAATTTGCAATGTATTGCTTTGACCTAAATCTCCCCTAGCTTTAGGATGTCAAATTCTTCATGTGTAAATTGAATAACTACAAAACAAAGGTTAGAAAGCAAGTATAATTCACAATTTCCTGCAAATGTGGTCCAAGTTAGTAGAAAATAACTTTCTGTCTCACGGATCCCACGGTTCCCTCCTAGTAGGGATCCGTCTAGGCAATTCTGAGGGATCCGTATTAGCTGATTAATTTCAGTAAAGGTGATATAACAAGTAATGTTATCACAAAAGTGAGATATGAATACAACATAATCATATGCTCAGAAATATAACAAGTAGCATGTAATTTCATTTAATAAAACTAGAGTTATGATATAAATGACTCTAAAAACTAAGAAAATAAGAAAATACATGACTAGGAATCAACTATCGCTTGATGCTAGGACACCACTAAAATCTTCTAGCTCATGTTTTAGATTTAATCTCGTCAAAACGTTCGAGGAGATGATAGAACATGAAACGTTGGTCTTCTCGTACTTCATGTATCAAACTTTGAATATGTTGACAATGATAGCAATCTTTGTCATGACTAGGTAGTGGTGGTGGAAGAAATGAAATGGCTTGATGCGAAGGATCAAGTGAAGCGGCTTGTGGAGCTTCGAACGATGGAGGGATTGGTGGAGGCGCATTTGAGAATGGCTCGACCAAGAATGATGGTGGTGGTAGAAAAGTGTCAACTTCCATATGGTCGGGTGGTTGACTTTGATGATTTCTCATAATCCAAATGGGATTATATGATGGAAATGGCAAAAAAGAAACCGGAGTAAGTGTTGACTCAACACCTTGATTTTGTACCATTATTCCTCCTAATGAGGAGAATGTTGTCGGCGGAAGCGGATGAGACGGCCTAGGAGGCAAGTCCTCTAAATTGTAGAGGTGTGGTGATGATAGTGGGGATGTAAATGAAATAGCTCTAGGAACCAATGGTGATGGTTTAGTGGAGATGACATTGTTTGGCCTAGGAGGTATGGTGGTGTTTGGCATTGGTAGTTTTGTGGGTACTATCCTTTTAGGAATTGGTTTGATTGGATGAGGAAGGATCCTATCATTTGTTGGCTTGACCGGAGATGATTTGGTTGGAGAGATTTTGTGTATAACACGTGCCTTTTTCATGGGTGGTTCTTTGGTGGATAAGTTACTACTTGGGGTTTTCCTCATGATGAGATGATTTCAAGAGCTTTGCAAGGGTTTATAAAGTGCTGAAAGTTAGGAAGAAGGTGATGACTATGGAGGTCCTAACAAAGTGGTTTATAAACCAAGATATTTGGCAAGTGCATTTAAGCCTTAAGCCATTAGGATTCATTTGAATGTGATGATTAACATGCACAAGAGTCAACTACAGAGTTTGTACTGATCTAGGAACTTATTTAAGATGAGATGGAGTGTTTGAGTTAGGAAGATGATTTGAAATGATTGTTTTATCAAGATTTGACATAAACTGTTATCCGGATCCCACGGTTCCCTCCTCAGAGGGATCCGTCTAGGCTAATCCTAGGGATCCGGCTATCAACAGCTATGAATGAGTGGAAATGATGTTTCTAAGATCTAAGATCTTTATCATCTTGAGTGTTTCAGTTCTCCTAAGTGTTTTAAATGAAGGGGTGCTTAAGTACTTGAAGGTAATGAGTGATGTAGCTCATGATTGTCTTTTATGGAAGGATTTGGAACTTTCATGAGTACCAATGGACGAGCAAAGATGACACTAAAGATGAGAGTGTCAATTGAAGCTAAATGATCCTAGAGATCAGGTTGTGACTTACGATAGTGTTTTAGAAAATATCCTAAAGGCTTTGAGATGGGAAAACTAGAATTTGATCAACTTCGATCAATTTTGAGGTAAGAATGATTTATGATCAATTTTTCCATAATCGGAGGATTTCTAAGACTAGATGTGAGAGATCATGTGAAAAATGATGTGTGAGTTTAAGAGCGGAAGAGTAATGGATTAAAAATGAAACGATAGATCTACAAGCATCTTAGAGTGTGATCTAGGTGAGTTATGTGTGAGTAGGAAGGATCTACTTATCTTGATAAGGACTTAATTTTGCCTTAAGACAATATGTTTAGCTTAGTGTGAGGTGTTCTAAGGATATGATTGAAATACAATGTTTGCAATTGCATTTTCTATTTGCCGGATCCCACGGTTCCCTAAGTGAAGGGATCCGTTTAGCACAAACTTTGGGATCCGTCCATCTGCTCAGCAGAACCTTTACTAAAGGTATGCAATGATCTTGACAATGCATTATATTCCAAGGTTGGTTTAGAGGGGTTCTAACACTAAGATATCAAGTGTAAGATGTTTTTATTTCATGAAAGAAATAGGATTACATTGATAAAGCACGAGTACAAGAGAATTGATCCTATTTTGAAATACTACTAGGTTTCTTGAGTGTTTTCGCTAG
Source organism: Chrysanthemum lavandulifolium (assembly GCA_022545495.1). Classification (NCBI taxonomy): domain Eukaryota; kingdom Viridiplantae; phylum Streptophyta; class Magnoliopsida; order Asterales; family Asteraceae; genus Chrysanthemum; species Chrysanthemum lavandulifolium. The sequence continues at coordinate 184,482,143 of CM040242.1, forward strand.
GAGGATCATTACGTAATTGATGAGTGTTGTTGGAATCAAGAATGAAGAAAATATTTATGAGAGATATGTTTAGTGGTTTCATCATCTTGTTCACAAGTACGTACAACGGACTTTGAAATTGAGGATGGAAGTGCATAACATTATGATAGAGGCGTGTCAAGAACATTCCATAAGGGATGAGTTTATTCTTGGAGCCTTGAAGATTTGCAATTCGCCTTGCGAAGAAGTAGGCGAGATTGTATGGTTGTTGTGTTAGCAAACAGTACAACATGTGAGCACAACAAGCGGGAAGAATTTCTTGAATTCCCCTAAGACTCCAAACATTTTCACGTAGGATGAGTGCAAGAGGCTTGTACTCTTCCAGGGAGGGTATGTGTGAACAATATGGTCTATTTTCTTCACGAAAGTTGAAGAGAGAATCAAGAGACCAATCTTCGGTGAAGGCACATTGTCCATGATTTGGAATCCGGAGGATGTGAGCAAAATTCCCAAGGGTTAAAGTAAACTTTTGGTTTTTGATATAAAAACCAAAGAGATAGAGAGCGATCCTCGTTACGAATGAGTTCGACCTGACGGAAGAATTCCATTATGAACCTTGGACATATCTTCTCGTTGATTTCAAGAAGACATTCTAGTCCTATGGCTCGGAAGGAGGTATTGATACCTTCTTCGAATTGTAGAGAGGTGTCTACAATACGTCCTTCGTGGAAGTGACGGTTTCGAGATTATTGAACCCACGGACCGATTGCGGTGTGTTGGGTTCAAGGGAGATGTTCGGAGTGTAGACGCTAGTAAGTGAAAAAATCAAACTCATATTCATGCGTCGTAGTTGAACCTATAGAAATGATGAGTTAATAAAAGTGATGTTTGTGATCAACCTATGATTATCTAACGTTTTTATTAGGTTTTATTAACAATGGTTTTAACAAGAAAGACACTTAACTCACTTATGGTTTTGACATTCAAGTGGAGAATAACTTTTAGAAAAAAGTGGTTTTAATTTGCATGAAAAATTGTTCTCCAAGAGGACGGATCCCGGTTCCTTTTCAAAGGGATCCGCTAGTATAACTTCCGGATCCATGGATGCAGTAATGTAAATGCATTTGATAAAAGATAGGTTTTGGTTTTATACCACGAAAAGTGTTTTATCCTACATTTTCTTTTAGCATGCATACATGACTTTTAATGTATCACGAAGGAATATGAAACATATAAATCACAAGAAAGTAACAAATAATAACAAAGATAACAAGATTATTAGAAATATTGCATTTCAATGCTAAGGATAATACAAAGGATTGGGTATATGATCCCAATGTAGATTAACAACACAAAGTAAATGTCTCCATATGTGAACTTCATCATAGGGAACACATGTGCGATGAGTGTTAAGGCGATTAGCACGAGCGCGATGTAAACCATGTTGATGACGGATTTTCTTGGTTTCGGTTGAGATGGAATGAGGAGGAAGATGAATTTTTTGAATGAGAGGAAATTTTTGAAATTGGAAGATTTGAAAAAGTGAGGGTTTGATAGAGTGGTTGACGGTGGGAGTATTTATGGGGAAGGAGGAATTTTTTAGATTCGTGTTTTGTTTTATTATTGGATTAAAAGAAACAAAATATAAGTTTTATATACCACGACTTTAGACGAGAAATAAAACATGTATGTGAGAAAAAAGGCTTCCTAATGAAGCTTCATATAAAACATGAATAAGCACACAAAAAAAATCATATAAATACCAAAACAGGCATACTTAATTATCAAGCAAAATAAAAAGAAAATCATACCTCTAGCGCACTTAGGAATGTCTTTACAAATGACACAACAAGTCACTTAGACGATTCCCGCTCCTTTGCGATTAAGATACCTTCTTAAGGAAGGTATTCTTTTTACCAACCGATTCCTATAGCTTGGTGGGTATGAGCTTTGATTAATCAACATGACAAAGAAGATTAGTGCAATTAAATGAAGCAAGTAAATAAAAAAAATGATGTTATCAAATCAACATCCAAACATATAGTTTTAAAAGACATGGTGTTTGTTTTTATGGAAAAAAAAACTTTCTTTGTAGTTTTCAATTAACCATGGATCGTATCAAGTTTTTAAAGTACAATATACTTCAAGAAACTTGGTAACGAAGCTCTGATGCCAATTAAAACTTCCTTTTAAACTATTTAGATCGACTTATGTCAATCTATTTAGTTGTGTGTGTTGGATGTTGATAAACAAGCATACAAAGATATGTAATGAAAAGATAAGAGTAAGAAGCACAAAACCACAACGCAGTATTTATAGTGGTTCGCTACAAGGACACCTTCCTCGCCCTACTCCACTCCCGAGTCACCTATTCGAGAGTTCGTAACACTACACCAATCTCCTTATGGCGGAGAAGCCTTCACAACGTCGCCTACCCTTTTTCCGGTGCTAGGCTAACCACCGGGTTCTTTCACTCCAAGGTGAACCACACCTACACAACGTTGCCTACCCTTTATAAGGTACTAGGCTAAGTACCTAGTTCTTTCACTTCAAGGTGAACTACACCTTCACAACGTCGCCTACCCTTTATTAGGTACTAGGCTAAGCACCTAGTTCCATTGCAATGGAGGAACTACTACCAAACTACACCAACGACTAATCCCAAAGGAGATCTACTCCTTTACAACATCATCAAGGATATCAATATCCTTGGATCTAATGCTAGTCTATCTAGTACATCAAAACATACCATATCGAATGTACATCTAAGGCACCTTTCACTAATGCCTTTGACTAGATCTACAAGACACCTTTCACTAATTTCTTGTGTCTTCACTTCTAAGCACCTTTCACTAATGCTTCTAGTCTTGACTTCTAAGCACCTTTCACTAATGCTTCTTGTCTTGATTTCTAAGCACTTACCATAAGTGCTTATGCTATAGACGATGGATACCCTTCACTAATATCTTCGTCTTAACACTTGAGACATCTTTCACTAATGTCTTCAACACTACACTTCTTTGAAGAAAGAAAGGAATCATCAACAAGAAGACTTTAGTAGCCTTGATGATGAGGAAGCATGGCAACTCATGGACTTGAGCTTGCTCGACTTCAAAAGTGGTGATCTTGCCTTTAAGAGGAACCTAGAAGATCACACAAAAACAAAACTACAAACATAGATCTCTTGGATCTGAGGTTAGTGAGTTTTTAACTCAGGGAGAAAGTGTGTTAGAAAGGGGTGAGAAACAATGAAGAAATGGCTCACTATTTATAGAAGAAAAACTCTACTGTTCCTCGGATCCCACGGATCCATTCCACAAGGGATCCGTCTAGCGTTAAGCTAGGGATCCGTGGGACGCTTCCTGTTACCCATGGGTATTTTGGTTATGGGTCATGGGCCATGGGTTGAACCATGGATCTTTAGCTAGATACAATGTATCTTTGAGTGCAATGCACTTGGTCACTTGGGTATGGGTTGATCCATGGGTTATGGATATTATCCATGTATGCTATAAGCATGATGTCATGCAATGGGTTATGGGTCAAGCTCCATGGGTTATGGGCTTTGGGTTGTACCCAACTACATTCAATGTATTTGCCCAATGGGTTGTGATACTTAAGTTTCTACCCATTTATATTACCCAATATACTACATACTAGTTATGTGTATATTATACCCAAATATGTAAACACTAGTTGTTGTACATATGCATTACTAAGTCATAAAATCACTTATACTTGTTTTAGTGTTTTATGTGAAAATGTGAATATGTTAGAAACTATTAGTTCAAACCATTTACGTATTTCATTTGTTTCATTAACATGATTTTACGTTTGTTATCGACAAAACATTAGAAGATCGTAAAATATAAATAAACGTTTTTACGGCTTATTTGTATTAACAGCTTGTTTAGAATCAACAGACTTAACATTTTCTACCTTGAAAGACTGTGTTGATTCTGACCAATCTTCCTCAGAATCTGACTCCCAATCTTCAATAACTGGACCATCAGATGACTTTTCAGAACCTATCTTAGGTGATTCAGGCTTACTAATCTCACCTACAGGTTTGTTGAAACTGAATTCACTGCTAAATTACAGTTCTTTTGTTGGTGGTGCATGTTTCATAAGAGAGGGTGGTGGCATATTGTTGTAACCTAGGCCAGAACCCTCTTTGAATAATTTTTGTCCAATTGGCTTATTTACTAAATCAAAAGCATATTGTGTTTTCGCAACCCTAACAACATGTTTTTCTTTTTCTTCTAGAGCTTCTTTGTTAGGAATTGGAAATTCCATGTTAAAGTGTCGGTCACCCCAATTATGGTCTAGTATATGTTAGCTCATAGACTTGTAGTTATTTACATTGTTTAGTAGTTAAATAGTTAATTAGTAGTGTAGAATAGTTTAGTGCAACACCGTAGAGGAAGGACGGGTCTTTACCCACTGTATGCCTGATCCACAGTCCGATAGGAGGACGTAGTATTTGTAACTATAAATACCCCTTCCATCCATGGAAGGGGTGGTGCTTTTCAATCTAATCTCTCACTTTTTACAAACCAAGTCTTAACCAAGAACACCCTCTCACTCTTTCTCTCTCTAAAACATGGCATACTTGTATAATCACCATCTAAGGCCACCCGAATCATCAAACACAATAATATTAAGATCCTAACAATTGGTACCAGAGCCAAGGTTATTGTGTTGTGTTGATTTATTGTGGTCTTTTGATACTTGTTAAAATTGTTTTAGTACTTTTTAGTGGTCGGAAATTTGTTTTCTGCTATTGTTTGGTAAACAGTTTTTAAACAATGTTTTAGTATCTTATTTGGCCATAAGTGTTAAGGTGTTATATCTGTCTTATGTCTCTTACTTGTCCATGTCTGATTTTTACTATTTTTATGACCATTGTACCAAATATGTGAAAGTCTTGTGGCCATTTTGCTAGTCCAACAGTCATGTTATATCACTTGTTGTGATGATTCTTTTTGTACCAAAAGTAAAGTGTATGGGTCATCTGGTCATCTTTGAAGTCAAAATGGGTCAAAAAAATGAAGCATCTTTTATGATGTTTCTGGGTTTCTTTGAACATGGTCGGAAAAAGGTTGGAAAACTCGCCGGAAAATCAAGTGACTTGTCCTCAAAACAGTCCAGATGCAATGAATCTAAGTAGCGACTTGTGCTCTTAATTTTTGGTAGCGACTTGTTCTTTAACAAGTAGCGACTTGTATATTTATTGCTGTAGTGACTTGGAGATTTGTTGGTTTTTTTGAAAGTCAGTAGCGATTTGTTTTGAAAAAGGGGTAGCGACTTGACCTAGCAACTTAACCTAGCGACTTGTGTGTTTTAACATACGAAAAAGCTAGCGATTTGAGATGCAATGGAATGTGGCGACTTGTGATAAAAGAAATCTAAAGAGACATGTGTTTATAATCGTAGCGACTTGACATTTTGACTCAAACCATATACCAAATCAACTCAATGACCTCAGTTTCATAATGAACATCATCAGTCTCTTTAAGACCATCTTTAACAATAATCAATCAATCTCAAAAAGGTGTTGAAGATGTTTGTATCAGTCTTTCACGACCTCAAAATGATCTCAGTATTCAAATTCATGTGCCACATAATGAGACCTTCAAAAGATCTTTAACACAAATTTCATACCATCATAGATCCCACATGATTCGACTATATCATAAACATAAAAGGTCTAAATGGTAAAAACAAATGAATCTCAGAAGTGTTTCGTGTAAATTTAAAGTCTAAACAAGACCATCAAGGGCCTATCACACGAAAGCTACTCATCACTGATTCTTTCTTAGGTTATATACGAACAAAAAGGAATAAGAGTAATAACAAGTTTGTTATTCCATTTTTCTTGGTTCATTGAACAACACAAATGATTAAGAAAATTAAACCTACCCGAAAAGGACTGAAGCTGGTCAAAAAAACTGAACCATCCCTGTGGTTAAGACGACTTGTCCTGCCTCTGCCATCCCTGTGGCGAGCGAGTCTGATCTTCAAACGAAAACGGAGAGGCAAATTATTTTTTGATATGTTTGGGGTCTGATTGGAGATGTTTTGGTTTGATATGATTTGTTTTGATGCGTATGGTGGTTACTAAGGAAACGGAGAGGCATATATTCTTTGCTAAAGATTAGGGATGGGGGCGGTAATCACAAGAGGTGAGAGTTTTTAGGGTTTGTGTGATCTTGATTAAGTTAAGATCTGTGATATGTGAAGAGAGAGGCGGAAGTATAAGAAGATGTGATTAGGGTTTGTGGTTTGAGAAATATTAGGTATTTTAAGTGATATATGTGTGCCTTATATAACCGTGTATTTAGGGTAGAATTATTGTGGACGGGTTAATTTTTTTGGGCTATTGTGTTGGTTTTTTCGCTTTCTCTTGGACCTGGAGCTATTCTTAATTAGTGCTCTTCATAGATGGGCCGAGAAGTGTAAACTATTATTGAATTTGATACATGGGCCGAGGTTATGATATGATATGAATTTGACATACAATGGTGGGCGTGTATGTTGCTGTTTATGAGTTGTTAAGTTTATGTGATGAAATGTTAGGTCGTGAAATTATTGGATACGAAATTTATTTTATGGATCGGAGAGAGTTTTTTTTGAAGCCATTTACTATGACCGGGTTTTGGATATTGGATAATGATCTTTCTAACTCATGGATCATACTTTAAGTCGTGGGCTGATCTTGGAATTGATTATGATATGGGCTTAAGTTGGATCCAGTGTACATTTTGCGTGTCAATGAGATTTGCGTGCTATGAAATTAAATGAGATTTGAGACTTTATGATGAGATTTGATTATGAGACTTGGATTATGGTATGTGATGTTGAGATTTATTGGGTTATGCAATTTGATACTTTGATGTATACATTTTCGCGAATCATACTATGTCACGGCTTAAATTGATGTGTGAACAAAGTTGACTTCGGGGTTGATTATTCGGTATTTCTTATTTGGATTTGAAGTGAGTTTTTCCGGGCACGTTTACTTATTTCGTCTTCTTTCTTTCTTCCCTTCCGCGAAGATGACTTGTTTGGGCATTTATAGAGTGTGATAAAGACTTGGCTATTTAGTTATGTTTGTGATTCTTTCTCGATTAACCCACAAAGTAACTATCACTTCGGTGTCTTAAGCAGTTGAGGGTACGTCAAGAGGTTTTGTACATTGGGTACACCGTTTCTTTTTCACGAGGATTAGTACAAGTTTAAGTAACAAATCTGGGGAATTTTACTTCATGCTCAAGTTTGGCATATCGGGTTTACATCACCATGTTTTCACTGCAATAGCCGACATAAAGCGTGAATGATGTGTTTACCAAAGTGTTTATTGGATGGTTGATGACGTTGATGTTGTTGGATAATGAACCATTGATGAACCACTGCATGTTCCCCTAAAACAGATATTCACCGAAACCAAAGTTATCATAACACATTCAAGCTAACATTGTTTACGGTTTTGTCTTGATTTTGTAAAATCCCGCGAAAGAATCTATTTTTCGGTTTAATTCATAGACTTGTAAAATCCCGTGACAGTGGAAACATCCTGGTAATTGTAAAGTGCATTTCCAGATCTATCTTACGGTTTATTCTTGGTTTTGTAAAATCCCGCGAAAGAAACTATTTCTCGATTTAAACCATAGAGTTGTAAAATCCCGTAATGATGGAACCATCTTGGAGAAAGGAAAGTGCATGTCGAGATCTCTTTTGATGCTGGTGCTACGGTTTCTGTTTCGAAGAAGAGATAAAAGGGTGTACTTCATGAATTGGATGTGTGTTTGGATATTCATCATGGCAGTTTGGTTATTACATGGTTTTACGGAGTTATGTGCTTTTGCCATGGTCAGGATGAAACCATTACCATGGTCGGGTTATGTGTTTAAAACGTCAATTGAGGCTAGATTTGAGCTTTTAACCAAAAGATGTGACAACGGGGTTAATTCACTATTATTTATTTGAGGTTGAAGTGAAATATCACGGGCAAGTGTACCTAGTATCTGAAGGTATCGAGGATGATTGGATGAAGATTCTTCAAGATCCTTGTTCGAGCTTATTATCAAAAACGAAGACTTGGAAATCTAGTTATTGTTGGGTGTCTTTTACCTTTTCTTTTACCACTTGGGGGAATTGGGCTCTTACCACCACAAAATAACTATCACTTTAAGGAGTTACGTTGTAGTGCTCAGTGTCACATTCAATTGTGGATTGTCAAGAGGTAAAGTACGTCTTGTACTTGATAGTTGGTTGGATGAAGAGTATAGAGTACTTAGAGATTCAATGGAGGATGAAGTCTCGGCACTGCTCTTTGTTACATATGTGCAAGTTTAATTCACGAGTTCGGGTTGTTTTACTTCAGGGTCAAATTCATCATATTGGATTTTCTCCATCAGCTGTCACGACAAAGAGCCTAATGAATGATAATGGTGATGATTACATGTTTTGCCAAGAGAGGATTAAAAGAGAGAGATTATGACGTATGAACACAACAGTTCATGCCTCATACTCTAAAGAAAAGAAATGTGTACGTTTCAGTGCGCATTATCTTTGAAAGAAGAGAAATCTTCTTATGATGTTTGAACACAATAGTTCAAGCCTCGTTCTCTAAAGAAAAGAAATGTGTACGCTTCAGTGCACATTTTCTTCGGAAGAAGAGAAATCTTCTTATTATGACCATTCTCATCAACATGCTTCATGCTTTTTCCATGCGCTTCAGTCATCAAGTGATCCGGGCTACTGATAATTACTCTTATTCCACTTGCTCAATATAATGAAGATTGTGACTTCATGTGCTAATTTTGCGGGGGAGAAGTGTGAATAGAATACATTTGGATGATAATCACTTGAAGAAGTGTGAATTTTTTGCATAGTTGATTGATATTTGAGAATATATGGTTAAACGGCTCCTAACTCATGTAAGAACCGAGACTCTTCTTATCGGATCATCTTCACATGCAGTTTCTTCTAAGAGCCGCTGGTTGATATCTTCACACGGGCTGATATGATTAATGACAAAGTGCTTCCGGTTAATGCTTCACGTACACATCAACATGATGATTCCGAACAATCTCTCTGTTCTTGTTTGATGTGATTGGTAGTTTGGTGTTACCATTTAGTGTGTTCGTTGCGGGTTGATTGCTGATTTCCTTGATGAATATATTTCTGTTCTTGTTTGATTGGGAGGGATTTTAGTTAAAGGGACTTGCAAGAGGTAAGTTAACTGGGATGCTTTTTGGTGTGATGAAGATTTTAACTATCTATTCCCCAACTGGACAATCTTGAAGAAGGTCAAGTCTACAATGTTTCTACATTTTCGATGCATGTTAGAAGACTAAAGACGAGTTGCATTTGATTATCTAAAGACTTCTTCTTAATCTTGGCATTTATCAAACAGATTGTCGGTTTATGGGAGAGCACTAATTGGGGATAGTGATAAGTCGATTCAATCCCAATTAGACTTGCTCATATTCTTTAGCGATGATTCCTCGAGAAACCCAATCTCCGCTATCCCTCGAGGCGTTGATATTGACTATTGTAATATTGCGGTTGCACAATTGAATAATAATCCGCTCTTTGGTATTCCTTTGCCAAATCTTCACGGATTATTGTTCATGAAAAATGATCCGCTCTTTGGTATTCCTTTACCAAATCTTCACGGATTATTGTGCACTCTGTAAATCAAACACATGAACATTAAGGAAAATGACTACCTCATCCGCTTGAAGACATTATTGGTGAATCTTCCAGATCAGTCTCTATATGTATATCTTTAGGAAGATGGAATTGATGTTGAGGAATCATTCGTTCCGGTTCATTAAGTGGGTCAATGTACATCCGGTTGTACATTTATTCACATGTTGGACATTTGACACAAGATGATTACTTCAGAGTTAATCATTTATCACTTATTTGAGATTGAAGTTGACTTTCACAAAGGCGTGTTCTTATTTGATAACTTGCTCGGGCTTAAGAATTTGAGTTGAAGACTTGGTTTATCTAGTTACCAGCAGTCAAGGTGGATGGTTGAAGACCTGGTTAACTATCACTATTAGGAGTTACTTTGTTTTAATCAGTGTCACATGCATATGACGGTGTGGATAATCGTAAGAGGTGTTAATGTCTCATACTTTGTTTGGGTTGTGAGTACATAGAGATTTGCTTGAAGCATAAATTCTCAACACCGTTCTTCCATCATTAGGTGCAAGCTTAAGATACGAATATGGGGAATTTGACTTCAGTTTCAAGTATGGTATCTCGGGTTTTTCTTCATCAATGGTCACTTCAAATTGTCTACATAAGGGTTGATAAAAATAGTCAGAGAGAGTCTTCAGCAAGTTGATTCTCACAAGAGTTCAAGTGTTCTTCTCATAAAGATTTCAAGTATTTGGGCTTATACTATGTTGCTGATTCTGAAGTGTCAAAACTAGCAAGGGGAAGGAGACAAGCATCTAAACGCGAGTAAACTTTATGAACTTAATTCTTCTAAGTGATTGAAAATATCCCAGGAAGACAAATGTCATGACCGCAGAGAAACTCAAGGTTTTACTCATCAAGGCTTTTAGTGTTACTATTCCAACTACGTGGGGGAAGTTATGTAAGAGAAAGTTTCTGAAGATAAAAGAGGTACACAAGTATGACATTCTCAGGGGAGATAAATGTATAACATGAGGAAGGTGTTATCGCTATTCTTTCGTGGGAATGTGTGTACTTGATTCGGAGCTTCATACACGATCATCGTGGAAGAAAAAATGTGAACATTGGGAGGTGTTTTCATTCCCCTCATGATGTGTATTCGGGAGAGTTCTTGGGTATTGGTGTACTTTGGGTTCTTGAGCTTCATACTCGATCATCAGGGAAGAAAAATGTGAACATTGGGGAGGTGTTTTCATTCCTCTCATGATGGGTATTCAGGAGAGTTCTTGAACATTATACAAAGAGACTGGCTGCATCAATTCAACTACTTGGGGGAATTGTTCTCTTGACGCCTTTTGGAATGGATCCCTTCAGACTTCAGTGGAAAAGGAATTTGAGAAGATTATTTAAATGTGGGATGACACGTTGCTGTTGTTCTATTGGATGATATAACCTCGAACGAAGAATCACGGTGATTATTCTTAAAAGGAGTAGCAGGATCGATGATAATGGTGTGCTTCTTTGTACACCTGGCTAAAGGAAGCTTGAAAGAAAGCTTTAAATCTGCTCAGCTAAAGGATTTTCGGTTTGAGGGGAAGCCGCCAAAGTCACTGCTCTCAAAGGCTCATGTTCTATCGCTCTATTTTGATGCCTCGGAAGCTTTGATGGTGGAGGTTTAAGAGATGACGATTTCTATCTTCTACAATGTGGTCGCTCGATATCCTTATCTCTGTACTCAGTATGATCATCTTCTTAAACTATATCATCTAATCTATCTGTGTATATATTTTTCAAAAAGCAAAATACAAAAATATAAAACCAAGAAAAAGAAAATAGAAAAATATAATATCAACATAAACCCATAAAAAAAATCAAAAAATTTAAAAATACCAAAAATATGCTTTCTCTAGACATGTATTATGGTATCGATAACATCTGCGGTCTTAGAAATGTCATTCAACAATGGCACGGGACCATGAGCAGAAGGTGTAAATATTTCTTTTCAAAACATGTCACAAATTAAATGGCTTACAGTTATTTCAGACTGTAACCCTTGCTTAAACTATGGCTTGCAGTTATTTCAGACTGCAACCCGTGCTTAAAACTATGGTTTGCTATTATTTAAGATAGCAACCCGCTCTTCAAGAAAGGAAAGTCTTCGCGCTAAACCAATTTTCAAATATTTCGTGCACTTATCCTAAAACAAATTGAGGAAAGTATGTCAAGGATCATTGTTCCTACTCAAATATTTTTCCTTCTAAAATTCTTCGAAAAATATTTGTTGTTTTCCAAAAATGGTGGTAAATTATGTTGCTTGTAAATCAATCAGTATAGAAATTTTCATAAATTTGCAAACTCAATCAATGACTTCCGCGCTTTTAATCTTTTCATAAAATGAGTCATTGATTAAGGGGGATAATGTTTTCAAATCTATATCGTCTAACGGGCTTTCTTAATTATCCTACGTGCTTAATTAAAAATGATATGTGCCTATGTCGAAGGACTAGGAATTTAGGATATGATTGTTAGGATTAGATGATTATAGTTTGATGAAACACATTATTCTCATGCCTTATATGAACTGATTGATATGTTGGATTGACTTTTATTAGTGGATTGTTGTTTGGGTGTTGTTGACCACCATATATCTGTTTGTATGTTTACTAACGCATGCAGATATCATGGTTCATAAGAATGTTCCTGATCCGGATCCCACAAATGAAGATGATTGGATGCTGAAAGGAAAGGGTAACTATATCTTGGGTTGACAAATAAAGAAACGGAGCTTAATTTGACCTCTATGGAGAGGTGGCATAAATGCAACGTAAGAGGTCTCACTGCATCAGCAGATGGTTTTCTTCATCATCAAATGAAGAAACGGAGCTTAATTGGACCTCTATGAAGAATTGGCATGCAAAAATGAAACGAAAGAAGTCTCACTGCATCTGCAGATGGTTTTCTTCCAAACCCTACCGCAACAACAACAAAATCAGCTTAACCACCTAACGTATCTTTGTGCAGGGATACCATTTTTCTAAAACTTTGAATAAAATTGTTTTGAAAATGGAAAAATATTGTTTTAAAAATAAATTGGACTAAATTTTGAAAATCACCGGACTTCTTTATCAAAACCTAAGTCACTCAATTATCGACTTCGGTCATCGATTGAGGGGGAGAGTGATTTAAAATAAAATATTTTCAAACGATATTTCTTCATAAAAGTTCCGGTTTGTACGTTAAAGTGTGGTGATCTAAAGATTTAATGTTATGTCATGGTATGATTTCCTTTAAAACTCAAAGATCTGTCAAAATGAAATTTTTAATGTTCTTGTTTGATTGTGAAATTGTTTTATTTTACTTAAAGATCTCTTAAAACAATCATACCTGACACTAACAATCTTTAATGTCTTAAATTGGTCCTTATTTGTCATTTTTCATAATTAAATCTTGCCACGTCTTTCCCCAAACTTTTCTAAATGATTTTAATCAATTGGGATCACAAATCTCAATTGGTTTGAAAGTTTTGATCGGGAGAAATCGTGATTTAAATCTCAAACTGCTTTTAATGGAATTAGTTTTAGTCCTTAAAGGCACTCCCGCCTCCATGTGCCAAACGATTTCAATATACATAATGCACATGTTATGGGGAGCATTTATCCAAAAAAGATGAGTATTTAAACCATGCACATATTCTCCCATGTTTTCTAAACCTAATTAAATCACTTGAGATCCAAAATCTCAAAGGTTTTGATATTTTGATCGAGGAGAATTTTGATTTAATAATGAAATTTGATAAAAGGTAATTGTTTGATTCAATTGTGCAGTCGCTCTCTCATATGTGTTAAACGCTTTCAATCTTGAAGCACATATTGAGGGGAGCATTTCATAAGAAAATAAACTATCGAGGTACAAAAGCTTTTATGTTTTAACATAAAGTACCTTGATTGAGTTTTCAAATGGTTTTCTATGGCATGTGTGATCGTGAAAGTACTTAAAGAACTCGCTCCTCTATGTGATAAAAAGTTTTGCAACCAACGCACATATTGAGGGGGAGAATTTACCAAAAAATCAAATGGCTTTTCCTAAGGAAATTATGATCAAGAAATTATTTCAAAGAACTCTTGCCTGCATGTGCTAAACAATTTAAAAATCATATGCACATGTTGAGGGGGAGCATTTCTAAACAATCAAAAACAATTAAGGTACAAAATGTTTTGATTTTATATCACAAGTACCTTGATTGGATTTTCCAAATGATTTTTCAATTGGTTTCAAGAAAGAAAAGAACAATCCCAAAAGACCGACCAATTTACTTTATGCATGGTGATATAAGGATGGTTAGGTTAGGTATTCGTTCCCGCGATCCCGCCAGAGCTGGAGGGATCTACCAAGGGACAATCCACTAGTTAGTGTAGAAGTCCTTAGGTATGATGAAAAAGGAGAAAATGAAAATGGGACGAAAAGGATCAAACAGAGCTAGTAATCGAATAAACCCAACAAGGTTCTAGTTATGAAGTTTCGGTAAGCAATCAAGGGTTGAAGAACAAAAAGAAATGAATATGAAAAGGGTGAAAAGAAATAGCCTCCAATAATTCAACCTTAGGGCGTAAACCGGTTCAATACATATGCCACCGGTGTTTACTAAGGTAACACCGGTATTGAAGACAAGACGTCATTGACCCAGTGACGCACTGCACTAAACTTCCCAAGCTACTCAAGTTCCTCTTAAAAGGGCTTGTTTCATTCTCACGCGGAACCGACATTATCTATCGACTTTCTCTTAGAGATTGTTGATATTGAAGAAGGAGACCCTCTCCCTAGTCTCCGGCATAGGAAACCAAGTGTGCACAATTAAGTCTAGAGCCAAGAGATCATCCACAATATCTCATTAGGACACAAAGTTAATGAAGACTTGCTGTTTCACACAATGTGGAAAGTAAGAATATATTAAGAGTCCTACGCTTTATCCATGTGGTATTGCCAGAACATCCGAGTGATATGTAAAAATATTCACGGTGAAGATGGAAATCCTTCTAGAGCCAACATCAAACAAGCTCTTGGTGGGTGACATGTGAGATCTTTTCTAAAGATTAAGCTTGTGACAACTGGATAGAAACGATGGGGCGATTCACTCGTGAATCAACCTTGGTCCAGGAAATGAATTGACGAATACTTTTAGAAAAACCGTTCGATGTGCAAATCTTCTTTTCTCTAGCACATCGAATGTGTATTCATATTTCAAACTCAAAAGTATCTCGATTGAAAATACTTTGGAAAACCGCTCGATGTATAAATCTTTCTTTTCTCTAGCACATGGAATGTGTACTCATTTTCTAATACAAAAAGTATTTTCGTTGAAAATTGATCTTTCTCATAAAACCTTCGCCGTATTGCAAAACTCTTTCTTCAAGAAATACACAATTGTTTTTCAAATCAATTTTTTCATCAATCAGTGAATCTCAATTTGCTGGTTCACTCACTCCGTGTTGTCTTCTTTTAGACGTTCCGGTTTGAGAACGGCTAGAACAGCTGCGAAACCCTGTCAAGGAGATTCTTAGGAATCCTACTTGATCACAGGTAGTACTTGTACTGATCAACTGGGAACCATGGGCCGTGTACCTCAATTCAACGAAAGTGATCAAAGATACTTTCGTGCACTTTATTGCTAACTGTTGTTTGCAGTTACATTTGGACGGTTGCAGCTGATCAAAATTAAGGAGTCAATCCAAAGCCGCATGCTCACAAAGATCCACACTTAATTGAAGAAATCATGACTAGTGCATATCTACATAACTCGGCTCGATATGTTTATACTATGCTTCGCTACGTTCAGAAATATCATGAATCAGTAAAGCTTCCGCTACTCTGATGAAAAAATGTCATGATCCAAAAGTGTGAGCATGTCGGTCTGAAAGTCACAACTTCACATGATGGCAACACAATAAAATGTGGCTGATGATCTCAATGAAAGCTCGAAGATCATCAAAGATGTGGATCAGTTAAAGGCCTCCACTAAAAGTACAAATCATTGCGGACTTTGAAGAATCGCTACTAAAGCATAAAGATTGCGGAACTTGAAGAATTGAAGTCTACGAGCTCAGAAAGAATGACAAAGATTGAATGCTAGGATGCAAAATGTATTTCATGGGGTGACCTCCTTAGGGAGATTGTTAGGAATTGGAAATTCCATGTTAAAGTGTCGGTCACCCCAATTATGGTCTAGCATATGTTAGCTCGTAGACTTGTAGTTATTTACGTTGTTTAGTAGTTAAATAGTTAATTAGTAGCGTAGAATAGTTTAGTGCAACACCGTGGAGGAAGGATGGGTCTTTACCCACTGTATGCCTGATCCACAGTCCGATAGGAGGACGTAGTATTTGTAATTATAAATACCCCTTCCATCCATGGAAGGGGTGGTGCTTTTCAATCTAATCTTTCACTTTTTACAAACCAAGTCTCTACCAAGAACATCCTCTCACTCTTTCTCTCTCTAAAACATGGCATACTTGTATAATCACCATCCAAGGCCACCTGAATTATCAAACACAATAATATTAAGATCCTAACATTCTTGTTTTATACTCTCTACTTCCTCTAGTTTTTGTTTAAGCACTTTAATTTCTCTGTCCTTAAGATCAATTTCACCACCTAGTATGTTAATCTTATCTACATACTCAAACTCACATTTAATACATAATTTAAGTTTCTCTTCAACACTCTCAAGACCAAATTTATATCCTAAGTTATCTAATTCAAGTCTTTCTACCTCTTTTCTTATACTCTCATTAATTGCTTTAAGAGATTCAAATTATCTTGACACGATTTAAATGAACAAGTAGAATTATTTGACTCATTGGATACCTCAGAGTCTGAACCTAAAGATGATGCATATGCCATGAGAGCAAACGTATGCTCTTTAGAAGTTTCACTAGCAAGGAAAGCTGCATTAGGACCTTCTTCAATTTGATCACTCCAGTCATAATCACCAAGTCCATCTTGACCAACCAAAGCAGAAGAAGAAACTGGTTCTCCAGCAGCCTTCTTGTAGCCTTCACCAATCCTCTTGGGAGCTCTACATTCCCTAGCAAAATGTCCCTTCTTCTTGCAGTTGTAACACTCCATCTTGCTTTTTTCAAACCCAGCTCTCCTTTGACCATCATACTTGACTTGCCTGCCTGTTCTCTTTAGAAATCTCCTAGCTTGAAATGTCAACATTGCCATTTGCCACTGAAGATTGATTTCATCAAGATCATCCGGATCAATTTGATCCAGATCTTGGTTTAACATAGTGACACTTGTTGTTAAATCAGCCAGAAAAGCACATATGGCACCATCACTAACATTATCACTAACAGTGGTATTATTAGCAATAGCAGTGGAAATTCCATAAGCAGCAGTGGATACTTCTTGTGAACTCTTGTGATTTTAGAGACAAAAGCAATGTTTTGAGTAGATGAAGATGAATCAGCAATGTTCTTTTCAGACTCATAAACCTTCAAGTTGTTGTAGAGATTGTCCATAGTCATCTTTGTTCCTCCATACAACTGTATGCACAGCCCATTCAGGTGACAAACTTCTGATGAACTTTAGATTTATGTCTTCTTGAGCAACTTTGTAGTCCACCAACTTCAGATGACTAATTAGCTTCTGTAGTCTGTTATAGGTGCCATCAAGACTTTCTCCACTAAGTGCAGTGAAGTTTTCAAGCTGATGCTTGAGCATGTTTTTCCTAGATTTTCTGGTAGCTTCATTACCAGCAAATCTTGTTTCAATGGCATCCGTTAACTCCTTAGCAGTCTCATATTGGTCAAAGTCCAAGGCATACTCATTAGGTATTCCTATGCTGAGAATACTATGAGCTTTGATCTCCAATTTCCTGTGTGCCTTGTCAGTTTCATTAACAATTCCAACAGGCTTTCCATCAGGACCCAAAGTAGGTAACTTATCACCCTTCTCAACAACTTCCCAGATGTTGTAATCAATCATGCGAATACCTTGATTGGATTTTCCAAATGATTTTTCAATTGGTTTCAAGAAAGAAAAGAACAATCCCAAAAGACCGACCAATTTACTTTATGCATGGTGATATAAGGATGGTTAGGTTAGGTATTCGTTCCCACGATCCCACCAGAGCTGGAGGGATCTACCAAGGGACAATCCACTAGTTAGTGTAGAAGTCCTTAGGTATGATGAAAAAGGAGAAAATGAGAAATGGGAAGAGTGCGGATCAAACAGAGCTAGTAATCGAATAAACCCAACAAGGTTCTAGTTATGAAGTTTCGGTAAGCAAGGGGTTGAAGAACAAAAAGAAATGAATATGAAAAGGGTGAAAAGAAATAGCCTCCAATAATTCAACCTTAGGCGTAAACCGGTTCAATACATATGCTACTGGTGTTTACTAAGGTAACACGGTATTGAAGACAAGACGTCATTGACCCAAAGGACGACCGCACTAAACTTCCCAAGCTACTCAAGTTCCTCTTAAAAGGCTTGTTTCATTCTCACGCTGAACCGACATTATCTATCGACTTTCTCTTAGAGATTGTTGATATTGAAGAAGGAGACCCTCTCCCTAGTCTCCGCATAGGAAACCAAGTGTGCACAATTAAGTCTAGAGCCAAGAGATCATCCACAATATCTCATTAGGACACAAAGTTAATGAAGACTTCTTGCTTCACACAATGTGGAAAGTAAGAATATATTAAGAGTCCCACGCTTTATCCATGTGGTATTGCCGTAACATCCGAGTGATATGTAAAAATATTCACGGTGAAGATGGAAATCCTTCTAGAGCCAACATCAAACAAGCTCTTGGTGGGTGACATGTGAGATCTTTTCTAAAGATTAAGCTTGTGACAACTGGATAGAAACGATGGGGCGATTCACTCGTGAATCAACCTTGGTCCAGGAAATGAATTGACGAATACTTTTAGAAAAACCGTTCGATGTGCAAATCTTCTTTTCTCTAGCACATCGAATGTGTATTCATATTTCAAACTCAAAAAGTATCTCTGATTGAAAAATACTTTTGGAAAAACCGTTCGATGTATAAATCTTTCTTTTCTCTAGCACATGGAATGTGTACTCATTTTCTAATACAAAAAGTATTTTCGTTGAAAATTGATCTTTCTCATAAAACCTTCGCCGTATTGCAAAACTCTTTCTTCAAGAAATACACAATTGTTTTTCAAATCAATTTTTTCATCAATCGCTGAATCTCAATTTGTCGGGTTCACTCACTCCGTGTTGTCTTCTTTTAGACGCCCGGTTTGAGAACGGCTAGAACAATTGCGAAACCCTATCAAGGAGATTCTTAGGAATCCTACTTGATCACGTGTAGTACTTGTATCGATCAACTGGGAACCATGGGCCGTGTACTCAATTCAACGAAAGTGATCAAAGATACTTTCGCACTTTATTACTAATCGTTGTTTGCGCTACATTTGGACGGTTGCACCGATCAAAATTAAGGAGTCAATCCAAAGCCGCATGCTCACAACATCCACACTTAATTGAAGAAATCATGACTAGTGCATATCTACATAACTGGCTCGATATGTTTATACTATGCTTCGCTTATGTCGCTACAAATATCATGAATCAAGAAAGCTTCCGCTACTCGATGAAAAATGTCATGATCCAAAAGTGTGAGCATGTCGGTCTGAAAGTCACAACTTCACATGATGGCAACACAATAAAATGTGGCTGATGATCTCAATGAAAGCTCGAAGATCATCAAAGATGTGGATCAGTTAAAGGCCTCCACTAAAAGTACAAATCATTGCGGACTTTGAAGAATCGCTACTAAAGCATAAAGATTGCGGAACTTGAAGAATTGAAGTCTACGAGCTCAGAAAGAATGACAAAGATTGAATGCTAGGATGCAAAATTTATTTCATGGGGTGACCTCCCTTAGGGGGAGATTGTTAGGAATTGGAAATTCCATGTTAAAGTGTCGGTCACCCCAATTATGGTCTAGCATATGTTAGCTCGTAGACTTGTAGTTATTTACGTTGTTTAGTAGTTAAATAGTTAATTAGTAGCGTAGAATAGTTTAGTGCAACACCGTGGAGGAAGGATGGGTCTTTACCCACTGTATGCCTGATCCACAGTCCGATAGGAGGACGTAGTATTTGTAACTATAAATACCCCTTCCATCTATGGAAGGGGTGGTGCTTTTCAATCTAATCTTTCACTTTTTACAAACCTAGTCTCTACCAAGAACATCCTCTCACTCTTTCTCTCTCTAAAACATGGCATACTTGTATAATCACCATCCAAGGCCACCTGAATTATCAAACACAATAATATTAAGATCCTAACATTCTTGTTTTATACTCTCTACTTCCTCTAGTTTCTGTTTAAGCACTTTAATTTCTCTGTCCTTAAGATCAATTTCACCACCTAGTATGTTAATCTTATCTACATACTCAAACTCACATTTAATACATAATTTAAGTTTCTCTTCAACACTCTCAAGACCAACTTTATATCCTAAGTTATCTAATTCAAGTCTTTCTACCTCTTTTCTTATACTCTCATTAATTGCTTTAAGAGATTCAAATTATCTTGACACGATTTAAATGAACAAGTAGAATTATTTGACTCATTGGATACCTCAGAGTCTGAACCTAAAGATGATGCATATGCCATGAGAGCAAAGGTATGCTCTTTAGAAGTTTCACTAGCAAGGAAAGCTGCATTAGGACCTTCTTCAATTTGATCACTCCAGTCATAATCACCAAGTCCATATTGACCAACCAAAGCAGAAGAAGAAACTGGTTCTCCAGCAGCCTTCTTGTAGCCTTCACCAATCCTCTTGGGAGCTCTACATTCCCTAGCAAAATGTCCCTTCTTCTTGCAGTTGTAACACTCCATCTTGCTTTTGTCAAACCCAGCTCTCCTTTGACCATCATACTTGACTTGCTCGCTCGTTCTCTTTAGAAATCTCCTAGCTTGAAATGTCAACATTGCCATTTGCCATCAAGATTGATTTCATCAAGATCATCGGGATCAATTTGATCCGATCTTGGTTTAACATAGTGACACTTGTTGTTAAATCACCGAAAAGCACATATGGCACCATCACTAACATTATCACTAACGGGGTATTATTAGCAATAGCAAGGAAATTCCATAAGCAACAGTGGATACTTCTTGTGAACTCTTGTGATTTTAGAGACAAAAGCAATGTTTTGAGTAGATGAAGATGAATCAGCAATGTTCTTTTCAGACTCATAAACCTTCAAGTTGTTGTAGAGATTGTCCATAGTCATCTTTGTTCCTCCATACAACTGTATGCACAACCCATTCAGGTGACAAACTTCTGATGAACTTTAGATTTATGTCTTCTTGAGCAACTTTGTAGTCCACCAACTTCAGATGACTAATTAGCTTCTGTAGTCTGTTATAGGTGCCATCAAGACTTTCTCCACTAAGTGCAGTGAAGTTTTCAAGCTGATGCTTGAGCATGTTTTTCCTAGATTTTCTGGTAGCTTCATTACCAGCAAATCTTGTTTCAATGGCATCCGTTAACTCCTTAGCAGTCTCATATTGGTCAAAGTCCAAGGCATACTCATTAGGTATTCCCATGCTGAGAATACTATGAGCTTTGATCTCCAATTTCCTGTGTGCCTTGTCAGTTTCATTAACAATTCCAACAGGCTTTCCATCAGGACCCAAAGTAGGTAACTTATCACCCTTCTCAACAACTTCCCAGATGTTGTAATCAATCATGCGAATGTATTGCCTCATTCGCATTCTCCATACTTGATACTCACCCTGCCTTAGCATGGGTACCTTTGATGCAGTAACCATATGGGTTTCGTCAAACATCTTTACTCTTCTTGAATTTAAGTTAACTTGACTTCTTCTTGATCACAGTTTCTAGATCACAAGCTTTGATACCACTTGTTGATCCCAGTTGAGCAAACGATCCTTATTGAAACTGACTTAACAATAACTTGTTAAATACTATGCGGAATATAATATTTAACCTTAAGAAGAAGAACAACAATAACACTAAACACCTCAATATTATTATTAATACGAATACTCTGAATAGTATTAGGATTTTACAACCTTGAAGTGTATCGACCTTAGATATATCAAAACACACGTATATCTAATCTAACCTAGTACCTTCTTTTATAGGCTAAGGAGTCCTTTACAATATACAATACGTAACCTACAAGATAAATATCTTTTCCATATTTATCTAATACAAAATATTAAACCGACTAAACAGACTAGCAGTGGTTACAACGCATTAGCTATGGTTATACAATACTACTAGCCGTGGTTTAACTCCAACAGTGGATTCCTTCTTCTAGCTGTGGTTTCTTTTACTCTAGCAGTGGTTCCATACTTAGAATAATTCCTGATCAGTGGAACCTAAAACCCAACAATTTCTACCCACCAACCACCTTCGACAACCTAAAACTCGTAGTTCAACCAAAACCCTCATTGAGCCCTTTGCTGTACCCGATAGAGAAATGAGCAAACGAAGAAGAGCCCTTCGTGAGCTGGAGCCACATGGCACCACCATCAATTACGATGAAGCCATGACCGATAAAGAACCCATGCATTCCCCCGAACCTCACAACACCTTCGTCGATGCTAACCAAATCCAGCACGGCGAGGAAATTCCCACCACCTCTCCAAATGACTACATCAATGAACCTAAAGCAAAGAGCCTCAAAGAATATTCTTATCCCACCTCGTCTGGATTTACTGGCATGATTGTATATCCCTCGAAACAAATCAATGAGGTATTACATGCAACTGATGTTTGGCTTATCCAAAATGCATGTCTATTTCACGGCTCCCGTGCCGAGAACCCAATTCACCACATCAATCGTTTTTTGAAAATCGTTGATACCATCTATGCCGATGGAGCTTCTCTAGAAACATCTAGACTCCGGTTCTTTCCACTTTCTCTTCAAGGAAAGGCTAAGGAGTGGCTAAACAAGCTACCCCAAGGTCTATTTTCACATGGGAACAACTCACTTTCAAGTTCACCAAAAAGTTCTTTCCTCCTAAAAGGATTGCGACCATCAGGAGCGAGATCCTTCCATTCTTAACTCCTGCACTCGCTTCAAAGATCTTGTTCAACAAGCTTCACACCATGGTATCAACCTTTGGTTGCTTGTTCAAATCTTTTATGATAATATTTACCGTGAAGATCAAAAAAGGATTGACTTCCCGACCGGAAGAAGGATCTCTAACTTCAGTGCGGAAGAGGGATGTGATCGCATTGAGGAGTATGTCCAAGACCAAGAAAACACTTGGAATGAGCCATCAACCGTGATGAATATTTCGACTACCTCATACGAAAACCCATTGATGAGTGTGTAAATACTCATCATTTTTGGTCAAATCTGAACCGCAAAACATTTAAAAATGCTCAGAAATGCATCAAAATACTGAAAATATCTCAAAATTGCATTTTATATGTTTCAGATGCAAAATGTTTAAAATCGATGAAAATGAGCTAAGTTTGCATAATTGGCGCTTCACCCCCAAGTTTCAAAAGTTGTCGAAATAGTCCCCGAGCACTTAATTTAAAGAAAAATCACCAAAGGTCCTTTTAAAATCATAACTTGTCATAATTAGTCCTTTGGTGAAAAATGTCAAAAGTTTTGAGAAATTACAAGTTTGGTCCTTCAAGTTTCAAAATTGACAAAAATAGTCCTTGGAAATTTGAAAATGTCTATTATGGTCCTTGTACTATTGAAACTTGTCACTTTTGGTCCCTTGGAACAACTTTGGAAAATTGGCAGCTTTGGTCCCTTGTCTTTCAGAAATTGCAAATCAAGTCCTTGTATTAATAACCTTATCAAAACCCTTGGACCTTGTCATAACCCATTTGGACCCCTGCCAATCCTTTGACCCTTTGTTTTTTACCCCCTTCAATATTAAGCCCTGGTCAAATCCCAAGTCAAACAAACACATCCCCGCCCACGTGTTTCCCTCCTTTTCTTCTTCCTCACCCACCATGTCTGCAAATACCGCCTCTTCACTCACCTCCACCACCTTTCACCCCTTATCACTCCACCTCAACAACCAAACAAAGAGCATTAAATGCTTCTCCTTCCATTCACTCAACCTTCCCCTCGTTGATATACATTTTGGCGCCAAAAGTAATCAAACGACCATTATTGCCTCATCTAATCCAATGGCTCAGAAAAATGGTGGGAAGTGCTCAGAAACAAGTGGGGAAGATATTTTGCATATAAAAAGAGGAAGAAGAAAGAGAGTTAGAGTAGTCTTTAGTTTTTTAAATTCCATATATGTCGTTTTTAACATAAAAGTTTTAGTTAAGTTTAAAAGCTGTAATATTTTGTTCCTATGTACTCAATCTAAGTTGTTTTATCAGTGTAATCCAGTTTCAAGTACCAATTCAAAGTTTAACTAAGTTTCATGTTTTTTGTGTTTACTGTTGAAAAATTCAATCTCATGTTCTTATATGCAAGCTTCTAGTGGTTTATTTTTAAACTCAAATAAGTTTATTTAAACTCCTTATAGCTTTTGGTAAGCTCTTAATTCAGTTTCAAGCAAGTTTGGTATCCGGTCAACAAAAGTCAAACTTTGTTGAAAATTGGTTCAAGAAGTTTTGGAAATGGATAATGGTGATGCAGTGCTGGACTTGGGTTGATTCAAAGTTATTTGGGTTGATATATATAGGATAGTGGTTACTTGGTTGATTGATTTCAAGCCATTGTGGCTAGGACCTCTTGTGCGTATCATATTCTTGGGTCTGTTTGAATCAATGTTTTATTGTTAATGAGCTTTAATACTGTTAACATTAGTGTAATTTGGCTTAATATCACTAGTATAACTGATGTTTTCATTTCTGTACTGTTTTAAGTTATTTTTGCATAACTGTCATAACAAGAGCAGTTGAGTTTTAGTGATATGAGTAGTAGATTTCTTGCATCGCTTAGTTGTTTTAGTGAGATTAGATGTGATTTGGTGAAATCCAAAGGTTTAGTCCGCAAGAAATCTAAGAGTAGATTGCAAATCGGTGTGTGTGTGTTTGGATCAAGAGTCTGCTTGAATTTGAGTGTGGTTTGTGTTTAACATATGTTTGCTTAGTCTCAAGTAGGTCTACTAGAATCATATCTCGTCATAACTTTGCTTCTTCATAAGCTCAAAGTCAAAATCTCCTCGAACTGCTTTTAAGATCATATCTGTGGAATTTTCAAAAGCCAAAGCTTGCATTGTGTTCATAATTGGTAGGAGTAGCTCAATCAAGTCTTGTAATACCTCAAAACATCATAATCGCTGATAGATTGGTTTCAAATCTCAAAAAGTCAACATATCATTTCTTTTCAAAAGTCAAAAACCATAAAACCGCTTTTCACCAATCTAGTGGATTTTAATGAACTCATTTCGGAACAATTCAAGTGAAACTTTGGTTTTAAAACTTCAACCGGTCTAGTTTCTTAATATCATTTTGTAGATTTTTGTAATTTTTACAAGCTCTTAAACAACTTGTCAACTTGGTCTCATTTTTGGAAAGTGCCACATGTGTGGAACTCGAGTGTGATCGCACCATCTTGCGCCCTTGCACGAGCTCCGCTTTAGCTCATCTTGGTCTCATTCTTGGTTTAGAAGTAGCTAGCCGTGTCTAGTGTAGAATCCCATATCCGGTTTTTATTTTCACTTATTTGGGTAGCTTATTTTAGGCTACAAAGTAGTGGGTAAAATCGATTTGCACTTAAACTCAAATCATCATATCTGTAGTTTGAATTTCGGAGGTTTAGGATAGTTGTAACTAGTTGCATTTGGGTACTTTTAGCATATTATAGCTTCAGAATCATTTGGTGGTCTTTGGTGTTCATTTGCTTATTCCAAGTGCTTATTTATAAGCACTTTGCATTGCAGTTTCAATTTCCTACACACAAGCCACTGTTTTTATATTTTTCTTAGATTCAGTATATCATTTTAGACTTTTCTTGAATTTTTTAGATTTTTCTAGTTCAGTTTGCTATTTTTCTTCATTTAAATCAGTTTTTAAGCCTTTTTAATTAGCTTTTATTGCAATTAAATCGTAAAAGATTCAAAAAATAAGTTTTCATCAAATTGTAAGATATAACTTTTCACATACACATCAAACCATAACACAAGTGTGGCGAATAAGAT
Organism: Chrysanthemum lavandulifolium; assembly: GCA_022545495.1. Classification (NCBI taxonomy): domain Eukaryota; kingdom Viridiplantae; phylum Streptophyta; class Magnoliopsida; order Asterales; family Asteraceae; genus Chrysanthemum; species Chrysanthemum lavandulifolium. Next base: position 184,507,928 of record CM040242.1, read on the forward strand.
GGAATTCTAGAGAGAAAGTTAGAGGTTTAGGGAACTTAGTGAGAGAAAGTGAAAGATATTATTATGAGCTCCAACTCTACCTTGGAAGGTAGAGAGTATTTATAGTCTTACATAACTCGCCACACTTTGGGTCATGGATCGTGCATACAGCTGGTAAAGACCCGTCTGTCCTCCACGGTGTTACTTAACTAAATTACTACTTAACTTAAAAGAACTACGACTACGAGCTTTCTAACGATTACATATACTGAGGTGACCGACTTTTAATACCGGAATTTCTAATTCCTAACAATCTCCCTAAGGAGGTCACCTCAATAATGTACCAAAATTACATTGAATACAAATAGATATGACATTTAACAATTGATCTTGCATTCTTGATGTAGTCCTTTGCTCCTAAGCTCGTAGTCATTGATTCTTCACAATGCATGTTTGGTTATTCCAAGTGGAGGTCTTTACCGATCCACGTGATGATAAGTTTGAGCCATCTTTGGAGATCATCGCCATCAAAAATCTCGAGACATCCATTGTGGTGTTGTGACTTTGGGACCGACATGCTCACATTCGGATCATGATATCTTCTCATCGAGTAGCGGAAGCTTTTGTTGAGTCATGATATTGGCGCAGCAGAAAGGTAAGCATGGAGTGAAAATATCGAGTCATTGATGCACTAATCATGATTTCTTTGAGATGAATGTGTTAAGTGAGCATGCGGCTATGGATTGACCGCTTCATTCGATCACCGCAAACGCCGGGCGCACTGCATACAACAGCTAGCAACAAATCGCACGAAAGTGTCTTTGATCACTTTCGATGAATTGAGGTACACGCCCACGGTTCCCCGCTGATCAAGACAAGCATCGCTCGTGATCGTAGGATTCCTAAGAATCTCCTTGACAGGTTTCGCAATGTTCTAGCTTCTCAAACCGAACATCTCAAAGAAGACAACACGGAGTGAGTGAACCAAATAATATTAAGTCCACCGATTGATGAAAAGAGATTTGAAAACAATCGTATTGCTCAATAGAAATTGTTTTGCAATACAACGAAGGTTTTATTGAAAATCAATTATCAATCATAAAAATACCTTTTGGTTTGAAAATGAGTACACGGTCGATGTGCTAAAGAAAAGAGTTTATAAGCACAAAGACCGGTTTTTCAAAGGTATCCGTCAATCCATAACTCGAACCGTGTTTGATTCAAGAGATTGAATCGCCCCATTGTTTCTGCTCATTGTCACATGGTTGATCTATAAAATAGATCTCACATGCCACCTACCAGAGCTTGTTTGATGTTGGCTCCGTAAGGCTTTCCATCTTCATTGTGAATATGTAAACATATCACTCGATGTTCCGCAATACCACAAGGATAATGCGAGGACTCAAGATATAATCTCTTTCCACATTGTGTGAAACAGAGAGTCTTCATTGAAAGTGTCCTAATGAGATTTATTGATGATCTCGTGGCTCTAGACTCAATTTGTGCATATTTGGATCCTATAACGGAGACTAGGGAGAGGGTCTCCTTCTTCAATATCAACCATCTCTAAGAGAAAGTCGATAGATAATGTCGGTTCCCGTGAGAATGAAACAAGTCCTTTAAGAGGAACTTGAGTGGTTTGGAAAGTTGAAGTGCAAGGCGCCACCGGGTCCATGACGCCTTGTCTTCAATACCGATGTTACCATCAAGAGTATATGAATTGAACCCGTTTCGCCTCTAAGGTTGAATAAATGGAGGGCTATTTGTTTTCACCCTTTTCTCATTCAATTCTTTTAATTCTTCAACCCTTCAAGCTTACCGAGACTTCATAGCTAGAACCTTGTTGGGTTTATTCCAAGACTAGCTCGCCTTAGTCCGCACTCTTCCCATATCTCATTTTCTCCTTTTATCATCATACCTAAGGACTTCTACACTAACTAGTGGATTGTCCTCGGTAGATCCCTCCGGCTCGGCGGATCATGGGAACCAATACCTAACCTTATCATCCTTATATCACCGCACATAAAGTAAAGTTGGTCGGTCAATTTGGTATTGTTCATCCGCCATTGGATCCAATTGAAAACCATTTGAAAATCAATTCGATACTTGTGATATATTATCAAAGCATTTTGTACCGAATTGTTTTTGATATTTTTAGAACGAGAACTCCCTCAACATGTGCATCAAGTATTTGAAAATGTTTTGCACACGGAGGCAAGAGAAAGAATTAACTTCTTTGATTACCATTTTCTAAAGATATCAACATCACTTCCTCAACAACATCAAGTAGATATAGCATTTCCGGAAGGATGAGGTTTCCATAAATTTGCTCCCCTCAATATGTGCCTCGAGGTTTGAAAAGAGTTTTGCACATACTAGAGGAACCCGCACATTAGGATGAATGATCACGCTTAAAATCAAAGGTTTAAGATAGATGCTCCCCTCAACATGTGCATTGAAAAATTGAAATCGCTTTGTCACATGTGAGAAGGACAGATGTACATTCTTTTATAACCATTTACCTAATTATCGCTTAAACCAATTTAAATCACACATTCTCCCCGATCACAATTATCAAATCATTTGAGATTTGTGATCTCGTGATAGATTTAAATTGATTTTGAAAGCTTTTAAGGAGAATTGTGACTTGATTGTGAAAGCGTTTGAACCGATATGGATCGATTTTAAGACTTTAAACTCCATTTATAAAACATGCATGTATATCTTTTGAAAACAATTTAATGCCAAATAACTTTTTAATTTAATTGAAATCATTCTCCCTCAATCAATGACGAGGTTGTTGATTGAGAGATAGAGATTTTGACAAATAAGTCCCGATGATTATCAAAAATAGAGATTGAGTTATTTTTCAAAGCATTTAGTTTTCAAGCAGATAGAGTTTATAGAATCGAGCATAGAATTTGAAAACATGGTAAAACATGGCTCGTTTTTCTTTAAAACCGGTTATTGCCTCAAGATGACAATAAACCATTTCTCTTTCCCAAAAATATATTTTTTTTTTTTTTTTTTTTTTTTTTTTTTTTTTTTTTTTAATAAAATTCAAACAAACATCTAAAGTCCCGTGTCATTCTTTGAATGACAAAGACAAAGACCGTAGATATTATCGAACCGAGAAAACATGACAAAATGACAATATTTTTGAAGATTTTTCAATTTTTCGATTTTTATGGATTTTGAAAGTTTTATAATTTTCTATTTGATTTTTGAGGGTTTTATAATTTTGTATTTTGATTTTCGAATAAATATTTACAAGAGATAGATGAAGATAGACCTTTACTCCTCGCCTTCCTCCTCAAGACGCTTTGAGAGTTTCGTTGAAGGCTTTTCAAACCAAGTCGTGGAAGAATAAACTCAAAACGCTCTCTTGGAAGAGCTTTGGTGAAGATGTCCGCTAACCGATATTCGCACCTCACAAAATATAGTTCCACCACACCTTTTTCCACCGCTCCTCGATGAAATGATGTCGAATGTCGATATGCTTTGCTCTTGAGTGTTGAACGTTGTTGCATGAGAGAGCAATAGCACTTTTATTATCACAAGACAGAGGGGATTTTGTTGAATTCAAAGCCATAGTCGATAATCGAGATCTCATCCATAAGATTTGAGCACAACAAGATGACATGGCTATGTATTCACCTCAGAGAGAAATAGAAGTACTCATTTGCTTTTTGAAGACCAGCCCACAAGCTTATCACCCAAAACCGAGCACCTCCGACGCATTTCGACGTGTATCTTGACAACTCGCATGATCGGCATCTCGATAGGCCGTTAGTGACATACCGTGTCCTTCGGGTACCATAGTCCCATATTGATGGTTCCTTGAGATACCGAAGACCCGCTTAATCGCTTCAAGGTGCTTTTTAGTAGGCTTAGCTCGGTATCTAGCACACATGCACACAGAGAACAAGATGTCCGGTCTACTAGCAAAGTGAGATACATCGTGATCCAATCATACTCCTATATTTCGCTTGGTCAATCATGATCCCCGAGAGGTCCTCATCTAGTTTGGTTCGGTCAATCATGGGGTGTCAACAGGTCACATGAATCAAATCCAAATTTCTTTAAAATCTCAACAGCATATTTAGATTGATTTATGAAAATGCCTCCGGACTTTGTGAAATTTGTAATCCCAAGAAAATGACATTTGTCCCATCATTGACATTTGAAACTTTGAACTCATTTCATTTGAAAACGATCACATTCCATTGGGTCACGAGGCAAAGATAATATCATCAACATAAATTTGAACATGAATCAAATGTTTGCTCGACTTCCGGTGAACAATGTAGGATCAATCGCTCCTTTGATGAATCCGTTGATAGAAGAAACTTTGAGAGTGTATCATACCAAGCCCTCGAGCTTGCTTTAAACCGTAAAGAGCCTTCTTCAAACGATAAACGTGAGTAGGATGCTCTTGATTCACAAATCCTTCAGTTGGTCGACGAGACGACTTCTTTAAGATCTCCGCTCGTAAATGCCGCCTTTACATCCATCCGATATACCACCATGTTCTTACTTGCAAGATTAGCCAAAAGATTCGATTGCCTCGATTCGAGCAACCGAGCAAATGATTCTTCAAAGTCTATACCTCCTCTTGACGATATCCTTTAGCAACCAATCGAGCCTTGTTTTTCAACACATCACCATGCTCATCAAGTTTTACTTTGAAGATCCATTTTAGAGCTATAATCATAGCACGCCCTGGAGCAGTACTAACTCCCATACATCAAGACGATCAAACTCATGAATTTCATCTTGCATAGCATTGAACCAAATATCTTCATTCATGGCGCTTTAACGCCTTTTGGTTCGATCTTAGATAGTACGGAGTTGAAGAAGCACCATAAGGCATCGGTTGCGAGTTGCTTCCGGTTGATACAGACGAGAGGATTACCAATGATGTTGTCTAATGGATGATCGTGAGTCCATTTTCCGAGGTGTTCATGTGGCATTTGTTGAGGAACCGAGGTAGTCGAGTCGATGTCTCCTCAAGAAGATGGTTCTCATGATGATTCGTGAGTAGCAAATATGTTTTCAAATGGAGCATCTTCGTGAGTCGCAAAGGGATTAACTTCATCATTGATGCTAAACATTTCCATGATGTACATTTGAAGAATGATGATTTGTTGATGAGATCAAGGATCGCAGCAGTGCTTCTTGACTTACGATATTGAGACCGATGAATTGACTTCATTCATCGGAATATGAGCATCCTCTCGTTGTAGGATCAAGACCTCATTAGTAGTAGACTCATACAGCTCATCAAACATGGGATCAAACAGCTTTACATCATCTTCGATGGAGGTACATATGGAGTTTCTTGAGAGGAGTTTGGAACAAGAGATGAACCAATAGGACTGCTTTGAAGTGCGGTCCCGAGTGGAGTGTCCAGAGCCATTTGACCGTCACCATCAAACGTAACGTGAATTGTTTCCATGATATTTCGGGTTCTTTTGTTGTAGATTCGGTATCCCTTTTGTTGGGTGCATATCCTACAAATACTCCAATGTCGCCTTTAGCTCTAAGTTTACCCAAGTCTTGACCTCATTAGTTGGATAGCACAAGGCACCAAACACACGAAGGAAAGATAGATTAGGTTTCGTTGTGGACAAGTTCGTATGGAGTTTTTCCATGAATGGTGTGAATCGTGAACGATTTTGTGTGTAGCATGCAAGGGCAATTGCTTCAAATTTCGAGAAACATTGGAACCTTTGAGTAGATCAAGATTGTTCTAGCAACTTCAACAAGAGTACGATTTCGCCTTTCAACTACACCGCTCGCTGAGGGGTTCGTGGAACACTTCTTTGATGGTCGATTCCAACGCTTTCATAGAATTCACTAAGTTGTTTGTTGACAAACCCGCCCATTGTCTGCTCGATAATTCGACGCTTTGTTTAGTCTAACTCGCAATGCTTGATGAGTTTGATGATGATATCGAGTTTCATCCTTTGTCCTTAAGAACTTGACCTGTGAATCTAGAATAATCATCAACCACAACTAACACATATTTCTTCCCAAAGATATTCTCGCACCCTCATTGGTCCACATAAATCCATATGAATCATATGAAGAACTTCGTGATGAGTTAGTAGGTTTGGGTTTATGGGCATACTTTTGCTTTTTCCCAATTGACATGCCGAACAAAGATGATCCTTTTCATACTTTAGTCTAGGTAAACCTACAACTAAGTCCTTTCTCGAAAGATCGTTGATGGTGCCAAGTTCAAGTGATTGAGACGACGATGCCATAACCATGACTTTGTTTTTGAAGCCTTTGATAACAAGCATATTGGTGAAGCTCTCATCATGTCATCGATAGAGATAGTGTAAAGGTTTGAGCCACGAGTTCCTTTCAACAGCTCCTTACCATTAAGATCTCTAACAAAGCGTGTATAGCTCAAGGCCACTTCTAGATCGTAATCACGTAATTGACCAACAGAGAATGATTATGACCTAAACCTTCCACATAATACACTCGAGATGACACTATCACCAACTACATAATCTCCATAACCCATAATAGCACCGAAATGATCATTACCAAATCTAATAGCCCCGATGAATTTGCTCACGGTTCATGAGCCGTGACCGGTCTCCAATATATGCTTGGAACAACTGAGTCCGTGTACCACGTAACGATTTGAACGATCCGCAGCTGAACATGCATAAGAATGGATAATCGATATTTGGGATCCCCATGCAAGAATGGGTTCCATTTGGTTAGTAGCAACAGCTGGACCACCCACATCGTAAATAGAAGCATTCATATCGATGTTGAAGTAATGGAATCATTGTGAATAGATGCAATACTAGTGTCTCAGATAGCCCTATTTACAAGTGACCACTTCTTAAGGGAATAGTTCTACCAAGAGGCATCCATTTTCTAGTGGGCATTATCTCGATTAGTCTTATGACCAATGTATCCAATAAAAGCCTATTCTCAATAATGTTCTTCCCGGGTTTCCATTGTTTTCTAACTCTTTCGCTTTTGCCTTTTAGCCTTTTTAGCATGAATTTTAGCATTAACAACATTAATCGGACAATTAACATCATTAGGTAGAACATTTACATCACTTTCATGATTAGAAATGTAATTCAAGCAATCATCAAGACAAGGTTTGCAAATAGTATCGAATTCAATTAATTACAAGACGCCTATGGCTAATACTAGAATCAACACGATTCGCTTTATTCGATTCAAACTTAAGGTTCCTAGATTGTTCTTCTACTCTCTTCCAAAGGCACATTCTTAGCTTGAGAGGTCCTATCATTCCTTGTATTGTCTTGAGACTTTGACCGCTCCCTTTAATGTCACCGACACTCCCGTAGAGGAATGGGAACATTAGTTTGTTTTACTACTCTTTGCACCACCGCTTAGATGTGCCGATCCGAACTACATGCAGTGCACTAAGGTTCACTTTCTTAACATTAGAGGTACCGAGATTAGTACTCCTAGAAGGCACATTTGAGTTCACTTTCCTAGTATTGATGGATCTAAAATCAACTACTCACCGTGCACTACTCCTCACATTCAAACCATTGGGAATCGAGTGCATGTCATGTTTGGCCTTAGGCATTGAGCATGGAATCAAGGGGTTAACTCTCTCACCTAATGTTTTTGGGCATATAGTGATCAAACATTCTAAGATTTCTTGAGATCGTTTGGCATATAGGCATGCATGTCCAATTGCATTATCATGAGGTTTCTCTAGCTTATCCTCTTCAACAATCTCACGCAGGCATTCTAAGCAATCCTTAAGGGATGAGAAATATGTTTGAATGGCAAGTTTGTTGTTCCTTAGGTGAGGGGACATATGTCACGATAAAGTAGATTTATTCCCGAGTGAACCTTAGATACAACATTCTCCTCATTGATCATTGGCATTTTCCCTTTACCCGACTCTTCGATTCTCAATTTCCTTTTGCAATGAAGTTATTTGTTCGTTGTTTTGTTACGAGTGACTTTAATTGATTCAAACAACTCATTGAAATGACGCTTAACCTTTTCATTCTCTTCTAGAAAACTTTCGCTTTCCTTTTGTAAAACATTTACTAGGTTTTGAAGATGAAACGCTTGAGAATTCGAGAATCTAAAGAGGGAGGCATTTGGGAGCCCGTCATATTGTTCGCTTGACCCTTTAATTGAGAGATTTGGGCTTTCAACTTTCGATCGTGTTGGACCGAGCTTGAATCTGCTCATCACGCTTGTTAATTTGAAAACTCGCATCAAACTCGAGCATCCAAGATGTCTTGAAATTTGAAGTTTTGACATTTTCTTTGAGATGTTGATATTTTAGTTGTAGATTAAAATACTCAACTTCTAGTTTAGAAAATGTTTAACCAAATTGTCATGATCATCCAGCTCAATTTTCTCATTAAGTTTAGAATTAGTTTTTCAAGCTCAATGACACGATCATGGGAGACTTTCGTACCACAGATAGTTCATGAAATTTGGAAGCATTAATAGAGCAATTTGAAGCGTTGAAAAGACATCTTGAGCAACACATTCAAGAATAAGATTCTCATTCAATGTATGCGTGTTCTTCCTCTCAATCTCATTATATTTTAGTGCACGCCATAATCACTAACTTCAAAGAACCATTGCATCAAATTCCTTTTCCATACCCTTAATATCGCCTTCTACCCCTTTTAAGACTCTCAAAGTGATCTTTAGAAGTTTAAAGAAAGGCATGACCTCGCTTAAATAACATTCTTTCATTTGTTCAAAACCTCTTTCACCTTCGCTATACCAATGGGAGTGATCCTTTTCTTGCAAGTTTTTTCAAAATCAACAAATAGTTGGAATATAACGATTGGCTAATTAATGTCTTGCTTTTAGTGGCAATTGTTCTAGGTACAAGATGCATAGGTGTATTAGGAGGATACACAGCTGTTTCAGGCATTTTCCAAGGGAGGGTTTGTTTCTACAATATTTTCGCTTTCGCTTATCTAAATCCATTTTCCGTAAGACTTGTTCGGAGTCAACAAAGTCCGAGGCTTAAACTTGTTTAATGCAATCCAGCTTTTCCTTTTGTAATCGTGAGGAGAGATAATTATTTTTTCTCTTTGCATTTAGGGTCATCTAGTTTTTGTTCATCCTTTCCTAGTGACTTCATCTCGATTTCTTATCTTCCTCGCACTCAACGCAACTAGGTTTCGCCTAGGCTTAAGAATTTCATTACCATCATAAATCACCTTATGAGCATTTCTAGCCTTTTGATTACCTCCGATTTGGTTCCTCAACAAGGGAATGCTATGCTTATCGCTTAAGACTCGATGTTTGGTGACCATGTGAGCAATCAAATGGTGTTTCCTTGTATGTACAACTTGTTTTCAAGTTTGTTTTTCAAAGTTTTCAGATTAGAAAATCTCTTAAGAGCTTTGATTCTTTTACATTAAATTCTTGCTTAAGCATTTTCACGCTTTCTTGAAGTTCTTGTTTTGCTTAATGCTTTAGAAAGTTTTTCTTGCAAAGAATTTAATTCTTGTTTCAATACTTCTTCTCTAAAATTACTTTTTCTAATTATCGACGCACTTGGTCATCCATTTCCCGCTCACGAGTGGTCAACTCAAATTTTGCACGTTGTTCATAAATGGCAACACGCCCTTATAGGCATTTAGTTCGTAGATAATGGAATCATCGAGAGCACATGCAAGTGTATTCATCAAAGACATAGTCATTGTTGATCGCAGAAGATGCATCACTAGGTACATCTTCACTTTCACTTTGTTTCACGATTGATCATATGGGACAATATTGATATTACCCGTATTTTCAATATTTGATTCAAAAGTTTCGTTGGTTGTACTTTGTCATGCATCCGCTGCACATCAAGATCATCATATAGCTTTAATACCTCGTAGATGAGTTTGTCCTTTGATGGGCCACCAGTGGTGAAGAAGTGACCTTGGGAGACACCATGGGAGAGATGCTAGCCATAAATATTGTGTGTGCAGAGGTCCATCATCCACATCGTAGTCGTAAGCATCGCAATCACCGACTTGAAAGGCATTTTGATGATTGTGACCTATCTCCGAATGGGCCGCTCATCTACATCTCGCATCATAGGTCTTGGCATTGCCTTCAAGAAGAAATGCTAGCCTCTTCATTCAAAGTAGCACCATTGTCCCGAGCTTGAGCCAAGAACATCTTATCTCTCAAGTATTCGCATTTTGTGGACGCTGAGATGTGCGCCTTGCAAAGTGTCCTCACCACCACGCTTAAAGCATTTGATTGGCTTAGCTTGACCGGGTTACCATTCCTTCCTCGATTCGGTTTCCAACATAACCTCTCCCACCCACCTCGTCCCTGCTCATACTGCCTTTCCCGAATCGTTGCACCACGATCCTTCCATCTTTAATAGTGGCTTGATTATGTGGGTTAGATGCGCTCGAGGTTGTTGTTGGTTTGTGGAAGAGAATTCATGTTTTGACTAATGAGAAGAGCAAGTTGATTAATGATGTTACCCACGTGTGCATCAAGATCGCCTTGTTTGAACCGAGGATCGTGGATGAGTTTGTGATTACCATTACCCAAGGGAATGACTTGTGATGCTTTGGTTGTGATTCCAATGTTTGAGTAGAAGGCGCTTGAATCATTAGACGAGCTTGTCTCTCCGGGTTAGTTTTGAACCGATTGAGAATCAATTTTTCAAACATGGCATGTCTTTCATTCTCAAGGAGGAAGGCATAGAGTTGCTCATAGTTTGTGTTTTTCAATCCTTTAGTGAGCTTCACAATGTAACAAACTTGTGCCATTCGGGATTCATGTTGTTCACAAATTTTGAGTTCAACTCGAATGTTAGGCATAGTCATCTTGATGTTCCTCATGTCATTCACTAACTTATGAAATCTCACATAGTACTCATAGACACTCTCATCCGGTTTCATCTTGAAGTGCTCAAATTCATCATAGAGTTGGGATTCCCTGCCTTCCATAGTTAATTCAACCCGAGAGAAGCATCTTAACGTTATCCCAAACAAATTTTGCATCGTTGTTATGATTGATCGCCTTGTAGATGTCTTTAGGAAGACCTTGAAGAACAATGTTTGAAGCCCCGATATCTGATCGAATCTCTTTTCTCCTCATTATCAAGCTCATTGTACATCTTAGGTCCGCTCCATTCCGTAGACAGAGTACCATCTTCATTAGTATCAAGTATGTCTCTAGTCGCTTCAACCCGATATGGTCCTTCATCAATGGATTTGAGAATGTTTACACCATTTTCCTTTCCAAGGCAATACAATCTGATTCGTTGAGCCCAAGAATCGTAGTCGCCTGGCAAGCATTGGTGGACGAGTATCCGAGCCACCGCTTGAACATCCCCAACAAATGGAGATGACAAAGGGAACAGTGGGAATGTTGGTAGACATGTTAATGATTATACGGGATTTTATAACTCTATGATTAAACCGGAAATAGATTCTTTCACGGATTTTACTAAATCAAGAGAAAACCGTAAACAATCACTCAAGTTGCTAGATGATAAAGTGCTAACTCGCTACCAAATAATGCACTAAGTCGCTAGAAATTAGTGCACTAAGTCGCTAACCCTTAACTCGCTACACGCCTAAGTCGCTAGAGTCCCAAGTCGCCAATGTAAAAGCAAGTCGCTAAGTAGTAACTCGCATGCACTAAGTCGCTAGCCAAATTTGTGCAAGAATTGCCACACAAGTCGCTAGATATGCAAGTCGCTAAAGAGCAACTCGCATGCACTAAGTCGCTACCATTAAGTCGCTAACCGTAGTGGAGATTCCACTACTTGTACTTTAACTCGCTAGCTCTAACTCGCTAGCTTTTATAACTCGTAAGTCGCTACAAAACTATGAAGTAAGTCGCTACCAAGAAAACAAGTCCGAGAGCTAAGTCGCTAGCTTGAAAACCAAATAACCTTCACTTTTCAATCCAAAACAACCCAACCAAGATGATTCAAGCTACCAAATGAAAACCTAAACACTTTTGATGATTCTAAACATAAAAGTACCAACAAAATTCAAACTTTAACACAAGAAATCAACCAAATGATGCAAAACCACTAAACTTTTTCAAACTCAAAACCACCTAAAACCACTATAAATCCAAAGATGTGCAAGATATGATCTAACCATGGCTCTTGATACCAATTGTAAGATATAACTTTTCACATACACATCAAACCATAACACAAGGTGGCGAATAAGATGGAATTCTAGAGAGAAAGTTAGAGGTTTAGGGAACTTAGTGAGAGAAAGTGAAAGATATTATTATGAGTTCCAACTCTCTACCTTGGAAGGTAGAGAGTATTTATAGTCTTACATAACTCGCCACACTTTGGGTCATGGATCGTGCATACAGCTGGTAAAGACCCGTCTGTCCTCCACGGTGTTACTTAACTAAATTACTACTTAACTTAAAAGAACTACGACTACGAGCTTTCTAACGATTACATATACTTGAGGTGACCGACTCTTTAATACCGGAATTTCTAATTCCTAACAAACCAAGGCAAGTACTACCTAACTGGGGTACGACCATATGGTTTAACAAGATTGCATCTACCATCAAACACAAGAATGTCCCTACCGATGTCGTCAAGCTTCTTCTTCTCCATTTTCTCTTGAGGACAAGCCCGGATTTGGCTTGAAAACAACCCCTCAATCCATCGAAACATGGGAAGACCCGGTGAAGAAATTTGTGAATGAATTCTATCCACCTTCCAAAACCACGAGTCTTAAAATGAAATCATCAAGTTCACACAAAAGTTTGATGAATCCTTAAGTGAATCGTGGGATCGTTTTAAGGAGTTGCTCATAAATGTCCTCACCACGGTTTCTCCGAGTTAATGCAACTCGATACTTTCTATAATGGAGTGAGTCAATCGATCAAGATTCTCTCAATTCCTCCACGGAGGAAATTTCTTGAGCAAAACGTCAAAGAAGCTTTAGCGATCATTGAAAACAAGTCTAAAGTCCGCCCGCACGAAGCAAACCGGTTGTTTCCCAAGTCGTTGTTGGTCCTTCTACTTCATCGCTCGTGAGTCAATCTAGCACCGATGCTAAGATTGACAAACTCACTGAAGCAATTCAAGCTTTGGTTCTTCCAACCAAAAGAAAGTCTTTTTCCACAAACTTCACCTCCCGTCAAGTCAAGAAAGTGGAAGTCTGTGTTACTTGCGGTGGCCCCATGCTTATTACAATTGTATGGCCACCGATGGTAACCCTTTGAAGCAAACGCGTGGCGGGATTTCTAATCCAGAGGCAACCAATACCGTGCTCCTATAGACCCGAACCACCGCCCTAACCACTACCTCGACCTCCCGGTTTCAACCAAAACCAAAACCGTAATCAAAATCGTAATGTAACAAACCAAGGTTTTCAAAACCAAGGTAATTTTAGTCCGAACAACGGTTTTCAAAATCAAAATCAAAACTTCCAACACCAAGGAAATTTCAATAGAAACCCGTGTCGGAAATTTCAACCTGTGGTATTTTCATGGCAACAATCAAGGAAATTTTCAAAATCAAGGCCCTAATCCAAACAATAGAGGCCGAATTTTCCTGTGCAAACTCAAGCCATTGTTCCAACTGGACCATCATCGATGAGTTGTTGAAACAATTCATGAAATCCCAAGAGGAAATGAATCGGTTGTTGGTTAGCCGATTTCGACATAAAGAAGTCTTTAAATGATCGACCCTCGGGCTCGTGTACTTTACCTAGCAACACGATCGCTAATCCGAGGGGCGATGCAAAGGCGATCACAACCGTGGTGGTGCTCAGATGATGGACCCGCTATTCCTACTACCTCTTCTTCTTCTCTCCGAAGGTAGTGGAAAGTGAACCCGAGGCGACAAAGGACAAGGAACTTCCTACTAATAACGGAGGTACCAAAGAATGTCCATCCTCAAGTTGTCCCGAAACCCAAAACCAAACACGAGTTGTTTTGAACCTCCAGCTTGATAACCCCAAATCCAAAACTTCTATTCCTTACCCTCACGCTTAAATGAGCAAAACTCCATGAAAAGCTAGTCATCAAATGGAAAAAATTTCAAATTTTCCAAGAACTTCATTTTGACAAAAGCTTTGCGGATGCCATCATGCCGATGCCCAAGTTTGCATCAACTCTCAAACACATGTTAAGAAATAAGGAAAAACTGTTTGAAATGGCTAAAACTCCTTTGAACGAGAATTGCTCAAATAGATTCATAAAAGCTTCCCGAAAAGCTAGCGATCCTGGAAAATTTCTTCTCCCTTGTGTTTTTCCGGGATGATTGAATGCTTTGCCCTTGCCGATCTTGGTGCAAGCATCAACTGATGCCTTATTCGATGTGGAAGAAGCTTTCTCTTCCGAACTTATTCCTACCGCATGACTCTTGAGCTTGCGATCGTTTCTATATCGCGTCCTCTTGGCATCGCCGAGGATGTATTTGTGAAAGTAGGAAAGTTCCATTTCCCACCGACTTCGTGGTTGTTGATTTCGATGCCGATCATTGGGTTCCCTCATTGTTGGAAGAGGATTCCCGAGGACGGGCCGTGCTCTTATTGATGTATTTGAGCAAGAAATCACGTTACGTGTGGGTAATGAAGTCATACCTTTAACCTTGATCAAACTTCAAGGTACTCCTCAAATTAAAACACCGAATCGCTTAATCGAGTCGATTTAATTGATATTGCTTTAGAGTAGTACTCAAGAGTTTCTTGGTTATCTTCATAATTCGTGAGTGGGATTCCACCACATCTTCTAAACCAATCATTGCCGACTCTTCCCCTCTCTCACTCCGCTTGAGGGAGGTGACTTCTTCTGGAAGAGATCGATGAATTTCTTGTTAGTGATGAATCAATTCACCGGAATTGATGGTGTTTATGATTCGGAGGAGATATCCTTTATCTCGAGCAATTGTTAAATGAAGATCCATTACCTTCACTCCTCCGAAAGAGATCACGATTGAGGAAATCAAATCAAGACAAACATCTATCAAGAATTTCCCGAGGTTGAACTTAAGGACCTACCTCCTCATCTCGAGTATGCATTTTGGAGGGTGATGATAAATTACCCGTCATAATTGCTAAAGACTTAACCGAGGAGGAGAAAACGCTCTCATAAAGGTCTTGAAGTCACACAAGCAAGCAATTGCTTGAAACTCTCCGACATTAAGGGTATCAACCCCGAGTTTTGTACTCACAAAATCTTAATGGAGGATGACTTCAAACCAAAGATCCAACATCGTAGAAGGGTGAATCCTAAGATTCATGAGGTTATCAAACAAGAGGTTCTCAAACTTCTTGATGCCGGTTTAATTTACCCGATCTCCGATAGTCCTTGGGTTAGCCCAATTCATTGCGTTCCTAAAAAGGGTGGCATAATCTGTGTCACAATGAAGAAAACGAGTTAATTCCAACTCGATTGGTTACGGATGGCGTGTGTGTTGACTATCGCAAGTTAAATGAAGCCACCAGTAAAGACCATTTTCCTCACCCTTCACGGATCGATGCTTGAGAGATTAGCGGGAACGAGTACTATTTTTTCCTTGATGGTTTCTCGTGTTATTTTAGATCCCCATTGATCCGCCGGATCAAGAAAACCACATTCACCGCCCATACGGAACTTTTCCTATGACGTATGCCTTTTGGCCTATGTAATGCTCCCGCACGCTCCAACGATGTATGATGGCAATTTTCCACGACATGATCGGGGAAACAATGGAGGTGTTTATGGATGACTTCTCGGTCATTGGGGACTCGTTTCATACATGTCTCTCCCATTTAGAAAAAATGCTTCAACGGTGTGAAGACACCAATCTTTGTCTAAACTGGGAGAAGAGCCACTTTATGGTCAAAGAAGGCATAGTCCTTGGCCATAAGATTTCCAAAAATGGAATTGAGGTAGATAGAGCAAAAGTCGATGTTATTGCTAAATTGCCTCATCCTACTACCGTCAAAGGTATTAGGAGTTTTCTAGGTCATGCCGGGTTTTATCGCAGATTCATACAAGATTTTTCTAAAATCGCCGCCTATGACCCATCTTCTTGAAAAAGATGCTCCTTTTATCTTCTCACCGAGTGCATCAAGCTTTTGAAACATTAAAGAAAAAGCTTCTCGAGGCACCCATTCTAGTTGCCCCGATCGATTTACCCTTTGAACTCATGTGCGATGCAAGTGATTTTGCTATCGGTGCGATCCGGGCAACGCAAAACCAAGCATTTTCAAATTTATCCACTACGCAAGTAAAACTATGATCAAGCTCAAACCCATTACACCACTACGTAAAAAGAATTATTAGTCGTGGTGTATGCGTTTGAAAAGTTTCGCCATACCTTATCTTGACCAAATGCGTGGTGTATACGGATCACTCGGCTCTCAAATATCTCTTTGCAAAACAAGATGCAAAGCCGAGATTGCTCCGCTGGGTTCTCCTCCTACAAGAATTTGATATCATTATACGTGATAAAAAGGAGCCGAGAACCCGTCACGATCATCTGTCCCGCCTAGAAAACCCTCACCAGATGTGTTCGAGAAAAAGGAAATAAACGAAACATTTCCTCTCGAAACACTCAATGTGGTTTCTTTTCGTGGAGACTCTTCTACCCCATGGTTTGTCGACTTTGCAAATTACCATGTGGGTAACTTTGTGGTGAAGGGATGTCGTCCCAACAGAAAAACAAATTCTTTAAAGATGTGAAACATTACTCGGGACGACCCTACTTATTCAAAATTAGCGCGGATCAAGTCATCAGCGATGTGTGTATGGTCGAAGCCAATGACATTCTTAAGGCTTGCCATTCGGACCTACTGGGGACATCATAGCCCCAACTACACCGCCAAGAAGGTGTTTGATTCCGGATTCTATTGGCCCACGATTTACAAGGATGCCCACGAATTTGTCAAAACCTCGCGACGCTTGTCAACGCCACGGAAATATCTCATAAAGAAATGAAATGCCGCAAAACGCCATTCAAGTGTATGAGATTTTGACATCTAGGGCATTGACTTTATGGGGCCATTTCCTTCTTCTCGCGGTAATAAATACATACTGTGGTCGTTGACTATTTGTCAAAATGGGTTGAAGCAAAAGCTTTACCTACCAATGATGCCCGAGTTGTTGTGAAATTCTTAAAATCTCTTTTGCTAGGTTTGGAACTCCACGAGCTATAATCGATGATCGTGGTACGCATTTCTGCAATGACCGCTTTGATAGAGTCATGCAAAAGTATGGTGTAACTCACCGCCTCTCTCGCGTACCACCCCAAACAAGTGGGCAAGTGGAAGTTTCCAACCGGGGATTAAAAGAATTCTTGAAAGGACAAGAGGCGAAAACCGTGCCTCTTGGTCGGATAAGCTAGATGATGCACTCGGGCCTTCCGTGCGACTTATAAAACCCCATCGGTGCACTCCATACAAGTTGGTGTACGGAAAGCATGTCATCTGCCGGTTGAGCTTGAGCACAAGGCATACTTGGGCCTTGAAACATGCCAACTTTGATATTCAGACACCGGTGATCACCGGAAAGTTCAAATGAATGAATTAAATGAACTCCGTGATCAAGCATACGAGAACTCTTTGATCTACAAAGAAAAGACAAAGAAGATTCATGACTCAAAATCAAGAACCGCGTTTTCAACGTCGGTGATCGAGTCCTTCTTTTCAATTCAAGATTGAAGATTTTCTCGAAAACTAAAATCCTACCGGTCCGGACCATTTACCATCACTAAAGTATTTCCATATGGAACCATTGAGTTATCTCAACCCGATGGTCCAAACTTTAAAGTGAATGGTCATCGGTTGAAGCATTATTTTGGAGAGGACATTCCTCCCGTGGTTGTCCCGATCTACAAACTTTCCCCATGAACCAATGAATGCGGGATCGAGTCAAGCTAGCGACTCGGGAATCAAAAAAGAGCATGCCATATGGGTTTTCACCCATATTTATGACTTCTTTCTATTTTCTACCACCCTAGTGTGGTGGAGTTGTCCCACATGTTGTATATATAAAACTTTCAAAAAAAAAAAAAAAAAAAAAAAAAAAGTTTCAAATAATGGCCGTAGTATTTCCTTTTATGTTCTATGTTTCGCATAACCGCTGGTACTTTGAATATTGAGGCAATATTCATTTCTAGTGTGGGGGGGAATTCTCACGAATTTTATCATGTAATTATACCGCCTAATTCCCCCATTTTTGGCCAAAATTTTTTTGGAGTAAGTGTTTTGCACTTACCCAACTTATGGTTATCAGTCCGCCATGTCTAATAAATAAAAGGATTGGCTAATCCAGGAGCAAACGGCTCTTGGTAAAGATATATCAAATCCGTTGACGGCTTGCAATTTGCCCAAAATTGTACGGTATTCAGCTCACCATATCTTTAATTAGTGAAGAGTTGGCTAGCCCGCAAGTTTATGGCTTGTGGTAAAGGCGATGGAAAAACCATAATTGGTAATCACCACCAAAGATAATATTGATAATTTATCTAAGAGTTGGCTAGTCCGAAGCAAACGGCTTCGTAAAGACAAATCAAATCCGTTGAAGTCGGTGGTTTGCTCAAAATCATATGGTTATCAATGTACCATAGTTCTTACTTGAACCGAAACATTTGGCTACTCCGTAAGTAATGGCTTTTGGTAAAGAGATTCAAATCCATTAAGTTTTCTCAAAAGATTGCTAGGACTAGCAATAGTTTAGTGTGGGGATTGATGAGTGTGTAAATACTCATCATTTTGGTCAAATCTGAATCGCAAAACATTTAAAATGCTCGAAATGCATCAAAATACTCAAAATATCTCAAAATTGCATTTTATATGTTTCAGATGCAAAATGTTTAAAATCGATGAAAATGAGCTAAGTTTGCATAATTGGCGCTTTCAGGTCCCCAAGTTTCAAAAGTTGTCAGAAATAGTCCCTGAGCACTTAATTTAAAAGAAAAATCACCAAAGGTCCTTTTAAAATCATAACTTGTCATAATTAGTCCTTTGGTGAAAAATGTCAAAAGTTTTGAGAAATTACAAGTTTGGTCCTTCAAGTTTCAAAATTGACAAAAATAGTCCTTGGAAATTTGAAAATGTCTATTATGGTCCTTGTACTATTGAAACTTGCCACTTTTGGTCCCTTGGAACAACTTTGGAAAATTGGCAGCTTTGGTCCCTTGTTTTTCAGAAATTGCAAATCAAGTCCTTGTATTAATAACCTTATCAAAACCCTTGGACCTTGTCATAACCCATTTAGACCCCTGCCAATCCTTTGACCCTTTGTTTTTGACCCCCTTCAATATTAAGCCCTGGTCAAATCCCAACTCAAACAAACACATCCCCGCCCACGTGTTTCCCTCCTTTTCTTCTTCCTCACCCACCATGTCTGCAAATACCAGTCTTCACCTCACCTCCAGCTCACCTTTCACCCCCCTTATCACTCCACCTCAACAACCAAACAAAGAGCATTAAATGCTTCTCCTTCCATTCACTCAATCTTCCCCCCTGTTGATATACATTTTGGCGCCAAAAGTAATCAAACGGCCATTATTGCCTCATCTAATCCAATGGCTCAGAAAAATGGTGGGAAGTGCTCAGAAACAAGTGGGGAAGATATTTTGCATATAAAAAGAGGAAGAAGAAAGAGAGTTAGAGTAGTCTTTAGTTTTTTAAATTCCATATATGTCGTTTTTAACATAAAAGTTTTAGTTAAGTTTAAAACATCATAATCAGTTGATAGATTGGTTTATTAGTGTAATCCAGTTTCAAGTATCAATTCAAAGTTGTTTTAGTTAAGTTTAAAACATCATAATCAAGCTCAAACATCATAATCAGTTGTAATCTTTTGTTCCTATGTACTCAATCTAAGTTGTTTTATTAGTGTAATCCAGTTTCAAGTATCAATTCAAAGTTTAACTAAGTTTCATGTTTTTTGTGTTTACTGTTGAAAAATTCAATCTCATGTTCTTATATGCAAGCTTCTAGTGGTTTATTTTTAAACTCAAATAAGTTTATTTAAACTCCTTATAGCTTTTGGTAAGCTCTTAATTCAGTTTCAAGCAAGTTTGGTATCCGGTCAACAAAAGTCAAACTTTGCTGAAAATTGGTTCAAGCAGTTTTGGAAATGGATAATGGTGATGCAGTGCTGGACTTGGGTTGATTCAAAGTTATTTGGGTTGATATATATAGGATAGTGGTTACTTGGTTGATTGATTTCAAGCCATTGTGGCTAGGACCTCATGTGAGTATCATATTCTTGGGTCTGTTTGAATCAATGTTTTATTGTTAATGAGCTTTAATACTGTTAACATTAGTGTAATTTGGCTTAATATCACTAGTATAACTGATGTTTTCATTTCTGTACCTGTTTTAAGTTATTTTTGCATAACTGTCATAACAAGAGCAGTTGAGTTTTAGTGATATGAGTAGTAGATTTCTTGCATCAGTTAGTTGTTTTAGTGAGATTAGGATGTGATTTGGTGAAATCCAGTGGTTTAGCTGCAAGAAATCTAAGAGTAGATTGCAAATCAGTGTGCACAGGTGTGTTTGGATCAGTAGCCTGTTTGAATTTGAGATGTGGTTTGTGTTTAACATATGTCTGCTTAGTCTCAAGTAGGTCTACTAGAATCATATCTGTCATAACTTTGCTTCTTCATAAGCTCAAAGTCAAAATCTCCTTGAATCTGTTTTAAGATCATATCTGTTGGAATTTTCAAAAAGCCAAAGCTTGCATTGTGTTCATAATTGGTAGGAGTAGCTCAATCAAGTCTTGTAATAGCTCAAAACATCATAATCAGTTGATAGATTGGTTTCAAATCTCAAAAAAGTCAACATATCATTTCTGTTTTCAAAAGTCAAAAAACCATAAAACCAGTTTTTCACCAATCTAGGTGGATTTTTAATGAACTCATTTCTGGAACAATTCAAGTGAAACTTTGGTCTTAAAAACTTCAACTGGTCTAGTTTCTTAATATCATTTTTGTAGATTTTTGTAATTTTTTTACAAGCTCTTAAACAGCTTGTCAACTTGGTCTCATTTTTGGAAAGTGCCACACACATGATGTGGAACTGAGTGTGATCGCACCATCTTGCGCCCTTGCACGAGCTCGCTTTAGCTCATCTTGGTCTCATTCTTGGTTTAGAAGTAGCTAGCCGTGTCTAGTGTAGAATCCCATATCTGGTTTTTATTTTCACTTATTTGGGTAGCTTATTTTAGGCTACAAAGTAGTGGGTAAAATCGATTTTGCACTTAAACTCAAATCATCATATCTCGTAGTTTGAATTTGTGAGGTTTAGGATAGTTGTAACTAGTTGCATTTGGGTACTTTTAGCATATTATAGCTTCAGAATCATTTGGTGGTCTTTGGTGTTCATTTGCTTATTCCAAGTGCTTATTTATAAGCACTTTGCATTGCGCTTCAATTTCCTACACACAAGCCACTTGCTTTTATATTTTCTTAGATTCAAGATATCAATTTAGACTTTTTGAATTTTTCATTTTTCTAGTTCGGTTTGCTATTTTTCTTCATTTAAATCGCTTTTAAGCCTTTTTAATTAGCTTTTATTGCAATTAAATCAGAAAAGATTCAAAAAAATAAGTTTTCATTTTTCCTAAGTTAAGATAAATATAAAAAGTCAAAAACATTTTCCAGATTTTCATAGTTTAATTTGTAATTTTAGCAATTTAATTAGTTTTAAATAGTTTTAATTCATAAAAATAGAAAATAATCGAAAAATATAGAATTAGTTTTGAAAATTCTCTTTAGTTATTTTAGATTTTTCCAAATCATAATTTCATTTTTCTAGCTTTATTTCATATTTTCTTGTATTTTAGGGTATAATTAAATAGTTAAAAATAATTTTTAATTAATAATAATTAGATAAATAGTTTTAAAAATAATTTTATTTTTCTAAAAATTTTCTCATATCATTAGGTTTGTAAAAATGTCATTTTTATATTTTTAGGATTAATATTGTTTCAGTTTCACATTTTCTTTTGTACGTTACGTAGTTTTTAAGTTAAGTTTTATAAAAGAAAAATCAAAAACATCATTTTGCAAATAGTGATAGTGTTTATTTAATATATTTTATCTTTTTAATTTTCTTTAATTTGCATTTAAGCCCCTGTAGTTTATATACTTTTTCTTTAGTTATAATCAATCAAATCCCTCTTTCCGTTCAAATTCTCTCGATCACTATTCGTTTGGTGATTCATCGCACACCTCGTTGGGACATAACGACACAGGAAACACTATACTCCTCTGATCTTCATTGCATTTTGTGTCTGAACTGTTTTAAGTTTCTTACGGTTAGCCATTCACAAGTGGCTAGCTTGTGTGAGATAACTTGACGGTTTAGCACGAATCAAATTTTTGAATCCCTCGACGATCGGATGAAAAGGGCAAAAGAGAAGCTTACATACCTCACAAGGTCGCGAGAACCTAAGAGCTTTGTTAATCCATATCTTATATTTGACATTTGTGGAGGGCCACACGAGGACGATGAGTGTGATGACAATATAAGCCATGAGCAAGCTCTCCTTTCCAGCCATGACATCTACGATGACCCTTACCTTCTAATATTTTATCAAAACAATGATTATACCATGTGGGGTAATCTAGAAAGAAAAATAGATGGGGAAGAGGGTCCCGAGTACATCACCTGTGATACCTTTGAAGAAGAGCTCAGATGTTTCACCATGGAAAATAAGTTACTTCTAAAGGGTCTTGAAGAGTTCATTCAAGAGAAACAGGCTGAATTAGAGGATCAAATCACCGAACTTCACAAAAGAATAAGCGAACCCGAACCAATCCAAAAGATCCAACCTTTGCTATCACAACTCGATCTGGAACCACTACTAAAGATCCACCCTACCCTGTTCAAACCCCTGCGACCCATGAACTTGAGACAGAAAAGGAGGGAGCGCCCAAGCCCCCTCCAACCATTCCCAATCCCATTTCGCAGTCATCTACACCCATCCAACGTACAACTCTCACAAAAATACCTTACCCCTCACGTCTAAAGAACCAAAAAGCTAAAGAATACAATAAAAGATTACTGTCATATTTTAAAGGCGTATTTGTTACCATCCCTCTTCTCGATACATTCTATCAGCTACCTAAACGTAGCACATAATTCAAAAGACTCCTCTCCAATCGAAAGAAACTTGAAGGGTTGGTAACATTAGGAGAAGAATGTTCAGCTATTATCCAGAAAAGCTTATCCAAAAAGAAAGAAGATCCTGGTAGTTTCACCCTTCCTTGCTCCATAGGAGCACTCTCTATGAAAAACACCTTGGCAGATCTTAGGGAAAGTATTAATTTGATGCCTCACTCTCTATTTCTTAAGCTTGGATATTCGGGGCTGAAACCAACCAGAATGAGTATTCAGCTTGCGGGCCGATCAATTAAATATCCCATTGGAGTTTGCGAGAATGTGCTGGTTAGGATAGGAGAATTCAGGTTTCCAGTATATTTCGTGATCTTAGAAATGGAAGAGGATGACTCCGTTTCAATAATCCTTGGGAGACCATTCTTGGCCTTGGCTCGCTCCGTTATCGAGGTTCATGATGGCAAACTCACTTTAAGGGTAGGATTCGAGAGCTTAACCTTTAATATCAAGGACACATGAGTCGCCCTCCCTCGCATGATTACCTTATCTATCTTGTTGAAGAAGTTGATGAGTCTGTTGATGAGGTTGACGGTTTTGTAGAAGAGTATTTGGTAGACGGATTGGTGAATATCAATGATGGTATGATGTACGATTGATGCGTGGGTTCGGGGTCGATAAAATCTCCTTTTCTACGAGCAAGCTTTTCAACACTCTAGGCAGTGAACTAAATCGCTATATTACAGTATGGGGTAAGCCTCGGGGATTGATATCATTCTCTAGGGGAATAAGGATGCTAGAAATAGATTTATGACGAGAAGGTGGGGTTGAGGATGATTATTATTTTTTTTTAATCTTTTTTACGTTTTTTAGAAAGCAAAGGTAAAATCTCGGGGTATATGATCGGGGGGTGGTACTTCTACCGATTTCACTACTTCTACTAATTATCTAATTTAACTACGGATAGTTTTATGCTAATTGAGGTGTGCTCGTATGGTGATTAAAGATGAGTTCACTTAGATACTATTACTCCCTAGTTATCTTTTATTGGTCGGTTGAATTGTCACGTCATTTATCTTAACGCGTTGTATTCCTAATAGTCAGAGAGGGTGCGTATTCCCTAGTTCTATGAATGTATCTCTCCTATAGGATTCACGAGATCAGCAAGTATAATACTATCTCCTCCGAGCACCCTATCGTCGTAAAGCACACTCACGCAATAAATACAGCGATAACCTAGTTTCACTCCTAGGCTTCTATCAATTAAGACAAGAGACAACCTAACAACAATCAATAACTAGGTTTCATAGATCTAAGCAAAAACACAAGTAATTTAGCTAGACATGTTAAACAAGAAAGCATACACACAATCAATTGAACATGGGGTAGACATAATGATAAATTGGAATAAAAAACTTATCTTCATGTGTAAAATAGGGTATGGGACCTAGAATACTGTCCAAGTCGGACTACAACTGAGAAGTGTGACGTCATCAGTCTTCATGCAGGACGTCATCTGAACTATGGATCTTGGGCGTTTGGTGTAAAAAGTACGAGTGACTCCTTCCAGAAATTAGGCGTGACGCCGTCGCGTGCACTTTTTGATCAAGTCTTCATAGAGGGACGACGTCGCCCTTTGGATGGGACGCCGTCAGGTGTAATGATTAGGCTTTGAGTGTCTTTGATCTTGACTTTGCCACTTTCTTCATGTTTCTGCTCCTTTTCATCCAAATATGCTTCATTCCAGCATTTTGCTTCCAAAAGACCTAAAAAGTGAAAATGAACTATTTTAAGCAGTAACGGATATAAAATATGTCCATTTAGGGCTTAAATGACCCCTTAAAATTGTACGTTTTAAATCCTTATCAAATATCCCTACACTTGGTATTTGCTTGTCCTCAAGCAAATGTGCTTTTGACCAATCAATTTATAAGTTAGGGGGCATGAAGCATTGGTTTAAAATACTGTACAACAAGTAAAAGCACCACAATAGTCATAACAAGCATGGAAATTATACACTAGCACATCACAAGTGGTGTTTGGATTCTTTCATCTCTCGGGTTTATATGAAATATAATATGAATGGAAATGGAAGATAAACACTCATTACCTGGCATAGTACATAGATTACCATAAGCTTGAGAATACATCAAACCTCCACCGCTTTGGTGTAAGCACCTAGGAATAACTATCTAAGAGGTATTTACAAGGGTTGTAACGTTAGGCTTAGGGTAAGGAAATAAAGGGTTTTGTTGGATAGGGGATATTTAGTGGTGGTAAGTCAAAAATCTTATGTTACAAGCATGTAAAGTATGGCGTTGCTAAGCCAAGACTCGACTCACTAACACTAGATAACTTGAAACAAAACAAACATAAACTTAAAAACATAAACATAAAGATAGATGTAGGATGGTAGCCCGTATGTTTTTCTCATTCATTTGTTTCATATCTTTTTACTCTATCATCCTCTACGATAACATCAAAATATAAGGGATTTATAGGAGCATCCCTACACTTGAGTTTTTATTTCTCTAACAGTAATTGACCCGATTTGAAAAGATCAAAACACTTGGAGTATTTAATTACGTAGACAAATGGAATTTGAATTTATTGTTCTTTCCTGTTACTCCATAAAATATTACTTTTACCCATGAGTCCCAATCGTCCCAAAACTGTGTACAAAAGACATGACTCGACTTAGCAACCATGCAAGTAACTTGATAATTGAACTAAGGGTTTAATAATGATAACAATAATGCACTAAATATGAGTGCATGCAAGGTAGGCTAAGGCGATTTGGGTGTACATTTTGGGGTTGATTGTAAACAATGCTCTTCATTGATATTCCGGAAAACCAAAACATCACAAGAACCAGGAAAAAGATAGGCTCTGAGGGGTTAACTATGGGTATCGTGTACTAAAGATGAGTACATCGCAAGGGTGTGGGGTAATCACTCAATCGATTTGGAAGATGTCATTATAATACAGGTTTCAAACAATTAAGGGTTATCCTAATGCGTCTTGTCATTTAGTTACTCCTAACTACACAAGTGTAGTCTCACTAGCGATCTCAGAATGCATCACAAAACAAGTTCTAGAATCTATTATACTACCTGTACACTCACTAAGCATTAAAGGTGAATGCTTTTATTCCTAAATATCTAGGGGCGAACCTCACATTTTTGGGGTGGAATTTGAGTGGTAAACAGTTTTTGTGCTAGTTATATAATTCCTATCTATGAGACGCTTTATTAAGACTGTTAATACAAATAAGCCGTAAAATCTTTTATTTATATTTTACGATCTTCTAATGTTTTGTCGATAACAAACGTAAAATCATTTTAACGAAACAAATAAAATACGTAAATAGTTTGAGCCAATAGTTTTCTAACACACTTACGTTTTCACATAAAACACTAAAACAAGTATAAGTGATTTTATGCTTTAGTAATATATATGTACAACAACTAGTGTTTACATATTGGGCAAATATATACATAACTAGTATGTATTATAAATGGGTAAAAACTACAACCCATGGTATTGACCCATACCCATTTGACTAGGTACATTGCACCCATTAGGTACATTGTATCTAATAAAATACCAATGGATCAACCCATAACCCATGACCCATGACCCACAACCAAAATACCCATGGGCAAAGAGGAGCGTCCCACGGATCCCTAGCATTACACTAGACGGATCCCTTGAGGATGGAATCCGTGGGATCCGTGGAACAGTAGTAGTTTCTCCTCTATAAATAGTGAGCCATTTCTTCCTTTTGGCTCGCCACTCTCACACATACTTTCCCCAAGTATTGTAACTCTCTAACCACTGATCCTAAGGGATCTTTCTATGTAGTTTGTCTTTTGTTTTTGTGTGATTCTCGAGGTTCCTCTTAAAGGCGAGATCACCACTTCTTGAAGTCGAGCAAGCTCAAGTCCATGAGTTGCCATGCTTCGTCATCATCAAGACTACTGAGGCTCTCTTGTTGATAGTCCTTTCTTCCTCTATAGAAGTGTTGTGTCGAAGGCATTAGTGAAGGATACCGAAAGAGTCAAGACAAAAGCATTAGTGAAAGATGCTTAATGTCCGTGTCAAAAGCATTAGTGAAAAATGCTAAAGGTGTCAAGACGAAGGCATTAGTGAAAGGTGCCAAGCGTTGTGTCAAGAGCATTGGTGAAGGATGCCTAGAAATCAAATCAAGTTGCATTAGTAAAGAATGCCAAGGTCGTATAATCGATGAGGTGCATTGTTATACATATAGTGATAGTTTGTTTCCAAGGATTTTGATATCCTTGATGGTGTTGTAATAAGGAGTGGGTCTCCTTTGGATTAGGTGTTGTGTAGTATTGGGTAGTAGTTCCTCTATTGTAATGGAACTCGGTACTTAGCCTAGTACCGGATAAAAGGTAGGCGACGTTGTGGTTGGTGTGGTTCACCTTGGTGAAAAGAACCCGGTGGTTAGCCTAGTACCGGAAAAAGAGTAGGCGACGTTGTGAAGGCTTATCCGCCATAAGGAGTTGGTGTCGTGTAGTGATTACGAACTCTCGAGTAGGTGACTCGGGGAGTGGAGTAGGGCAAGGAAGGTGTCCTTGTAGCCGAACCACTATAAATACTCGTGTCGTGGTTATGTACTTCTTACTCTTTATCTTTCATTACACTTTTATATATCCATCTATCAACGTCCAACATACACATCTAAATAGATTGACATAAGTTGATCTAAATATTTTAAAACGAAGTTTTAATTGGTAAAACTATTCAACCCCCCTTCTAGTTTTCCACAATTGGCATCAGAGCTTTGTTACCAAGTTTTTATAGTATGTTGTACTTTAAAAACTTGATACGATCTGTGTATGTTTGAAAATGATAATGCTACACGCGTCGTTCGGGGTCAAGGAAACTTCCTTTTCTTCGAGCAAGTTTTATAACACCCTAGGCAGTGAACCTAATCGTTGTAGTGTAGTAATTAGGGTAAGCCACGGGTATTGATATCTTTCTCTAGGGGAATAGGAATGCTAGTAACAAGTTACTACGCTAAGGTTAAGGTTGAGGAAGATTATTTTTTGTATTTTTATATTTTATGAAATGGAAAGGTACGAATCTCGGGTATTGGATTTGGGGGGGTTGGTATTTCTACCGATTACTCTACTATTATCTAATTATCTAAACTAAGGTTGTGGGAGTCTATGTCTAATTAATGTGTGCTCGTATGATAGTTTAAAGATGTGTTTACTTAGGTTATACTACTCCTTAATTATCTCCTATTGATGGTTGAGTTGTCACGTCCTTATTCTTAGTTGCGTTGTGTGTCTAAAGTTGTAGGGTATGCGTTTCTCCCAACTCTTTGAACTTACCAAAGGGTCTCGTCTACAAAACCCACTAGGGATGATAAACTCTTACTCTAAGGCACTCTTTGGATAATTTAGCCTACAACTACTCAGGTAATCATATTCTAAGGTTCACAAAGATGAATCAAGCATTAAGTACACAACGAATGACCTATCGCATTACTAGATCATTGATCAACTAAGATAAGAAACAACCAATCAATATTCAATAATTAAGTTTCATACTTCCTAAGCAAACACACAAATAAATTAGTCGGACATGGAGAACATGCAAGCATACACACAAATAATCAAAGACATAATTGAATTAATGAAGTAAATACTTATCTTGATGTAAGATAGGGTTTAAAACCCTAAAATACTATACAAGACACCTTAGGTTCGGTTTTAGGTTTTTACTCCAAAAGACTCTCTCTAAAACTGAAAAATTCGGATTCTATATATAAGATTACATATGCGACGGCGTCACCTTATGTTTCGTGACGCCGTCATTAGGGTTTCGTCTTGGCCACGTTAACCTTGCGACGGCGTCACCTTATGTCCGTGACGCCGTCCTCTTCAGCTTCTGACGTCGTCTGGGTTGCATCTAGGCCGTCTGAGTAGCAACGGCCTACTCTTTAAAGCCCGACGTCGTCACTTGAAAATAGGGTATTTAGCTCTTGTATCGTCACAAAATCCTCCGACGGCGTCGCCATTAACACCGACGCCGTCATATACATTTCGTGACTTTGAGTGTCTCGATTCGACTTTGGCCATTTTCTTCATATATTCGCGCTTTTCGTCCAAATAAGTGCCATTCCAGCATTTTGCCTTCAAGAGACCTAAAAGTGAAAAGGAACGATATTAAGCAATAACGGATACAAAAGTGATCAAATAAGGACTTAAACGACCCTCAAAATGGTACCTTTTAAAACCTTATCAAATATCCTTACACTTGTTATTTGCTTGTCCTCAAGCAAATGTGCTTTAGCCAATTAATTTATAAGTTAGGGGTCATGAAGCATTAATTCAAAACGGTCCACAACACATATAAGCCCATAAAAGTCATAACAAGCACGAAATTACATACTAGCACCTCACATGGGGTGTTTGGATACTCACATCTCTCGTGTGTATATATGAAATATAACAAATAGGAAATGGAAGATAAACACTCATTAACCGGTCCTAGTACATAGATTACCATAGGCTTGAGAATAGATCAAACCTCCATCGCTTTGGCGTAAGCACCTAGGAAAGACTATCAAAGAGGTCTTTTAAAGGGTTGTAATGTTAGGCTTACGGTAGGAAACAAGGGTTTGGTGGGATAGGCTATTTAGTGGTGGCAAGTCAAAAATCTCTATGTTAAATGCATACGAAGAATGGCGTTGCTAAGCCAAGACTCGACACTCTAAAACTCTAGGTAACGAAATAAACAAACATAAATTTAAAGGATAGATGTAGGATGGTAGCCATGTTTTTTTTTTTTTTTTTTTTTTTTTTTTTTTACACTCTATATTTTTTTTTTCTTTTTTTTTTTTTTTTTTTTTTTTTTTTTTTTTTTTCATACACTTTTACTCTACCATCCTCTATGGTAACATCAAAATGATAGCGATTTATAGGCACATCCCTACACTTGAGTTTTTATTACTCTAACACTAATTTGACCCGAATTTGAAAAGATCAAAACACTTGGGGTACATTATTATGCAAACAAAGGGAATTTGAATTTAACATTCCCTTCCCGTCATTTCATAAACTTTAACTTTTCCCATGAATCCCAATCGTCCCAAAACTTTATACAAAGAATATAACTCGACTTAGCAACTCATGCAAGCAACTAGATAATTGAACTAAGGGTTTAGGGTGATAACAAACATTTGCACTAAAAGTGAGTGCATAAGGGGTAGGCTAAGGCGATTTGGGTGTATATTTGGGGGTGGGGTGTAAACAATGCTCTTCATTGATATTCCGGAAAAACTGAAATATCACGAGAACCGATAAAAGGATAGGCTCTGAGGGTTTAACTAGGGGTATCGTGTACTAAAGATGAGTACAATGCAAAGGGTGTGGGGGAATTACTCAACCGATGTGAAAGAAGTAATTATATTACAGGTATCAAACAAGGGTTTATCCTAATGCCTCTTATCATTTAGTTATTCCTAACTACACAAGTGTAGCCTCACTTGCGATCTCGGAATGCATCACAAAACAAGTTCTAGAATCTAATATACTACCGGTTCACACTCTAAGCATTGAAGATGAATGCTTTAATTCCTACTAATCTAAGGGCGATCCTCACATTTTGGGTGGAATTTGGGTGGTAAAGGGTTTTTGTGCTAATCATGCAACTTCCTATCCATGAGACGCTTTTGTTAAGACTAATGGCCCACTCCTATATGTCATGAAAAATTTTAAATTTGGTGCCAAAATTACTCTAACCAACATTTTCTCATGGTTTATTACGCAAATGCAAATGGACAAAGCAAATAATCAAGGATAAGCATAGTTTCAAAGTTCCGTTTTATTTTCCTCCTACATTTAAACCGAACATTGTCCCCAATGTTCCCGAAAGTATCAAAGTTATGATAATGGAAGGTAATTAAAAGCGAAAGAAACTAATACTCCCGATTAGCTCGGTAGGATCCGTGTAAAGTGGTGGTTAAATCCTTTTCAAGAAGAATTATTGCGTGAATAGCTCCTTCCAATCTTATGTAACTTCTTCTTGACAAACTAAACACGCACACTTGAAGAAAACAAACGAAACCTTCGCGTAAAATCGGCGGTAATAATATATATAAGACTCGATTTAAACTAGGATATAATGCTTGTGGAATGGATGTTTACGAATTTCTAAGAAAATTAAGACACGAAAATTCCAAAATTTATAAGTAGCTCGAAAACGAGAAAAAATAATCGATGTTTTACTCCTTCCCGACGCCGTCGGTTGCAATCTGACGCCGTCGGTTATCCCGACAAAAAGCGGTCTGCGATTTTCGGAAAAATTACGGAAAATTTACATCTTTAGAATCTGGAAAAATTTCTGCAAAAACATCCATTATGACTCGATACAAGCATTTGACTCGAACAAACAAACATAAATATCTTTTAGTTAATTGTTATTCTCATGTTTAC
Source organism: Chrysanthemum lavandulifolium (assembly GCA_022545495.1). NCBI lineage: Eukaryota > Viridiplantae > Streptophyta > Magnoliopsida > Asterales > Asteraceae > Chrysanthemum > Chrysanthemum lavandulifolium. The sequence continues at coordinate 184,539,438 of CM040242.1, forward strand.
GTTTCTTTTGAAAACGTGTGTAATCCTCCCTACACTTATCCCTTATGTAAAATACCTTTATATGCAATTAAGACGAGGTTAAAAACAAAATAAAGCATTTTTACAAATTTAAACATGAGAACAACAATTAATAAAAGATATATGACACACAAATAAAAATGAAAAACAAATACATGGGTTGCCTCCCAAGAAGCGCTTGTTTTTGTTCGAGTCACGAGCCTGACTCTACCCTTATTTATCGATAAAGGGAAGTTTTCCTACACTTAAGTTTAAGTGAGGGTGATAGTAGCAATACACACCCTCAGGGTGGAAATTTGCTACGTGAGGAGAGGGTGATGGGTGATTTATATGCTCAAAGGAGTGTGCTCTATTCATTATAACCTTACCTAAGTCTATTGGTATAGCGGGTGAATCAAATATCTCTCCTAAAAATGGATCATTTTCTATCAACTTCAAAAGATTCCTAGTTAAGGATCCATCTTGACCTAATAAACCCGGTTTAAACCCATAGTGTTTCTTGTTATCAACCATGAATGGGTGATGTAAGTGTGTAAGGTCATGGGTTACTCCTATATTAGCTTCTACTCTACATGGCCTAGAATCTACCACCTTTATCAAGAAACTACCCGGACTATCTATTTTGATGGGTGGATTGGGGCCTAATTTAATTCCAAGATTCACATCTAAAGATGGAAAATTGGGTAAGGTTTTTGGTTGAGGCTCCGGTTCATCAAAATTAGGAACTTTCCTAGGACTAAGAGAGGTCATGACAACAAGCATCTAAACCTATATTCCCTAGTGGCGTATGGTCCAAAGGTTCTACAATCGGGTTCCTATAGTCTCTTCTACTTCTTCCGGTAAGTTATAGGCGATGTGTGTTCCTCAGTGATGGTAGGACTTGTGGGTTATCCGATGGGATTGGATTTTCTACTCTATCCTCCATCTTATCAAGATCACCTATGTATTCATTTTGTACTGTGGTAGCGCCTAACCATGACATGCACCTTGGTACCTCAACTCTAATCATCTCCTTCCTAAACAACCTTTCCGATCAAGTTTCCAAATTGAAAATAGGTCTAAAGATTCATTTTTGGGTCCCATGTTCCACTTCTAAATTGGGCGTGAATCTCAAAGGTTTCCCATGCATTTGAACACCACGTCCCCAAATATCCCCATCCGCTACATAGTCAAGTCTCCTTTGGGTTTCGTGGGCGATACGAGTGTAAAAGAATTGTAGTGGAAACAGTAAATCAATACCATGATAAAGGACTTTTGTAATAAATATTTAATTCGAGTCCACGCCTCGTGAAAGGATTCATCATGATATTCTTTGGAACCTCAAGATCTCATTTTGGAGTGGAAAGGGTAGATTATGTAGTGGATTTCGTTGATTGGGTGACGCTTTTGGTAGATTCGCGTTCTCCATAACGTAACGGAATAGTTAATGAAAATGGTTACGAACAAAGGTCACGAAGAAGGGAATAGACTATGAGGAAGCTAAAATGAGAAAAAGTTTACTTCATAGGAATCAAGCAAAGAAACCTAAGCGAGATGGACTACTAACTAGCTATCCTATTCCCGACAACGGCGCCAAAAACTTGATAACGCTACACGCGTCGTTCGGGGTCAAGGAAACTTCCTTTCTTGAGCAAGTTTTATAACACCCTAGGCGGTGAACCTAATCGTTGTAGTGTAGTAATTAGGGTAAGCCACGGTATTGATATCGTTCTCTAGGGAATAGGAATGCTAGTAAGAAGTTACTACGCTAAGGTTAAGGTTGAGGAAGATTATTTTTGTATTTTTAAATTTATGAAATGGAAAGGTACGAATCTCGGTATTGGATTTGGGGGTTGGTATTTCTACCGATTACTCTACTATTATCTAATTATCTAAACTAAGGTTGTGGGAGTCTATGTCTAATTAATGTGTGCTCGTATGATAGTTTAAAGATGTGTTTACTTAGGTTATACTACTCCTTAATTATCTCCTATTGATGGTTGAGTTGTCACGTCCTTATTCTTAGTTGCGTTGTGTGTCTAAAGTTGTAGGGTATGCGTTTCTCCCTAACTCTTTGAACTTACCAAAGGGTCTCGTCTACAAAACCCACTAGGGATGATAAACTCTTACTCTAAGGCACTCTTTCGATAATTTAGCCTACAACTACTCAGGTAATCATATTCTAAGGTTCACAAAGATGAATCAAGCATTAAGTACACAACAAATGACCTATCGCATTACTAGATCATTGATCAACTAAGATAAGAAACAACCAATCAATATTCAATAATTAAGTTTCATACTTCCTAAGCAAACACAAAAATAAATTAGCCGGACATGGAGAACATGCAAGCATACACACAAATAATCAAAGACGTAATTGAATTAATGAAGTAAATACTTATCTTGATGTAAGATAGGGTTTAAAACCCTAAAATACTGTACAAAACACCTTAGGTTCGGTTTTAGGTTTTACTCCAAAAGACTCTCTAAAACCGAAAAATTCGGATTCTATATATAAGATTACATATGCGACGGCGTCACCGTATGTTTCGTGGCGCCGTCGTGTCGCCGCCATTAGGGTTTCGTCTTGGCCACGTTAACCTTGCGAGGCGTCACCTTATGTCCGTGACGCCGTCCTCTTCATCTTCGGCGACGTGTCTGGTTGCATCTAGGCCGTCCGAGTAGCAACGGCCTACTCTTTTAAAGCCCGACGTCGTCACTTGAAAATAGGGTATTTGGCTCTTGTATCGTCACAAAATCCTTCGACGGCGCCGCCATTAACACCGCCGCCGCCTTACATTTCAGCAGACTTTGAGTGTCTCAATTATGACTTTGGCCATTTTCTTCATATATTCGCGCCTTTTCGTCCAAATAAGTGCCATTCCAAAGATTTTGCCTTCAAGAGACCTAAAAAGTGAAAAGGAACGATATTAAGCAATAACGGATACAAAAGTGATCAAATAAGGACTTAAACGACCCCTCAAAATGGTACCTTTTAAAACCTTATCAGAAAACTACAAAGAAGGAAATATTTTTAAAACAATTTTTTCATGTTGGATATTGATAGATTATTCTAACATATTTGTTTTAAGAAATCTTAATGCTAGGATCTCTCCAAAACCCTCATGTCGATTCAAAGAATAATGAAGTCAACCTTCAAGAAAGAATCTAAAAGTAATAACAACATACTTACTCTAAGTACAAAGGATTACTATAAGAGCTCATGAAGTATTTTTGGTACTATGTCTTCATAAACCAAACCAAGAGCATAGAGGTATGTTTACTTTTCATTAGCTAGCTTACATGATTATGTTGATGTCATAATTATTTTTTGTTTAATAATTACTAGTCTCTTAAAAGTCTCTACTTCGTCACTTTCCCGACTTACTCATCATCGGGAATAGTATTCCTCTTGATTTCGTCAAACTAACACCGTCGTCACAAATGGATCCTTGATAATTAACTTATCAAATCCCGTCGACCAAAGCATCTTTTCATTTGAAACCTCAAAACTATTTTTGTTCCATAAGCTAGTTTATAGCCTACTACAAAAATAATGTCAAACAACCTTTTTTCTTTCCACAGTAGCCGGATCCCTCTAGTTGTACTAGCCAGATCCCAAATACAAGGGATCCGAGGGAACCGTGGGACAGAAAACAGCTATACGCTTTTGAAAACCATTGCTGATCATTTTCCCTCTCCCCACAAAAAACTTGAAAAACGACTTATCCACGAAGTTCGTGTAGTCAAGGAATGTTTCCTTGAAGATACCGACATTCGTCAAGTCTTCTCGGCAATCAACTTTGATTGTCTTCTTGACATTGATGAACAAATTTGTCCAGTGTTCATTTTTGAATTCTACAAAAGCATTAGAATCATTCGAAACACCGATGATAGCATTTCAATCGCTTTCATCATCAATAAACGAAGCTTCACTCTACCCCTCAACACATTCGCTCAAATCCTTCGCATTCCTTGTGAAGGAATTTGTATGTACTCTCAAGATTGGGTAATTTCCACTCAATCCTTTGCTCTTGATCCCAAACCAATATACCATACTCCTCTTGATGAACCCGAAACCATTCGAGACACTATCTTCAAGGTTAGAACCGACCAATCCCGTTTCAACCGAAACAAAAAGCTCATTCACCGTGATCCTTTTCAAATGGAACTCTTCGAAATACACCCCATGTTTAGAAAATGGGAAGAGATTCTTAGGGAAAACGTCTTTAGCCTAGTTGGTAACAAGGATCATCCAAATGCATGTCTCGTGCAAATGATTTATTGTCTTATCCTCCAAAAGCCATTCAATCTCGTCTATTACATTGTGAAGAGAATGGCCAGGGTATTCAAAGTTTCCAACATGGTACTTCCATATGGTATGCTCCTAACACGACTTTGTAAGTATGTTAGTGCATTGCAACCGTCTCCTATCAACGATGATCATTTCCTTTCCGACCACGTCATGGTACCTCTTACCAAACAACCCCCTAAACGGTTCATGGTCAATGGAAGAAAACCTAAAGCTCTCTCGGACTCCTCGGACGGAGAAGAAGAAGAAGATGAAGAAGAAGAAGATGTCGACCCCATAGCCAACATCGAATTGGAACCCTTTGATTACTATCAACAACTTCCAACTATTCCAAACAAGACCGCGAAATTCAAACAATTAAGGGGTATGATTCAAAACCTAGCTTACCACGTCACGAAGTCGGGAAAGAGGAAAAGAAAGAATTGACTAAAGAGATTATAGGATTATGCTTGTTTTTGAGACACTTGATTTGTGTATGAATGATTATGTTTTAGCACGTTTGTTTGTGTTATCTTGGATATTATTATTTCTACCATTATCTATGATATGCTTTATGTGATAACATGTTTATTGTGCTGTTTAGTTTAAAGGTTATTAGTGTTTATTGTCTGGTGGAAAATCTGCATTTGCTTCTGTGATGGTTCTGATCTGCAGTTGCCGGATCCCTAGGATTAGCCTAGACGGATCCCTCCCTTGAGGGAACCGTGGGATCCGTGACAACAGATCAGCAATACAGTATCTCATACATCAAAACAGCATACTAAATCAATTCACATTAGCTAAACATAAGACTCTAGAACCCAACTAAGTCTTCTTCAAGCACGAGAAAACTTCAAACTCACCCATAGCTTACATAGGATCTAACTCAAAGTATTTTTGAATTATCAACTCATCAAAACTCACCATTTTCCACTTCAATACTCTCACATTGCTTTTCACATCTCAAAATACTTAGGTGGATATATTGATCAATTTTAGGAAATTGTTTCTAGCCATTCTTATCTCAAAACTGGTCAAAAACTAGTTTCTCATTTCTTTTAACTTTTGAGGATTTTTCAAACATCATCTCAAGCTTACATATGATCTCTAGGATCATTTATTATGACTTGACACCACCAAAATTCTTAGTGTCATCCTTGAACATCCATGGGTGGTCACAAAGTGTTGGGAATTATGTGAAGTTTGGATTATGCTGAAATTACTGCCGAAGTGTTTCTACTGAAGAAGAGTGGATTCGTCAAGACGTAATCATCAAGTATAATAGTTATTAGTCCGATTACATGGAAGTGTTTATTCCGTGTTTAGTTTATTTAGTGTGGATATACATGAGCTTTATTAGGAAGTGATTGTGTATATCTTATTTAGTTTTAAGTTTATACGTTTCTTGGGAAACGGTTTAGCGATATTGTTTAGGGTTCCTTGTCTATAAAAGGAACACATTAGAATGAGTTATGTACCGATTGGAAAACTCAGTTTTAGTTAATATAAAGATCCATAGAGGATCAAGAAGTTCTTAGTTATTACTTGTGTTTATATTCCGCTGATAAATATAAGTAGTAGAGATTGTCTTTTATTGTGCTTGTGATTACATAGGCATACATAACGATCCACGAGCTCAAGATCTATCTAGGTCTGTTTGAATCAACAAGTGGTATCAGAGCCTCGTGAGAGTCTCTACGATACTAAGGACAAACTTTTCTGAACACCTAAACAACCAAAACAAAATCAACATGCCTGGTTCAGATGTTGATACTGATATCACCAACAGCCAAAACTCCACCCATCTGCAACAACTAAGTCTCTAATAGCAATGCTAAGTTTCCTTACCTTAAAGGGAGGAATATGATCTTTAGGCGATGAAGATGCATAACTGGATCTCCAACATTGATTGGAATCTATGGCGATAATTATGAAGGGAACAGTTTGAAGAGAACTACCACGGATGTTCTTTGGTAATATGATGAATGTTCCTCCCAAAGCTGTCAAGAATTGCTTTGGCGATTCGAGAGAAACCAAGGTCGAACTATTCTTCGCAAGCTATTCCCGAGGATCACTTGAGTGATTTTCACTTCATGCAAGATGTTAAGGATATATGGTTAGCAATTAAGGCGAAGTCCGGTGGGAATGAGGAGTCTAGGAGATCAAGAAGTCCATGCTAAGACAACAGTTTGAGGACTTTCAAATCTCGAAGAAGAAGGAATACACAGGGCTATGACAAGTTTCACAAGATCTTAAGTCGGTTGAATCACCACAGCAAAGCCGATAATGATGATTGTAACTCTAAGTTTCGAGGTCTTTACCTCCATCCACGGCTACACGTAAGCATAGCTTTAAAAGCTAAAGGTGGTTTGGACATGATTACCTTTGATGAGTCAGATCACAAACTTAAAGCTCTTGAACATGATGTAAGAAGCCCTTTTCGATCATCTTCTTCTCGCTAGTCATATCGCATTTGTTGGAGCCTCCACTCCAAAGTCTAGCTATGGTCCAAGCCCATATCCATCATCATCTTATGTCGCTCCTTCATTAAGTTCTCACTCTAAATCAAGCAACATTATGGAAGATGTACTTGGATCCTTCTTTGTCGATTATGATCCTCGGCAGGATCGGCTTATGAGGATTTTGATCGGTGGACCCGATTAAGATGGAAGAGATGAAGTCGAGGTGGCGGTGGCCATGCTTTCCATGGATATCAAGAACTTTGAGCGCAAAGTCGCGTAAGGTTTGATTCAAAGGACGTGATCCACAAGGTTTGACAAGAGGAAGGTTAAATGCTTCACATGCCAACAGATGGGTCACTTTTCTAGAGAATGCAAAGACAGAAAGTCGGGATGAGACAAGATACTCTTCTTATCGCGATGTCGTAAGGAGGCGGAACTTCAAAGGGTTCACCGCTTTGGTCACTCTTGATAGCAATGTGGACCTGAAGCAACATGAGGAGGCGATAATGATGGTCCCGATAATGTTGGGTTGATTGCAAGTCGTACTTGGAGGATGGGCATGATCGATTGCCTTGATGGGCATCTCTCAGGTACAAAACTGTTTGTTTGGTTGTAGTGAGCGTTATAATACACTCAAAGAAGCTTATGATATTTTGGAACCTAAATATAATGAATGCTATGTGGAAGTAGAAGCTTATAAACAGGCTTTAAAAACACTAGAAAGACAAAAGGTTTGGTTTCAGAAGAATCAAATAGCTTATGATGAGAAAATAGGTGTTTTAGAAAGGGATCTCGAATGTGCTAAGAATGAGTTAATATGGTCTGAGAAGTTAAAAGCAGATGTAGAGTCAGAAAATCTAGAGCTTAAGGAGAAACTTAAGGAGGAAATTGCTAGGCATAAAGAATGGATGATGAATGGTAATAAGTTAGCTGGTCTCATTTATAGTAGTCAAGCTTCCAATTCTACAGTGGCTTTAGGCTTTAAGAAATATGTAGGCTTAGAAGCTAGGGATGACACACGTAAATCTACATCAAGAGCCTAGCTAATTTTGTCAAAGAAGGTGACCTACATGTCAGACGTGGACCAATTAGAGGTGAGCACATGCCCATTGACCTTTCCACTCTTAATGACTTTGATGGATCACACCATCTCAGTATGGCAAAAGTCAAGAGACATGCCGCACCCTAATACTTCTACTAATGACTTTGTCTCTTGTGTTAACAAAGTGACAAGTCCTCCAAGCAAGGGTCTACAGAGTGTGATTCAAATGACAAGTCGACCTTCCCAAGTCCGACCTTCCCAAGTCCGCCCTTCCCAAGTCTTCACCGCCGCACCCAAGACTACCAATAAGCATGTCGAGTTGTTGCCAGGAATCCACTTCCAAGACAGTTGCCTCAAGACTTGCATTTTAATTCTTTGCATAATAGTACTTGTTAAAACAATTCTTTCATGGTTTTGGTTTGAATACTCGCTTGTAAGAATACTTCTTTTGGTTTAAATAAATCTTCTAATCGGAAGAAATGTTTTGTGTGGAAGTAAATCTCATTTAATTAAGGATTGTGATTATCATGAGCAAAGGATGAGTAGGTGTGGTGCTTCTAGAAATCTAGACCAATGTGGACAAATGTGAATGATATACCACCTTATGTTCCACAAGATACAAATTATAATACTCCTTTTTCTTGGAGGAAACCAATTGTAAAACCATATGTTCAACCAACCAATGAATATTTTAAAATGGTTTTGGCCTAGATATGTTAACCCTATGACTAATGGGAAAGTGGTATGGATACCTTTGTCAAGACCTCAAGAAGTTGTTCTTGGAATACAGGGACCTAAGTTTCATTGGAAACCCAAGAACAATAGTGGATCTTATACTTCTACATGGCACAACTCATATGATCCACATGGCGGTGTTCAAGTCGGCAATGACTTGAGCCTCCATAGTGTACTAATTATCTCAGTATATTTTTGTTGTTGTAGGATCATCCCTTAAGCATAAAGATGTTGGAATTGTTGACAGCCAGACAACCCGTACTTTCGTGTCATTTCTTGACACAATTTATGCCTCATTATTTCAACATTTATCGTAAACTTGGTTTACGTGTTCCAAATTCGCGAACCTTGAAGGTTTAGCGGCGAATTCATGATCATAACATCACGTACATTTCATATGGACTAAGATTAGTCTACATTTCGTTTGCATCATTTGCATCACGTTAATTCACTCATGACATTTCATTTCACTTTATACGCGTAATTTTATATTTAATAAACGTTATCGCGTGAGTTATTATTTTGAATATTTAATCCGTTACTTTCAAAAATGATCCCGATGTATTTTAAACTTACATTTAGTTTATAAAACTATATTTTGAGTTTACCTAGTGTTTTAAATTTATTTTGTAAATAATTCGTTAAAGTTATATTATTATTTACACTTTTCTTAAAATTACTCGATAATTATTTTATCACCAAATTTTTCAAGGAATGTATTTTACAATTTTTATTATCTCGTTACATTCTATTTTGATCTATTAAAATTTACTTGTACCAAAACGTTACCATTTACTTTACAAGTTATTATTGCTACATGTACACTTTACTTACATTTTCTAATAATTATACAAGTATATTCATTATGTATAAAAAAAAAAGATATTTTTGAGATGCATCCCCCAAAACCGCCATGGGGGAATGGTTAACATTTATGGTTTGGTCTCATTTTCTTTGAAAGTTAGATATATACTCCAAATATTTCAATCTCATTCATTGACTTCTTCACTCAAATAATTCACAAGTTCATAAAAGTCTTCTTCCTCTTTGTTTCTTCTCCACAAACCGCCTTCAAGAGCTAGCCAAGGATCATCATATTTTTTTCAAGTCCAAGTTAATTACAATCTAGATCATACTCTTTATTAGGTTTTGAAATAAAACCAAGAGTGTTTAGGATTAACCTTGGTTCTTTGCACCTCATCATATTAACTTGTAAGCATGTTTCTATCATTTTCATGTTTCCTCTTCATTTCATATGTATCTTTTCATTTTTGGAGCAACATGCAAGACATATGTGATTTATACCATTTTACTTGATTTTAGAGTTATATATATATTAAGGTCATCCTATAATTATCCCTTGGTATATGTTGGTATTGATGGTGATTAGGAACCCATGACACCCTAAGAAGGTGTATGGTAGGATTAGATTAGCTTTGGAGTTGATTTGAAGGGATTAGAATAGGTTTTGTCCATGAAAAACTATTTTCGATATGTATATAAAGTGTTCTGTCCTTGTTTTGATTTTCTGGAAAATCCGACAGTAGGCACGACATTTTGACCTTGATAATTAGAAAATATACTTTAAAACGAATCCGTGGCCGCTTGAACGGATAAAAACGGAGTTATAACGAAGAAGTTATGGATTTTACAAGTTTGACGACGAAACGTATATTTTTCAGAAAATTCAGCAAGCTGTTTTTACTTTGTTCGAGTCAAAAACGAGCCTTAAGCTTCACAAATTATTTCGACTTGTCAAAATATATTAGTTTACTTGATACGAAGCTAAGGACGATTATACGTGAAAACGGATTTGAAACGACAAAGATATGCACGCTTTTATAAAGTTGCCGTAACTATTATTTTCGAAAACTATATTATTTTTACGTTACAAGTGTTACATTAGTCATAACGACCATGTTTGCGGTGTTTTTAACAAGGATGTGGAACTTTTGGAACGAATTGTCTTCTAGTAAAATCAAGTTCACCGCCATATTTTTCAAAACGACAAACCGTTTGTATAGCGGAGTTGTAGTAAATTATTTACTGGATGTTCAAACTTGGCGAAACTCATTTTTCTCGCACAACAATTAGCCAAAACCACCATCTTTAACCCTTATTATCTTTATGTTCGAGACCTTTTGGACGAAAACTCTGAATCGAAACTTTTAGATATCGATACAAACTTTCCAAAACCGTCGAGTTCGTTCTCTAACGATCGACGTACACTATTTTACTGACTAGTTTTCCAAAGTTATTTTTGTTAATTTCATGAAAATTCCGACGACATTGTTTTACGACGAAAAGTGAAAATTTCACCATAAATCATTATAAAACCATTGTAGGATGACATTTTGACGTAAAAACTTGTAAAGTGCTTTTTGAATGGTCAAGACGTCAAAAGAGTATTTTTTTCGACGAAAAGTACTATTTTCAAAACCCGCAAATGGTATAAATAACATACGAAATGCATGCATAACATTACATTGCAACTCATGACATATAATATCATTCGTAATAGGTTCCGGTTAACGCATCACATTATACCTCGGTGTACTCACTTTTGCCATTATTCCAGTTTACCAAGTGAGTTTTCATAGCCCCACTTTTACTTGTTTTCATAACTATTTTGGGGGAGATACATGCTTAACTAGTTTTCACAAGTACTTTAGATTTTAAGGCTAAATTCTATCATGATCACCATTGTTTCAAAATCAAGTGTTATACTATATCAATTGTTCTCGTCAGTGCTATAGTTATACGTCGAATAAAGTACTATATCGCTTGACTCACGATACATTGAGTCATGTACTATTGATTATGTGCTACAGCCCCACGTCAGATAACGTTCTAAATCGGTTGACTCGATACATTGAGTCTAGTCCTATTGATTAAGTGCTATTGTTCTACGTCGAGTTAGGTACTATTGTGAATTCATTTGACATCATGTGTTTGAACATAAACTTTACACATTTTGGCAAGGGTTGTGAACACACGGGTTGCAAGTTTTGTATGGGCGAACTTGAACTGGGTGGATTTACAATGCCTTTCTTTGCATAAACGATTCGAAAGGCTTTACATTTCAATACAAACTCTATGAACTCACTCAACCTTTGTGTTGACACTTTTAGCATGTTTTATCTCGGTATCTAAGGTATTCACTTCATGGCATGCATTTGGACACATCATGGAGTCGCGATGACGACGCGTCTCACTTGGGTTTTACGTACTTTAAAACATCGTTTGAATTGTAACAAACTTATTTCCGCACAAGTTGATTTACATTTGGGACCTACTTTGTAAACTCTGATTATTTTATTAAATCAAACGATGTATTTTCCAAACGACACTTTAGGTCGTTCAATATAACTGTGATTGTGATGCTATGACAAATAATCCCGAGAATTCCATTCCGCAAAAAATGTAATTTGGGGTGTGATGATTGGCATCGAGCTTCGATTATAGAGAACTAGGTTGCATCATTGACCCTAGACTATAACTACATCACCATAGCATCTCATCATTTCATCATAAGTGCATGTTCACTTTGCATGCGATTTATACGTACATTTTCGAGTTAATTACTTTCATTTCATAACGATTGTCACATGGATGCCTTTAAATACCCATCCCATTATCCTTTTCTCATACTCTAATGTGGAGAATTCCTTGTTATTCCCTATCACAATCTTTACATCAATTGACTCATCACCGATAACGTCGAATGCCGAGATAAACCCTTAAGTAGGGCAAAGTCACTCTCACTCCTTTGTTTCATCACTAACATGTCGAGTTACACTTTATTCACACATTAAGTCGCTAAACCATCATACATTGGAGCACTTACAACATCTCATAACCCATTTCTTAGGAAACCGTCGATCATTTTGAAAGATAACCTCAAACTTATCATTCTTATCACATTTCTTTGGAGCGTTTATTATTAACATCGGATTTTGCTACGTCTCACATTTCCTCTTGTTTTGAAGAAGATATGGCACCGAAGAAAGTCACAATTGAAATGACTCAAGCGGCTATTCAAAAGTTGGTGTGGATAGTGTAGCGAGGCATTAAGGATTGAAAGGGAACGGTGATCTGCTGCCGCCGAGGCGCGGCTGCTGCTGAAGCCGCAAAACTTGCTGCTGCTGCTGCAGTAAATGCCGGAGGATCCGGAGTTAAGAGATGTTCGTACAAGGATTTCAAAAGTGGTGAGCCCACGAAGTTTAGGGGGACTGAAGGAGCCACGGCCATGGTACGATGGTTTGAAAAGTTGGAATCCGTGTTTTTGCTTTGTAATTGCCCGGATGATAGTAAGGTCAAATATGCTACAAGTACACTACTCGATGGAGCGTTGTCGTGGTGGAATTCATATGCTCAACCGATTGGGATGGAGAATGCTTTCAAGCTTACTTGGGAGCAATTCAAGGGTTTGGTGACTAAGAAGTTTTGTCCTCGAACGGAAGTCAAAAAGTTGGAGACCGAGTTCTATGAACTAGTAACTATTGGGTACGATATTGACACTTACATTCGGAGATTCCAAGAATTGGCCGCGTTATGCCCGTCCATGGTTTCTGATAATGAGAAGTTGCTAGAGGCTTTCATTGGGGGACTTCCCGAGGTGATTCAAGGAGATGTGACTTCGTTTGATCCACAAACAATCGAGGAAGCTATTAGGGTGACTCAAAAGCTCATGGCCCAGGTAGTGAAGAGAGGTAAGTACACCAACACCAACCAAAACAACAACAACCCCAACAACCGCACCAACTACCACAATAACCAAAACAACAACTACAACGACGATAACCAACTCAACAACAACAAAAGAAAATGGGAAGACGACCAAGGAGGTTATATCAACAACAACCAAAACCGTAACACTAACCATCATCAACAATGTAATAGAAGACAAGAAGTCGCTGGGTCTATGTTGTCAGCACCAACAAAGGAAAGAGCTTATGCAGAAACTTACCGCGATGCCACCAATGCACGCTACATCATAATGGTCCATGGGTATATGTTTTAGCTGTCACAAAGTAGGACACCTTGCTAAGGACCGTAAGGGAAAGACCATAGTTACGTGCTTCGGATGTGGGAACAAGGACACTATCGGAACCAATGTCCTCAAAACCAAGGTCAACAAGTCGAAGGTGCTCATGGAATGTATATATGTTAGAAGGAGGAGGAGGAGCTCGTCAAGGTATCAACGACGCGGAAGACCAAGAAGTTCGGAAACTAATGCCTTATTTCTCCTTATGTACTATGTCGTATTAAGTTTATGTTTTCCATCGTATCCGAATCTTTATAACCTAAGATGTATTTCTATTTGATAAACCACTCGTTGTAAAATATTCTCATCTATCGTACTTTATTTTCTTTCCGATTTGTTATCACTTACGAGGATTTTAATTCTCTTTTTTTTACTTTAACTATCATTTTAACGACACTTCTCCATGTTTTCTCTCCTCGATGTTCATCACAATTTTAACATCAGTTGACTCAACACCAAACAACATATGAGTCGATTAGTCCAAGCATTGTATAGTTACTCCTAAATTATACATAGCCTGATCACCTATGTCTAATTCCTAAGAATCATGCGATGAAGGGAGTAGTAGGCTTATATGTGTAAGCAATTCCGTGTCGAGCCAAATTTTCAAAGTCCTCCTTCAAACCAATTTAGCCTAATCTCATGACAGTTCTTGTTTGATGAGTTGTGAGATTAAGTGAAAATTGGTTGGTAAAAGTCTTTGAGGGTTTTGCTCGAATGGGAAAGTTTGCCACATCAAACCCTAAACCCGATAGACTAACAACGATTGAATTCGTGGACTGAATTCCTTTTGATGGGCGAATGTGACAACCCGTACTTTCGTGTCATTTCTTGACACAATTTATGCCTCATTATTTCAACATTTATCGTAAACTTGGTTTACGTGTTCCAAATTCGCGTAACCTTGAAGGTTTAGCGGCGAATTCATGATCATAACATCACGTACATTTCATATGGACTAAGATTAGTCTACATTTCGTTTGCATCATTTGCATCACGTTAATTCACTCATGACATTTCATTTCACTTTATACGCGTAATTTTTATATTTAATAAACGTTATCGCGTGAGTTATTATTTTGAATATTTAATCCGTTACTTTCAAAAATGATCCCGATGTATTTTTAAACTTACATTTAGTTTATAAAAACTATATTTTGAGTTTACCTAGTGTTTTAAATTTATTTTGTAAATAATTCGTTAAAGTTATATTATTACGACACTTTTCTTAAAAATTACTCGATAATTATTTTATCACTCAAATTTTTCAAGGAATGTATTTTTACAATTTTTATTATCTCATTACATTCTATTTTGATCTATTAAAAATTTACTTGTACCAAAACGTTACCATTTACTTTACAAGTTATTATTGCTACATGTACACTTTACTTACATTTTCTAATAATTATACAAGTATATTCATTATGTATAAAAAAAAAAAAGATATTTTTGGAGATGCATCCCCCCCAAAACCGGCCATGGGGGGGGAATGGTTAGCATTTATGGTTTGGTCTCATTTTTCTTTGAAAGTTAGATATATACTCCAAATATTTCAATCTCATTCATTGACTTCTTCACTCAAATAATTCACAAGTTCATAAAAGTCTTCTTCCTCTTTGTTTCTTCTCCACAAACCGGCCTTCAAGAGCTAGCCAAGGGATCATCATATTTTTTTTTCAAGTCCAAGTTAATTACAATCTAGATCATACTCTTTATTAGGTTTTGAAATAAAAACCAAGAGTGTTTAGGATTAACCTTGGTTCTTTGCACCTCATCATATTAACTTGTAAGCATGTTTCTATCATTTTTCATGTTTCCTCTTCATTTCATATGTATCTTTTCATTTTTGGAGCAACATGCAAGACATATGTGATTTATACCATTTTTACTTGATTTTAGAGTTATATATATATTAAGGTCATCCTATAATTATCCCCTTGGTATATGTTGGTATTGATGGTGATTAGGAACCCATGACACCCTAAGAAGGTGTATGGTAGGATTAGATTAGCTTTGGAGTTGATTTGAAGGGATTAGAATAGGTTTTGTCCGCGAAAAACTATTTTCGATATGTATATAAAGTGTTCTGTCCTTGTTTTGATTTTCTGGAAAATCCGACAGTAGGCACGACATTTTGACCTTGATAATTAGAAAATATACTTTAAAACGAATCCGTGGCCGCTTGAACGGATAAAAACGGAGTTATAACGAAGAAGTTATGGATTTTACAAGTTTGACGACGAAACGTATATTTTTCAGAAAATTCAGCAAGCTGTTTTTACTTTGTTCGAGTCAAAACGAGCCTTAAGCTTCACAAATTATTTCGACTTGTCAAAATATATTAGTTTACTTCGATACGAAGCTAAGGACGATTATACGTGAAAGCGGATTTGAAACGACAAAGATATGCACGCTTTATAAAGTTGCCGTAACTATTATTTTCGAAAAACTATATTATTTTTACGTTACAAGTGTTACATTAGCTGTAACGACCATGTTTGCGGCTGTTTTTAACAAGGATGTGGAACTTTTTGGAACGAATTGTCTTCTAGTAAAATCAAGTTCACCGGCCATATTTTTCAAAACGACAAACCGTTTGTATAGCGGAGTTGTAGTAAATTATTTACGGATGTTCAAACTTGGCCGAAACTCATTTTTCTGCACAACAATTAGCCAAAACCACCATCTTTAACCCTTATTATCTTTATGTTCGAGACCTTTTGGACGAAAACTCCTGAACTGAAACTTTTAGATATCGATACAAACTTTCCAAAACCGTCGAGTTCGTTCTCTAACGATCGACGTACACTATTTTACGGCTAGTTTTCCAAAGTTATTTTTGTTAATTTCATGAAAATTCCGACGACA
The DNA here is from genome assembly GCA_022545495.1 of Chrysanthemum lavandulifolium. Lineage (NCBI taxonomy): Eukaryota > Viridiplantae > Streptophyta > Magnoliopsida > Asterales > Asteraceae > Chrysanthemum > Chrysanthemum lavandulifolium. The sequence continues at coordinate 184,555,886 of CM040242.1, forward strand.
TTGTTTTACGACGAAAAGTGAAAATTTCACCATAAATCATTATAAAACCATTGTAGGATGACATTTTGACGTAAAAACTTGTAAAGTGCTTTTTGAATGGTCAAGACGTCAAAAGAGTATTTTTTTCGACGAAAAGTACTATTTTCAAAACCCGCAAATGGTATAAATAACATACGAAATGCATGCATAACATTACATTGCAACTCATGACATATAATATCATTCGTAATAGGTTCCGGTTAACGCATCACATTATACCTCGGTGTACTCACTTTTGCCATTATTCCAGTTTACCAAGTGAGTTTTCATAGCCCCACTTTTACTTGTTTTCATAACTATTTTGGGGGAGATACATGCTTAACTAGTTTTCACAAGTACTTTAGATTTTAAGGCTAAATTCTATCATGATCACCATTGTTTCAAAATCAAGTGTTATACTATATCAATTGTTCTCGTTCGTGTGCTATAGTTATACGTCGAATAAAGTACTATATCAGTTGACTACTGATACATTGAGTCATGTACTATTGATTATGTGCTACACCCCACGTCAGATAACGTTCTAAATCGGTTGACTCATCGATACATTGAGTCTAGTCCTATTGATTAAGTGCTATTGTTCTACGTCGAGTTAGGTACTATTGTGAATTCATTTGACATCATGTGTTTGAACATAAACTTTACACATTTTGGCAAAGGGTTGTGAACACACGGTTGCAAGTTTTGTATGGGCGGAACTTGAACTGGGTGGATTTACAATGCCTTTGTTTGCATAAACGATTCGAAAGGCTTTACATTTCAATACAAACTCTATGAACTCACTCAACCTTTGTGTTGACACTTTTTAGCATGTTTTATCTCAGGTATCTAAGGTATTCACTTCATGGCATGCATTTGGACACATCATGGAGTCGCGATGACGACGCGTCTCACTTGGGTTTTACGTACTTTAAAACATCGTTTGAATTCTAACAAACTTATTTCCGCACAAGTTGATTTACATTTGGGACCTACTTTGTAAACTCGATTATTTTATTAAATCAAACGATGTATTTTCCAAACGACACTTTAGGTCGCTCAATATAACTGTGATTGTGATGCTATGACAATCAATCCCGTGAATTCCATTCCACGCAAAATGTAATTTGGGGTGTGACAACGTTGGTTGTTCTAGAAGTATGTCGGAAACAGGACATGATGCATAACTTTGTACCCATTGAATGAGGAGGCAATGTAACCTTTGGAGGAAGTGATGGACGAATTCGGAAAAGGACCATCAAAACACCTCACCGAATTTGAGAATGTTTATTATGTCAAGGAACTTCAACACTTCAATTTGTTTTCGCCTCACAAACTCGTGACACTAAGAACAAAGTACTCTTCACAGAGGATGAATGTCTTGTCTTGTCTAAAGACTTCAAACTCCCGTAAGAAACTTCAATTCTGTGAAGGTTCCTCGCAATCACAATCTTTATACATTCAACTTAACTAATGTCCAACCAAAGGTGACTTAACATGTTTGGTGGCTAAAGCATCCGTGGATGAGTCCACCAATTGGCACGTAAGGATGGCCCATGTCAATTTCAAGACCATAAACCACTCTCTAAACCGGGCCTAGTTCAAGGTCTTCACGCCAAAGTATTCACCAATGATCATAAGCGTGTTGCATGCAACAAAGGAAAGCGACCTGAGCCTCATACAAAGGTGTTCTGTTCATGATAAGCATTATTTCAACCTCTTCACCGCTTCATATGGATCTGCTTTGGTCCAACTAAAGTGAGAAGCATTGATCATAAATATTTTTGTCTAGTGATCACCGATGGTTATAACAAATTTTGTTGGGTATTCTTTCTAAGGACCAAAGATGAAACCTCTAAAGTATTGAAAGACTTCATTACCCTTATTGAGAATCATTGAACAAAAGGTGAAAGGAATTAGGTGTGATAATGGTACGAGTTCAAAATGCAATTCGATAGAACTCTACGGGTTAAAGGGAATCAAAGGGACTATAGCACTCAAGAACCCTCAACAAAATGGGGTGGCGAAAGAAAAATAGAACCTTAATAGAGGCTGCAAGATCAATGCTAGCGACTCTAAACTTCCTACCATGTTTTGGATCGAGGTCATGGTACGACTTGTTATGTACTAAATAGAGTGTCCATTACTAGACCACACCTTAAAACACCATATGAACTTCTTTTGGGAAAGTTCTTGTTATTCATTACCTTAAACCGCTTGGTCGCAAGTGACAATTTTGAATACCATGATCCATTGGGCAAATTTGATAAGAAAGTCGATGATGGTTACATTGTGGGTATTCGGTCATAGTAAGGCATACTGAGTTTACAATGTATCGCTAAGAAGATTGAGGAGACATTGAATCGAGGTATCTTGAAGACAAGCCTAATGTTCAAGGATTGTGGTCATATTTGGTCATTTGACCTTGATTACTTGACCGATTACTTGGGTTATGCTAGACATATGGCTAACCAAAATGCGATTCAAGCATCTCCAACTACTAGTGCGAAACTTTGAAGCTCATTCGACAGATGGTCCGATGATGATGAACAACCCATTGTAGTACCTTCCTTCTCTCCTAACAATTTTGTAGGTGACACTTCTAAAGATTATACCGATGTGGGTGAAGATGAATTCTATTATGTCGAGGACCTTGCCGATCAAGAAACAAGAGTATGCACCAATTTAGATGCCGAGAGGAATGTTGAAAATAGTCCAAGTGAAGCAATCGATGGAACATTCAATTCACGAAAGTGGTTCTGCTTTCTCCTCACCTCTCCAATTAATTTGAAAGACATGTTGACTCTACTCCTATTTCTACTAGAGTGTCAATGCACCTTGGAGAACCTTATACAAGGTTTCCAAAACCTTCGATCTTGGTCATCATCAACCCAAAGCGTGCATCTTCAACACACCTTCCTATGATATCGATTTTGAACCCATCGTGACTAATCTTGATTCCTCCATTGATGTCAACACCACCACTACTACAAGGATCAACAATGTTCATCCACGCCTAATATTATTGGTGATCCTAATGCACCGTTAGAACAAGAGGTACCGTGGCGCGCTCTAAATATGGTCGGTGGCTTTTATCTCTTATGTCTCAAATCGGCGAGAGACAATCACACGCACTATGAACACTGCATTGCTTTCTTGTTTTCTCACAAGTGGAACCCACCAGTTACTCGTGCTCTTGAAGACTCAAGTTGGCTTGAAGCAATGCAGGATGAGATGCAACAGCTTCAAAATCAGCGGGTTTGGATATTGGTACCACTACCGATGGTAAGTATGCTATTGGGACTAAATGGATTCGAAGAATAAGAGAGATGCTCGAGGTGTTGTCATTAAAAACAAAGCCGATTAGTTGCGGGGTATAGACAAGAGGAGGATCGATTATGATGAAGTGTTTGCACCAAAGTGGCAAGAGTTGAGGCTATACGGATTTTCTTAGCTTATGCATCCTATATGGGCTTTATGGTCTATCAAATGGATGTTAAAGGAGCCTTCTTGTATGGTGAAATTGAAGAGGAGGTGTATGTCACTCAACCTAAAGGATTTGAAGATCCATCATCCTAATCATGTTTATAAGGTAGTCAAAGCTCTCTGGACTACATCAGCACCCGAGCCCGGTATGCTAGGTTCTACATTTCTTCGAAGCATGGTTACGTAAGAGGTGCAATTGATAAGACTCTTTTCCTAAAGAAGAATTCCACCGACATAATTCTTGTGCAAGTGTATATGGATGACATTATTTTTAGATCCACAAAGGAAGCTTGGTGCGGGGAGTTTGAGGAGCTTATGAAGGAGAGTTTCAGATGAGTGCAATGGGAGAGATGACTTTCTTTTGGGTCTTCAAGTTCAGCAGAAACCCGATGGTATCTTTATCGCTTAGGACAAATATGTGAGGACATCTTGAAGAAGTTTGGTATGGAGGGTGTAAGGATCGCCACTACACCTTATGAAGCTCCAAAGACAAAGACCAATAATGAAGCGATCCACCTGTGAATGTTCATTTGTGCAGTCTATGATTGGGTCTTTGATGTATTTAATGACTTCCGTGCCCGATATTACTTTTGTCGTGAGTGTTTGTTCACGACATCAAGTTACTCCACCGACTTCCCATCTCAATGTTGTTAAGAAGATCGTTAAGTACCTCAAAGGCCAACCTTTTCTAGGTCTTTGGTACCCAAAGAGTCTCCTTTTAAGTTGGAAGCATATAGTGATAGTGACTATGCCGGTGCTAATCTGGATAGGAGGTCCACCACCGGAGGTTGCCGCCTTGAAAGAGATTGATTTCTTGGCAATGCAAGAAACAAACTATTGTGGCTACCTCATCTCTTCAAGCAGTATGTTGTTGCAAATTGTCATGATGTGTTCTTTGGATTCAAAATCAATTGTTGGATTATGGGTACAATTTCATGAACACAACAATTTTTATTGATAATCAAAGTACCATATGCATTGTTAAAATCTAGTTTTTCACAATGAACAAAACATATTGAAATCAGCACCACTTTATAAGAGATGCATATGATAAAAATTTGATAAATGTGGTCAAAATTCATCTTGATGATAATGTGGCGATTTGTTAACAAAGGCTTTTGAAGGACCAAGGTTTCAACACCTTGTGGTCCATATTGGCATGCTTAACCCTTAACGCAAAGTTTAAGGGAGGCATAGGCCTCGGGGAGGCATATGCCTCGGGGAGGATTTGTGTATAACTTTGCATTTTGATATGTAATTTTGTATATTTGGTTGATTTTAACTAACTCTAACCTCGCTAATGTAATCTTAGTGTGTTTCTTTGTTGGTTTGTGTGTTTCTCTGTGTTTGTTTTTGTTTTGCGAGTGTCTGCTTACTCAGCGGTTGAGATTTGGTCAAGTACTAGAGCTTGTTCCTACCGAGTTCAAAGTGTCAAGTGAGTCAATTGTTTCTTCCAAGATGATGTATCAAGTTATATGATTCATACAAAAGAAGTAATCAAGCAAATTGATCATTCATTCATTCAAGAAATAGTTTATGACTTCTGACTTTCGAGTACTAGCAACATCAAATGCATCTACATGATCTACTAGTCCTAATCTATTACATATCATCCGTTCCAACATCTAACAGGCTGTTGGATATGCATGATCGCTCACATCTTTCACACTAAATGCTGGCTACGCTTTTGTGATGTGCATAACCAACCCTAACAAGATGCTAAGGATCAAAATGGAGAGGATGGATTGATGCAAACGTTGATGATGACAATGACCACATTTGATGGTGGAGAAAAACAATGTGTCCTTTGTGCTTCATCTATGTATTTCAACCAAAATGCAACCCATCTACTCTCTTTAAGTTCTTCCCTTATACGATATGTGATGATGCACCAAAACACGATGCAGAAGACCAAGAACCACCTCTATCTTCCGGAAGTGGTGGATTTTTGGCTCGTGGCCTTTGTTGAGGCCGAGGTGCTTTGGGGTTGGGAGTAAGATGTTCCTCCTTATAGGAGTCATCGAATCATCGCAGAATCACTGGATTCACTACACTTTCATCTTCCGATGAAGGAAGAAAGGGTGATTTCTTTGGTTGTGGATATGGTTTTGGAAAGTAATGAAGCCATGGATTGGTATCTTCACTAGATGATGATGATGATGATGAGGATGTTGTTGTGAGATCTATGATCTCAGGTTTGGTACACATGATTTATGATAGCTAATTTTGGAGTATTGGTGGAATTAGGGTTTGGAATAATATTTGGGGGTTTTTGATGAAGAAGTAAGTGTGCTTTGGGATTGTTTTATAGACGGCTTCAAGTGGTAAGAGATTTAATACGTGTGGGTGAAACAAGAAAAGATATTTATCAAGCTTCTTGAATAAGTATTCTGTTTCACGATTGTTCTACTTCACAGAATGGTTTCGCTTCCACCAAGTTTAAAGCGAATATGAGTAAATGTAGAAGTCCACGTAAGCATTGGTCAACTTTGACCAAAATTGGGAAATTTCTATTTATTCTCTACCGCCATATATTCGTCCCATATTAAGTGATTTGTTTATTACTCTCATTCAAAACACTTCCTTTTGTGCAAATCATAACCCTAATTTTCAAAATCTATCATGGCGCTTCAATTCAAACATGATCATAATAAGGTTGCTTTTCTTGGAACTGCTCGGGGAGATGAGTTGTATAGGCCGATGATTTCATTATTACAAAGATCAAAGATTCAGTATGCATTAACACATTCTCCAAATGCTATATATGAATCTTTGATTACTCAATTTTGGGCGTCGGCTGAGAGAAGAAGTCATACTGAGATAGTTGCAAGAGTTGACGGAACAGTGTATGTTGTCACAGAAGACTTGATAAGAAGACAACTTCGTTTGGATGATGAGAATGGAATTTATCATTCTGATTCTACGATGGTACTTGAAGGGCTTAGGGCGATTGGATATCAAAGTACTAGGACGATATGTGGTTAAAAATAAGCTTTGTCCTATGTGAGGTTTTAGTTCATACGTTGCTCCAGTGTAAGCAATAAGTCCGGAGGATGGGATCGATTTTCAACCCAAATGGGATGTGGTATTGTTTGTTTATCTAAGGGTTTGACTTATAATTTTTCTAAGTTTATCTTTGATAATATGGTAGAAAATATAACTAGGAAAAAGGGTAAGTTTTTGATGTACCCTAGGTTCTTACAGATGATATTGAATGTTTCTACCCAAACCCAAGCTTTTCATCCCATAAATGTTTTGACTCCTAAGTTATTTGCCACTATGAGAACTAAATTTGAGGGGACACATTTTCCTTTGTTAGCCGCCATGTTGCCTCGTGAGAATGAGATCATTGATGAGGTTAATGTTGTTTTACCTTCTTCCAATACTACCGATGGTAATCTTTCGCTTGATGTTGATGAGGTCTTTCTGCATTGTTAATGAGGCATCCATACCTTCACCTAGACCATGTCCTAGTCAAGCACCTACACAAGTTTCCATTGATGAGGTTCATATTGATGAAGTTCGAGTTCATATTGATGAAGTTCAGTTGATATTGATAGATTGCCTACACCAAGTCCCGTTAGGAATCCATTTGATGAAGGATGTCCTAATATTGATCGTTGTCTTTGTTACTCTGAACGGTCAAATGAAGTTCCAATTCCAATCGAGCAATCACCGATGCTTGATGAGGATTCTCATACACTTACCTCATTATATGCTATGTTGAACAAGTATGCGGTGAGGTGACCGATCTTAAGAAAGAACTTGCGTAAACCAAGTCTATACTTGGTAATAAGATTGTGGAATTGGAGACTAAAGTTGAGAACTTAGAGGAAATACTGAGTCAGAGGGGTAACAAGAGAAGTTTGGGTTCTTCTGAGGAGGAGGATGAAGAAAATCTTCATGCATCTCTTGGAATCTTGGCTGATGCAGCTCTTACACCTGATGTTTCTTCTCCAGTTGCTGAATCTTCAAGGAGCAAGGTGCCTATTGTATTTGTTACAAACAGAAGAAGACAATATTTGAATAAGGTATCTGCTGACACTTCAAAGGAGCCAAATATGGTTGATACATCTGCTGATGTTCTGGTTGAGGAGGTTGTTTCTGATCATGGTCAAACCCCATCTGTACAAGAACAACCAAATGTTTCACCTTCAGCAGATGATGAAGAGGTTTTTATTGTTGGGAGAATGTATAAGTTGAATTCTTCTTCTGAAGTTTTCTCTACACCTGTTGAGGAATTGTCTCAACATGTTTCCTCCGATGTAGGTTTGATTGTTGCTTTTGAAGCTCACATTGGTTCTCACGAAATTGGTTCTACCGAGACATCTTCCGAAAAGGACAGACCACGTGATTGATGATATGCTTGATTCGGTATAGTGATCAAGAAGAAAATCAAGCTCGTGCTCGGATATTTGCCGATTATGAGGATATGCGTAAGAGTCGTGTTGTTGCTAAATTTCTTCAAGATCAGTATGCTTCTAATTTGTCTCCTGAAAGGAAATTAGAGCTTGATGCATTACTTCCTAAGATTACTGATGATCAATGGGATGCTTATACTACTCAAGGTGCATCTGATCCAAATCTTGCAAAACTAATTTTAGGAGCATCTTTTGATGATGACAATTTTGTGGATCAAATGGTGACTCTTGGTAATCTACGAAAGCAAGAAGCGGATGCAAAGAGGAAAGCTATTATTGGTCAAAGATATCAAGCTAAAAGAGACAAACCCATGACTGTTGTTCAGAAGAGAAATCATATGAGGAGAGTTGTGAAGAATTCTGCTATTTATAATTCTGGGATGTCAATGAAGCAAATAAGTGAGTTGTCTGATGATGCTTTGATCAGAAAGTATAATATGGTTATGAAGCTTTCTTCTTCTGGTTCTACTTCTTCTTCTCAATTGCAAAGCATTGCTTCAATGTCTGATGTTCCTAAAGCTAAGAGACAGAAAACAGTTGAAATAGTGGATAATTTTGATGAAGTTTTGCCTCTGGTGATCTCTCCAGTTGTTAATTCTGAAACAACTTCTGAAGCTATGACTTCTACTGATGTGATTGTTTCTGCCGAATCTTCTTTGGTTTCTTCTGAAGAGTTGCCAAGTGTGGATTTGGGTAACTCATTGGGTCAGGTTGATGATCTTTATATTGATACAGATCATATTGTTGGTAAGAGGCAGAAAAGCTTGGTTAAAAGGAGTTCTCGATTGACTAGAAAACATTCTTCAAAGACTCCTTATTTGGATCTCAAGGTGATGAATCTACTTTTATTGAACTTGGACTGTTGAAGTTTTTCCCAAGGAACTCATGTGGTATTGGTTAATTGGAAAGTGGAAAGCTTAACACGCTTATAGGTCGGATAATACTCGTTTCTTGAGTTCAACTTCTTGAAGGACATTCTTCATTTGGTGACTAGACATGATTTGAAAATGTTTGTATGAACATGTCATTCAAGATTATAAGTTTCATTCAAAGAATGTGTTCCGGTTTATATTTGTTGGGTGATCTTCGTGTTATGTTTGATTCTCATTCTCCAAATGGTAAAGGGTATTCTATTTGGAAGAATTCCCATAAGTGGGAAATTGAGAGTTGGAGATTTTATCCTTCGCCCTGTGTTCATGTGGTTTAGACCACATGTGGAATGATTTTGTGTATGCTATCAGATAAGCTCTATCCTTTCTCGGTTACTTTTATGGAACGGTTGTCGAGATGTGTTGGAAGTGCCTCCTAATCCTGTTGGCAATGATGAACTTCATGCTTCTCAATGTGTTGGTTTGATTAAAAATCAGCTTATGTCACATAAAGGTTCATCTTGATTGTATTATTTTGTATCTTTTGTAATATTTGTTTTCTTTCTTAGTTAAAAAAAAAAAAAAAAAAAAATGTCTTTTTGGTTTATTTAACTTTTTCTGCAGGTTTGTTGTACACTTTTCATGGTTATTAACTCACCAGACATACCTTGTGTATGTCAAAGAGTTAGCTAGTCCAAAGGGTACAGCTTTGGTAAAGACACATCAAATCATTGATAGTCGTAATGGTTTGCTAAAAATCATAGGGTATGCAACCACCCATGCTTAATTGTTGAGTGTTGTATGGTTTTCAATTCACCATGGCTTATTCCTTTTGGAATCCAAGAATTGACTAGACCACATGTATATGGCTTGTGGTAAAGGCGGTGGCATTCCATATTTGGTTATCAATTCACCAATTCTAAGAATTGACTAGTCCCGAGCAAACGGCTACAGTAAAGACATTTCAAATCCGCTTATATGGTTGCCGGTTTGCCAATAAATCGATGGTTATCGCAGTACCATAGTTTACGAACTTAAACATATGGCTACTCCAAGAGTGATGGCTATTGGTAAAGAGACATCAAATCCATTATTTTCAATGATTCACCTCTCACAGGAGTTTACACACTTGGATGTGATGAGAATAGTATGAAACTTCTTTGTTTTGATGTATTTATTGTCATTTGTTGCTGCAAAGATATGGTGTTTGTAGTTTCTTCATCATCGAGATGTTCTTATTTGGATTCTTTGTCACGTTGTTCGTGCCCAATCCTCCGTGTCAGAAGATCTATCAAGAAACCGGAACTTAACCAAGTCAAATTCCAGTTTAGGGAGGATTGTTGGGAATTATGTGAAGTTTGGATTATGCCGAAATTATCGCCAAGTGTTTCTATCAAGAAGAGTGGATTCTCGAAGACGTAATTCATCAAGTATAATAGTTATTAGTCCGATTACATGAAGTATTTATTCCGTGTTTAGTTTATTTAGTGTGGATATACATGAGCTTTATTAGGAAGTGATTGTGTATATCTTATTTAGTTTTAAGTTTATACGTTTCTTGGGAAACGGTTTAGCGATATTGTTTAGGGTTCCTTGTCTATAAAAGGAACACATTAGAATGAGTTATGTACCGATTGGAAAACTCAGTTTTAGTTAATATAAAGATCCATAGAGGATCAAGAAGTTCTTAGTTATTACTTGTGTTTATATTCCGCTGATAAATATAAGTAGTAGAGATTGTCTTTTATTGTGCTTGTGATTACATAGGCATACATAACGATCCACGAGCTCAAGATCTATCTAGGTCTGTTTGAATCAACACAAAGTCTCATTTTTCTTCCATAAAAGGCAATCATTAGCTATATCACTTATTGCCATTGATCATTCAAGTACATCCTCATTTAAGATACTTAGGAGGACAAATACACTCAAGATGGTATAGGCCTTAAACCTTCGAAACATCATTTTCCCTTTCATAACTGCTGAGAGCCGGATCCCTAGGATTAGCCTAGACGGATCCCTCAAAGGAGGGAACCGTGGGATCCGGGTGACAGATTATGTCAACTCTAGCTAAAACAATCATTTCAAGCCCATGTTGCTAACTTGAACACTCCACCTCATCTTAATTGAGTCCCTAGATCAGTAAAACTCTGAATTTGACTCTTGTGCATGTTAATCATCACATTCTTAAGAATCTTAGTGGCTTAAGTATTAAATGCACTTGCCAAATTCTTCCTTTTATAAGTCATCTTGCTAGAACCCCTTAGTCATCAAACACAACATAATTCTCAGCAATTAGAAACATCTTCTTTAGTTATTTCATCATGAGGAAAGCTCCTAGTGCTAACTCATCCACCCAAGAACCACCCAAGAAACTTGCTCGGGTTATACACGAAGTTTCCTCAACCGAATCATCTCCGGTTAAGTCCACAAATGCTAGGATTTCCCCTACACCAACACAACCAATCCCCAAGAAAATTGTTCCCACAAAAATAACATCACCAAACTCTACAATTCCTACTAAACCAAACACAACCTTTCCAACCTAATCAACATCATTGGTGCCTAGAGCAATATCATTTACCACCTCACAATCATCTCCACATTCCTACAACTTTGAAGACTTACCCCCTAGGCCATCTCATCCTCCGCCATTACCGACACACTCACTAGAAAAGGTTATACAACAAAACCAAAGTGTTGAATCAACACTTGCACCAATGTCAATTTCTGCATTTCCCTCCAATGGTCCATTTTGGATTATGAGGAGACATCAAAGTCAACCACCCGACCATATGGAATGTTAGGTCACCATATTAGTAACACAAGCATCAATATGTAGAAATAGAGAAGAGATAGAGATCGGATGAACAAACCACAAACAAACACTATGCGTATGAATTAGAAAGGTTATGCGTAGCTATAGTGAAAGAGAATGAATTGAACAACCAACCTTCTAAGGAAGGTTTACATGTGTTTATATAGGGGAAGGAACTAGGGCAACATCCAAGTTCCCTTCCTTTCCTATATGGGCTTGGGCCTAGGCTTATGGGCCTTCTACATAAGCCTAAGGCTAATTACTTACATAAAGGCCATATTAAGCTAACTATTACATATGAATTACTAACACTTGAATTAAGGTTTAGGAGTGATTCCAACAATCTCCCCCTCAAGTGCTAGCGATGAATTAAATGAGTGTTAACGTTGTAGGTGTTGATGTAATAGTAGCTTTGACGTCTTCTGACATTCTTCTTTCTTGTGAGAAGAGATGTCTTGATTCGAACAATCTCCCCAGTGTAGAGAAATTGTTTCCTTTGAAGTATTCTACTTTGACGTCTTCATTTTCTTTGTTCTTTGTTCTTTGTTCTTTGAAAGTGATAGTATGGTGTGGTAGTCTACATCGGGTTTGCTTCACGCCCAAAGTCTCCACGCCTTTCTCCAACATGCTCACATGCTCTTTAACGTTGGATTACAGCTTGATGAAGTTCTTTAAGTCTTTAAACTTTGTAGATTCTTTGTTGACGAAGAATCATTCGACTTTTTGTTGCTTTTGATTATGAGAGAACTTCCATAAGTGATGTTGTTGGTATGAGCATGTGGAGAATCAGACGATCGATCCGCTCCGAGCTTCCATAAGAAGTAGACATAGGAAATGTTAGTAATAAGCGGATTCCGCACTTATAAGTTTAAACGTCCAGTGTTAACAAAGATAGTGTGAAAACACAACTCTAATTCTTACAAAGGCCGCTCTCGAACCGGAGTCCCCAAGTGAGATAATGCGATGTACCGAGGTACACCTACGGTTCGAGATGAGTCCCCGAGGTACACAAAGCATTACCTCACGATAGACCGCTTGAGACCACTAAGCGTAATCCACGGGAGTTACCGGCGCGACTGCCGTCGGTCGTTTGATGTTGACCACGCAGAGTTTCCATTCAATCACCGAGGATCACGAGATGTGAACCCCTCATAAATGTTCTCGACATATTTCTAAGATCTAGGACTCGATAACTTACCACCGATTTTCTTATTGTTGAACAACAAGTGATGAAATGTCAAGTGTACCTAAGAGATCTTTTGATGAATCTCGTGGCTCTAGACTCAATAGTGCGTTTGGTTTTCCGAGCGGAGACTAGGGAGAGGTCTCCTTCTTCAATACCAAGAATATCTAAGAGAAAGCCGATAGTTTACATAGGGTTCCTGTGAGAATGAAACAAGATTCGCTGAGAGAAACTTGAGTGGCTAAGAAGGTTTAGTGCATGCGCCATCGGGTCCATGACGACTTTTAATCTTCAATACCGGCGTCATCAAGTGACGACCAAGAGTATATGAATTGAACCGTGTCCGCGCCTAAATTGAATAATTTGGAGGCTATTTCTTTTCACCCTTTTCTTTGCATTTCTTTTGATTCTTCAACTCCTACTTTCTCCGATTCTCATTTTCTCCTTTTATAATCATACCTAAGGACTTCTAATTCTAACTATTGGTAGTGTCCTTGGGTAGATCCCTCCGACTCAAGCGGATCATAGGACAGTTATTCCTAACCTTAATCACCTTATAACTCCATTGCCATAAAACCATTTTTCATGAAAATCTCTCGAAGTGTTTTTGAATGAAAGACATGTTTGAACACTTCAATAGTTTTAGATTTTGAAATACTCCCCTCGACATGTGCTTAAGAGTTTTGATGAAATCAGCAAAGGAGAGAAGAGCGCACTTTTGAATTGATCGACTCAAGATAGACAATTCCTGCGAGACATGATTGCGTTGCATAGTTAAAGAGATACATTGTCGCCTTTTAGGTGACAACTAGCTCTAATAACTACCTTGAAGATGTGGACAACCCCGAAAGGTTGTCAAACCCATCAAAGTTCATGTCTATCAGGAGTTTCTCGAAAGGTACGATCTACTTGGATAAGTCTTGGAAGACAAATCTTTTCGATGTATGACTGTTCAGATCCCGTCAATTTATGGGTTGAAGTCTTTTCACACGAGAATTCAATAGCAATTCACAACATATTTCTTATCACATAATTTTTCTCCCCCTCAAAAATGGCATATAAAAATGTTATTTTTGATAACGTTTTGATAATAAATATGACCATTTCGAGTTTTGTGGGAAGATTATCACGAAGAACAATTTTGTGAACAAAGTTTTTAGCAAATACTCCCCCTCAACAAGTAATACTAACTGTTGAGGTTTTGAAAACGTAAGGGAAAGTACTTGTTCTTTTGAGCAAAACCTTGAAAATTGAAAGGTTTGATAGGTTTTACTCACAAGTAAGAAGCTTTCGCTCCTTTTATAGGATTGTGGCACTGAAGCGTACCACAGGGTCCTTTCTTGACAAGAATGGGTTGTACACTGTTATGTGTGCACAAGCCATTTCATAAAATAATCATACATCCAAAATAATATGAAATGATGAAACAATTTAAGGGGTACCAGGAATTTCAGTTAGGTCATCAAGAACTCCAGGAATGCGAACTGGGCGTTGATATCCTGTGAGATGAATGCGTTGACGACCACCTACGAAGCTTTCCAATTTTCTTAACTGGTCCCTTCGAAATAACATTTCATCAATCATCTTGATGATTCTCTTTACATCCCGCCTTTCCTGAGAATTCCATCTCTTTTGTGACCCAATGCCTTGTTGAATCGCCTTTAACCTATATGCTAGCCCATCCCTGACATGCTTCAAAGTTGAATCTCCAAATTTATGAAGCTCTGTACACGTCATCAAGCAGTTGCGGTGTAGTTCACTTCGGTAGACTACTCCAAAGGGTTTGCTGATGAGAGTGTATTGAGGAAGATGGTTTATGTCAGGAATTTCTAGCTGAGGTTTTGTGAAGTTGACACGTGTCTGATACGACTCAACAACAAGTTGTAGATCTTCTACACGCCTCACGGATTACGATGCCTCGATGAAGAAAAGCAAGGACTTGATGTATTCACGTTGAATTTCGTGGAGAATTGTCTCATGCGTCCTGCACCTTTGCAAGATACGATCTTCAATGTCGTTGAGAGACAAATTACGAAAGTCCGCTTCACGTAAAGCATAGTCCTTTTGTCTTGTCTTTTGACCACGATGTTCTTTAGGAAGGTTTAGTCCTATTTAGACGAAGAGCAACATGCTTAAGAGCAACGATTCCTTTATCACCGTGCACTTCATGTTGAGATTTACGAACTGGCACACATAGTAGATTCGTCAGCGTTCCGGCCAATGGTGAATCCCATACAGTGCATCGATGTCATACTCTTCCACTATGTTGTTGAACATGTGGGTAGCTTTTTCTTTGATGGCTATGCAGTTTGAGTATATGGTTGCCGGGAACAGAAGTGTAAGTGAGGTAGCATATTTCTTTGACACATAGCTACCATGTAGAAGAAATTCCAGGTCATTGTTGAAGAAGTATCGAAATTGAATCTGAGGTTGATCTGGTCGACCAATGGTAGGTAGAGGTTTGGTCCAACTGTAGTATGGAGCATTGTCTTTTCGGTGTAGTCGATGTTTGCTTGAGGGTTGAGCAAATCAATGTTGTTAGACATGGCTCGTGCTATGTTTTCAAGGTGATATTCAACTTCAATAGCACTTTCCGAGCTGTCTTTGAGTATTTGAAAAGCTTCATTCTTGATTCATTTCAACTTTGAATTCGTCATCTTCTTCACTCGGAACTTTTCTTGCAGTAATTTTGCATGCTCCAATGTACTACCTTCTACCACATCTTGGTCATCAGTTAGTGCGGGTGTAGCAGCAACAAGTGTGGAGAACCAATCATACTCGGTGTTGTCATCGTCAAGCCATGAGACGACATCAGCCTTAGGAGTTTTCTTCTTTTTCTTAGGCTTTGATGAGGATGATGGTTTCTTTGTTGTTGAAGCGGGAGAGGTGGGTTGTTGTTGGGGCTCACGGACTTCCTCATCGCCACCACCCGTATAGTCGAGTGATCACCGCTTTTAGTCTGGGGTGGTAACTCGTAATCCCGAGGTTTTCAAGAGAAGAGCGAGGAGGAGATCGTGGTTGAGCCGGAGTCCTTTCGGTGGAGGTTGCATGGAGGATGATTCACTGACTTCTTGACGCTTAGGCTCGCCATTCTTATCCTTATCCTTATATTCTTCGTCTCTTGGACGCTTGGGCCTTTGAGCTTCTTCCCTGTAAGTGATTTGAGTTGGTATTCCAAGTGCTTCAAACAATTTACCTTCGGAAGAAGTAAATGTTGCGATCGCTTAGACATTTGAGCTACCAACCCGTTAACCAATTCAAAGATTCGAGAATATTATGGGATCAACTGGGTTGATGTTGACATGCATTGGTGTTGATCTCATAGTTTGCTTGGCCAAATGTAATAGATTCGGATAAAGTTGTTTGGTAAACATCTCCTTTGTAACTCCAGGAACGATGTCAAGAAGGTACTTATGAGTGTAACCTTTGATCATCTCATTCATTTCCCCTTGAAGATCTCGTTGCATGAACTTCTGGATGTATTCCCTTTCTTCTTTCATCTTGTCATTCTCGTCATGAAGATACCAGCACCGTCGTGAGAAAATTCACTTTTTCAGTATAGACGCCTTTCTTTCGACCGCTTGATGCCTTTAATGATTCGAGTCTTTTCTTGAGAGATCCAAGAGGCCGTAGGCTTCTTCACTGATTTGGATGTGGATCTGGTTGATCTTTTGGATGGTGGTGGTGAGGAGTGAGAAGACAAATCTGATGATGAAGAGACATGAGGAGACTCGGGGTCCTTCGGTGGTTCAGAAGTTTCCTCCTTAGAACGTGCGGGACTGTCTAGAATAAAATGACCATAGGCGGTTTCTTCTTCATTTCCAGACTTAGCCTTATCATCAGCCTTAGAATCATCAGCAGGAGTTTTCTCAGTTTTTTCAGTTTCTGGTTCCTCAATATCAAAGTTGATGGAATCCTCAATCTGCCGTTGTTGTTGTTCGTGGGTGATGGTAGTACCAGTTCCCTTATCGGGTTAATTAACCGCATCAAGAACTGGTGTGGCTTGAGTACCACCACTTGAACCTCCAGGGCCACGAGTTTGATCTTTTACGAATTCATCGGCAAGATGTTTGAGTCTGAGGTTCTTCAACTTCTTTTCATAGTCTTTTTGCTCATCAATTGGTTCTTCTTCAGAGCTTTCCTTATCATGCACAATCACTGTGGTTTTCCCTTTTCCTTTGTCAGCTGGTGGACTGGGAGGTTTAGCTACTGATGGAGTAACATCGGTTGCAGTTTCATAGTAGAAAACCTCATCGTCTGATTCGGTTTCATCAGAGCTTTCATCCACTAGCTTTCTTTGCGGTTCAGACTTGGGAATGGGAATAAGAATAGCTTCGTTAGATGGAACTTTCCTTTTGTGTGGAGGTTTCCTCTTAGGGAACTTCCTTTTACTCTCAGTGCTTGCAGCACTTCCTGCACTTCCTCTTCTGGTTTTCCTAGTAGGTGTACCAGAGGACTTGTCATCGAGAAAACCAACTTTGCCTTCATCAACTGCTACCAGATACCTTTTGTATGAGTAAAGTCGCTTGATTTCATCGAAAAGAAGGTGATCCGCAACACAAAGACCTGTTTCTTTGTTGTTGATTCCTTGAATCTGACAGTTAAAGTAGGTTCAAACAACATGTCATGATTGTTGGGGTCATTGAGTCTCTTGGGGATATCAGGGTTATACCCAAGTGCTCTTTGAATCAACAGTTTTGTATATCTGATATAAGGGATTTTTGAGCCAATCTTTTTGAGGAATGTCATCATGTCTTCCCATATCAGATCTTCAATTTCGATATGCTTCATGTTGATCAAAGCCCAAAAGATTTGCAGTTCCATGAGCTTGGGATGCTCATAGCCACCGCCACGACCGGAAATGATTTGGTGATGATGATGTAGAGAGTTCTCCGTGGTTGAGGAATATTCTTAAGATCCACGTGTGAATGCTTTGAGATTACTCCCGAGCTTCGTCATAGCCAATGTTAATCAAGAACCGAGAACAGTTTCTTACATTGGTGTGGCATTGTATTCGGTTGGTTCGATGTCGTGATGAGAAGAATAGCCCGTAAGTCTGCAGTGTGATGGTGACTTGTTTGTCGTTGAGGGTCACCGACAAAGATTTTTACCTTTGATCTTTTGCATTGTGTTCCGTAATCGATGAATGTAGGTCTCGGGCATTGTAGCGTAATTTGAGAGCATGTTCGATAAGGATGATTCTTCGAATATCCACAAAGAATCAAGCAAGAAGACTCGAGCGGTGAGAGTTTCAAAGTCAACACGAAGGTTGTTCTTTCCAATCTTCATCGGATAGCCATTAGGGAAGATATCGAACGGTGAGAACATTTGGTGCATCCACATTCTCGCATTTGAGCGTCCATGTCGTGATCTGAAAGATATTTAGCCAAAAGAACCAACATATCGAAAGACATTATGTTAGTCAACAGATGGTTATATTGTCTAATTATTGAATGTGATATGTCGATGATTGTTACGAGTCCAATGTCACTTGTTTGTCAAATAGTCTAATGACGTCGTGATAAGTTACGTGAGTTGATTAACTTTATGTTTTAAAGTCCATGTTTTCACTTATTATTCACAACTTGTTAAACATTTAAGCTTATTAGTGACATTATTGGTTTCGAGGCATTATGATTTATTTATTTACAAGTTTGCACGCGTAACAATTCATAATTAAGGTTAAAACAAGGCTAAGGCGTAGAAATGGCAGCTTATGCGTAAACATGATATGTATACGTGTAAAACGCAAGCTTATGCGTAGGACCCTGACTTACGCGTAAGAAATATTACGCGTAGGAAAAGGGAACCTTATGCGTAGAGCTTACGCGTAAGCGTATATAAAACCTAACGCATAAGGCTTACTCGTAAGAGTCAACCTTATGCGTAGAGGTCACTGTTTACGCATATCCTTCATAGGATACGCGTAGTCCCTTATGTAGAACCTTACGCGTAAGATTTCTCTTACGCATAACATGCTATGCGTAAGGTGATCCTTATGCGTAGATGTCAAACAACCTTGATTCTGAATTTTCAGGTGTAACAAACCTGAAATAAAATCATCATAGCACCAATATTAACACAGACATTCATTAATTTTCAGATCATATCATGAATACTCAGTCAAACAGATAGGCGTAGAAATCCTTATGCGTAAACCTAAACCCTAAGATTTAATTTCTATGAGTAAGAGATTTAGCCATAGGAATTGCATCAAAATGATTCTGGTAAGCCTAAGAAGCCTATTAAGTTGTCTTATCCAAGTTTTAACATCAAACATGTCATGAATCAAAAATACCCAAACCGTATGAACATAAACCCTAAAATTTAAATACTGTCACGATTGATGTTTCTGGGTGAGTTATGGGCATAGATATGATCAATTCTACTTGTAAACAACATCTTATGACAATCTTTATAACCAAAAACACTCACATATGAAAAACCCCAAACTAACGTATGAACCCTAATTTTCAAAATCATTCAATTCGTGTTTCTGAGTGTGTTTAAGTGATGAAAATGTAATCATTGATGTTAGGAAAACGTTTTGACACAATCATTTTAACCACAATCACACAAACTTGATTATGTGTTCATACGCATATGCGTAGAACACAAAATCAACCATATACGTAAATCTAACCGTTGGATTTGTTTAAGATTCAAAACCAATGTTTCTAATCATGTTAGAAACATAAAACCACTTACAGTTTGTTGATCAAAAACATGGATTAGACGAATGATTCTTAGGCGTAGGATATGTTTGGTGAAAATTAAATGTGAAGAGTTAATGAGGTTGGTGGGTAGTTTTGTTAAAATAAGTTTATGCTTTTGACAGTTTTAGCCCCTCCACCTTTACCATTTACATCCAATGCCTTTAACTTCCAATTTGGTTACCAAACGAAGGATATCTTGAAAGAATTTTTCCGACACTCCCCCTCGACTTAAAAATTAATGAAAGTTTATAAATTTTAGTCCGAGGAGTGTCAGAAAACCAGAAATGTGACCACCATTATTAAAGAAACAACCGAGATAAGATAACATGCAAGTACAAGGTTTTATGAAACTGAAAAATATTTTCTTTCTCCCCCTCAACACTTGATCGGAAAAATACTAAATTTTGAAAGATTTGAGTGTTGACGGATGATTTGTACTTGCCATGTTGAAAGAAATAGAGATAGAAGAATATTTTTGTTGTTTTATCAGATTTTATATTTTTGTATTTTGTTTTTGAAAGATATTTACAAAAGAGGTTTTGGTGTTTGACTGGTTTTTAAGAATGTTTTAAGAGTTCATCCAGTTCCTCTTGAGTCAAACACCGCATACCAATCCGTGGACCAACTCATTAAACCTAGCGTGAGCTAAGGCTTTGGTGAGAAAATCGCCAATTGGTATTCATGCCCACAAAGTATAATTCAATAGTACCGCTCCACGTGGTCCTTGATGAAGTGATAGCGAAGATCGATGTGCTTTGATTTCGAGTGTTGAACGAGTTGCACGAGATTGCAATAGCACTCCGATTGTCGCAATGACATCGATTCTCAAATATGTAACCATAGTCCTTGAGTTGTGTTCTCATCCAAATGACTTGAGCACAACATGCCGACATGGATACATATTCTGCTTCGAGAGGACAACATGTACAATCCTGCTTCTTTGATTGCCAAGACACCAGTTTGTCACCAAGAAATTGTAGTGCTCCCAAGTACTTTTCCGAGAGTCTAAGCATCCTGCGTGGTCGTCTCAAAAGCTATTAGTTCAAAACCGTAATCCTTCTGATACGGATCCCCAAGTTAATGGTTCGCTTGATGTATCGGAGGATTCTTTTAGCCTCGAGAGGTGGGTTTCGCTTGGTCTCGATCGATAACGGAGCAAAGATATATGGCAAAGACAATATCAGTCTCTGCTTGTTGTTAGATACATGAGAGACCCAATGATACTACGGTATTTTGTAGGGTCAACCAGTTTCCCATGCAAATCAGCGTCTAGCTTCTTGGTATGTGACATTGGTGTGGCATAAGTATCACCGTTTTGCATTCCAAATTTGTTTAACAGTTCAAGGGCATATTTGGACTGACTCAAGAAAATACCACAGGGTGATTGATGAACTTGCATTCCTAGAAAGAATGTGAGTTCACCCATCATTGACAATTCAAAATGTTTTGTCATTAATTTTACTAAAGCATTTGAATATTTTAAATGTGTTGACCCAAAAATGATGTCATCCACATAGATTTGAACGATTAAGATGTGAGCCCCGTGATATTGTATGAAAAGTGTGGGATCGACCGAACCTTTGGTAAATTTATTGGCAATGAGGAAGGATGATAACTTATCGTACCACGCCCGAGGAGCTTGTTTGAGACCATATAGAGCTTTGTTCAGTTTGTAGACATGGTTCGGGAACTCGGGATCAACGAATCCTGTTGGGTTTTTGGTTCCTTGGATCAAGAATTATTCTAAGTATTGGAACTGCGGACAGAGTTGATATAACCACGGATAGAAGGATGTAACCACGGATGAAGACAAACCGCGGCTAGTAGTATTGTGTAATCACTGATAATGTATTGTAACCACTGATAGTCTTTCATAGTCGGTTTAGTATTTTGTATTAGATAAATATGGAAAAGATATTTATCTTGTAGGTTACGTATTGTATAATGTAAAGGACTCCTTAGCCTATAAAAGGAGGTCCTAGGTTAGATTAGATATACGTATGTTTTATATCTAAGGTCGATACACTTCAAAGTTGTAAAACTCTAATACTGGTTAGAGTATTCGTATTAATAATAATATTGAGGTGTTGAATGTTTCCTGTTCTTCTTCTTAAGATTAAGTGTTAAATTCCGCGTAATACTTAATAAGTTATTTGTTTAAGTCGGTTTCTATATTAGATCGTTTGCTCAACTGGGATCAACAAGTGGTATCGAGCTTGTGATCTAGAAACCTGTAACCAAGAAGAAGTTCTATTCAAGAAAGCTAAGATGTCGTGAAACTCACATGGTGATCGCATCAAAGGTTCCCATGCTCAAGCATGGTAAGTATCAAATCTGGAGAATGCGAATGAGGCAATACATTCGTATGATTGACTATGCCATATGGGATGTCGTTGAAAAAGGTGATACTCTTCCTTTGAAGGGTACTGATGGTAAAGCCATAGAAATTGCAAGTGAAGTTGATAAGGCTAGAAGGAAATTGGAGATTAAAGCTTATAGTATTCTTTCTATGGGAATACCTAATGAGTATGCTTTGGACTTTGAAAGATATGAGTCTGCTAAAGAGTTACTGGATGCTCTTGAGACAAGATTTGCTGGTAATGAAGCTACAAAGAAATCAAGGAAGAACATGCTCAAGCATCAGTTTGAAAACTTCACTGCACTAAGTGGAGAAAAACTTGATGGCACTTATAACAAGCTTCAAAACTTATCGCCCAATTGAAGTCAGTGGACTACAATGTTATTCCATAAGATATAAATTTGAAGTTCATTAGAAGTTTATCTCCTGAATGGGCTCTACATACAATTGTGTGGAGAAATAAGGAGGATTTTGATAAGATGACTCTGGACAATCTCTACAACAACTTGAAGGTTTATGAGTCTGAGAAAAACGTTGCTGGTGCATCTTCTACTAATCAAAACATTGCTTTTGTGTCCACCAATCATATGAGTTCACAAGATGTATCCTCTGCTGCTTATGGAATAACCACGACTATTGCAAACAATACCACTGTTAGTGATAATGTCAGTGATGGTGCAATTTTAACTTTTCTGGCTGATTTAACTACCAGTGTTACTGTTTTAAATCAAGATCTAGATCAAATTGATCCTGATGATCTTGAGGAGATTAATCTTCAATGGCAAATGGCAATGTTGACTCTCCAAGCAAGGAAGTTTCTGAGGAGGACGGAAGGCAGGTTAAGTATGATGGTCAAAGGAGAGCTGGATTCGATAAAAGCAAGATGGAGTGCTTTAGCGCAAGAAGAAGGGTCACTTTGCTAGAGAATGTCGAGCTCTAAGAGTTTTGATGGCATGAAGAAGACCACGAAAGAGCCGCTTCTTCTTGACTTTGGTTGCTCAAGATGGAATTGGTGATTATGACCGGGTGATCAGTTGAAGAGGGTCCTAATGCGACTTTTCTTGCTAGTGAAGCTTCAAAAGGCATAACTTTGCTCTAATGGCCTATGCTTCATCTTACGGTTACGATTACGAGGTATCCAATGATTCTACTTATTCTTTTAAATCATGTCATGATAACTTAGAATCTCAAAAGCTATCACCGAGAGTATGAGGAAAGAAGTAGAAAGACCGACAATGGACAACCTAGGTTATAGAGTTGGTCTAGAAAGTGTGGAAGAAAAGCTTAAATTACGTATCAAATGTGAGTTTGAGTATGTTGATAAAATTAATATACTAGGTGGTGAAATTAATCTTAAGGATAGAGATTAAGATGCTTAAGGATAAACTAGCGGAGGCGAGAGTGTAAAATTAAAAGCCCTAGAAGAAAAAGAAAAACATGTTGTTAGGGTAGCTAAAACACAATATGCTTCGATCTAGTAAATAAACCAATAGGTCAAAATTGTTCAAAGATGGTACTGGCACAGGTTACAATGATATGCCACCACCATCTCTTAGGAAACATGCACCACCGCAAAAGAGCTCTCATTTAGCGGTGAATTTAGCTTCAATAAACACATAGGTGAGACTAACAAGATTGAATCACCTAAGATAGGTTCGATAAGTCATCGATGCTCCCATAATTGAAGATTGGGAATCGATTATGAGGAAGATAGATCTTAATCAACTCAACACGAAAAGATAGAGCATGTTAAGAAAGTTGATTCTAAACAAGTCAACCTTGTACCTAGATTTGGGGCTCAAATTGCTAAGAGAGTAGTTGAGTACAAGGAAGTACCTAGGAGCAGATGAAAAGATATATACCTAGGGAAACCATAGAAACTTCAATGGACTAATTTCAAGCAGTTAGGAGATGAGTTTCAATGTGTTAAAAAGGCTTGTTATATATGTGGTTGTTTTGAGCACTTACGGAGAAATTGTTATAAAAATGCAGACCACAAGTTTGGAATCATTGGAGGAGGTAAATCATCAAAACTTTTCAAAGAAAACAAACCCTCATCCTAACAAAACATGATTCCTAGGGCGTATTGATGAGGAATGGGAATACAAAATCAATAGTCACTCTCGCACCTAAATGGGTTCCAACCATCGCTAAGCAAAATGTAAACACGGCTAAGCGAAATCAAACCACCGATAAGCAAAATATCACCACCGATACCAAAGAAGTTTTAAAAATTCCAAAAGTGATAACCGACACGGTGGTTGGAAATCATTTTATCTTTATTAAGGCCTCGACTAGTTGGCAATGGAAGCCTAAGACCAAGGTTTTACCACATGTCAACGTGCATCAATGGACCTAAAGAAATTTGAATATTTTGATGCAGGGCGGACCCAAGTCGATATTGGCTTGGGTCCACAAAAAACTAATTTGTATAATTTCATGTGCGGGGCAATCTACAAGTGAGCTAAAAGATAAAGTAGTTTTTGATAGTGGTTGCTCGGGCACATGACTTGGGATGGGAGCAACACGGAAGATTTTGAAGCTTTTGATGGAGGATATGTGGCATTTGGCAATGATCTAAAGGGAGGAAAGATACTTGGCGAGGCACAATCGAGCAGGAATTTAGACTTTGAAAAGTCTATCCGCATGAGGACTTAAGTATAATCTATTCGGTGTTTCTCAAATGTGTGATAAGAAAAATGGGTACTTTTGTTGAAACCGAGTGTGTGGTGTTGTCTCCACGAGTTTAAGATGCACGATGAGAAGTTTATACAACTTAGGGTACCTAGGAAGGAAAACATATAATGTTTTGATCTTAAAGATGTTCTTCCAAATAGGTCCTTAACATGTTTGTTTGCTAAAGCATCGTAGATGAGTCAAAATTGTGGCATAGAAGGCTAGGTCACCTCAATTACAAAACAATCAATAAACCGGTAAAAGGAAACTTAGTGAGAGGTTACCTTCTAAGGTTTTGAGTGTAAGGAACTGTGTGTGGCTGTCAAAAGGTAAACAACATAGAGCTTCTTGTAAGACCAAAACTATAAACACCATTACACAACCACTTGTTTATGCTTCATATGGACTTATTTGGACCTACCTTTATTAGAAGTTTGAACCATAAGCGATCTTGCCTAGCTATCACCGATGATTATAGTAGATTTTCTTGGGTATACTTTTTGGTCGCTAAAAGTGAGACTAGTGAGATCCTCAAGAGTTTCATTACTAAGATAGAAAATCTAGTAACTCATAAGGTCAAGGTAATCGAGATGTGATAATGGGCCGAGTTTAAGAATGATGTGATGAATCGGTTACGTGTAGCTAAAGGTATAGAAAGAGTTTAGTGTTGCTAGAACACCACAATGTAAATGGTGTAGTGAAAGGAAAAATAGGACACTAATTGAGGTCGCTAGGACAATGTTGTCGAATCTAAGTTACCAACTACCTTTTGAAATGAAGTCGTAGGCACTTCATGTTATGTTCGAGAATAGAAGTAAGGTAGTGAAGCCTCATAACAAGACACCCTATGAGCTGTTACATGATAGGAAGCCAATGATTGCATTCCTAAAACCTTTTGGGTGTCCTGCTACTATCTTGAATACCATAGACTACCTAGGCAAGTTTCAAGAAAAAGCTGATGATGGATACTTTTTAGGCTACTCTTCCAATAGTAAAGCCTTTAGAGTATACAATAGGAGGACTAGAATTGTTGAAGAGAATCTACATGTTCAATTCAGTGAAAAGACTCCTAGTGTTGAGACCAAAGGACCAGACTGGCTGTTTAATATTGATATGCTAACCAAATCTATGAATTATGAGCCTATCATTGCAGGAACTTCCACTAATGTTAATGCAGGTACACAAAAGGATTCTGATGCAGAAACAGATTCTAAGGAAGCTGATTCTCCAAAGGAATTCTATTTGGTTGAAAAGTGGAAAGCTGGTACTGTCTCACCAATCATTCACAAGCAAGGTCCCACTGATGATGATGTACTGGATAATGGAGGCAATGTTGATCATCATCCAGATAAGGATGAGTTGTTGAAAGATAACTTAGTGTCGGTAGAAGAAATTGAAAAGAATAAGAGGAATTCTGCAAGCACTACTAAGCCAACTGCAAGCACTGCTAAGCCAACTGAAAGCACTGCTAAGCCATCTTCTACCACTGATAGGTCAAGTGAAATCCCAGCTGCAAGTACTGATGATAGTACTTTCTTTAGACCAAATGCAAAGCCATTATTTGGTGAAGAGGAGTATCCACATGATCCTAACATGCCTGCTTTGATAGAAATTGATACTCCTACGATGATGAAGACATGGATGATTTCTTCAATCTTGATTTGTCTAATTTGGAAGCCGTCATTCATGAAAGTCCTATCACCACTACAAGGATTCACAAGATTCATCCCAAGGAACAAATACTTGGAAACTTGAATACTCCAGTTCAAACAAGAAGCGAGGTTAAGAACATCGAACCCTTTCACGAACATGGGTTCTTTGCAAGATCACTTCACAAAAGAAATAGTCATAAAGATCTGCAAAATTGTCTGTTTGCTTGTTTTCTGTCTCAAAAGGAGCCCAAGAGAGTGGAAGAAGCTTTATCTGAAGAAGGCTGGGTAGAATCAATGCAAGAGGAGCTTTTACAGTTTAAGCTTCAAGAGGTTTGGACATTGGTTGATCTTCCTAATGGTAAAAGGGCTATTGGGACTAAATGGGTGATCAGAAACAAGAGGGATGAAAGAGGAATTGTTGTAAGGAACAAATCAAGATTGGTTGCTCAAGGATACACACAAACTGAAGGTTTGGATTATGATGAAGTGTTTGCTCCAGTTGCAAGAATAGAGGCTATTAGATTATTTTTGGCTTATGCTTCATTCAAGAATTTGTTGTGTATCAGATGGATGTTAAAAGTGCATTTTTGTATGGCACAATTGATGAGGAGGTTTATGTTTGTCAACCTCCTAGTTTTGAAGATCCTGATCATCCTGACAAGGTTTATAGGGTGAGAAAGGCTATGTATGGGTTGCATCAAGCTCCTAGGGCATGGTATGAGTGCCTGTCTACTTATTTGATGGACAATGGGTTTAAAAGAGTGCTAATTGATAAAACTTTGTTCATTAGAAAGCACAAAGATGATATTTTATTGGTTCAGGTTTATGTAGATGACATCATCTTTGGCTCAACAAACAAGGAGCTATGCAGGGATTTTGAGAAACTTATGCATGATAAGTTTCAGATGAGTTCTATGGGAGGACTCACTTTCTTTTTGGGGCTACAGGTTCAACAAAGGACTGATGGTATTTTCATTAGTTAAGACAAGTATGTAGCGAGATGTTTTGAAGAAGTTTAGGTTTCAAGATGTAAAGAGTGCAAGTACACCTATGGAGACTCGAAACCTCTGCTACCGGATGATGGAAGTCCCAAAGTTGATTTGAAGTTGTGCGGATCCATGATTGGATCTTTGATGTATCTCACAACATCTAGGCGGATATTATGTTCTCGGTATGTGTGTGTGCAAGATTTCAAGTCACACCTAATACCTCACACATGAATCTTTGTTAAGAGGATCTTTAGATATCTTAAAGGTCATCCTAAATTGGGCCTTTGGTACTCTAAGGATTCCCTTTTGATATGGTGGCCTACACAGATAGTGACTATCTTGGTGCTAGTTTGGATAGAAGTCTACTCTTGGAGGATGTCGGTTTTGGGAAGCAGACTAATTTCTTGGCGGTGTAAAAGCAAACTATTGTGGCTAATTCAACAACCGAAGTTGAATATGTGGTCTGCGCTAGTTGTTGTGGTCAAGTTCTTTGGATTCGAGAATCAATTGTTTGGATTTTAGGTACAATTTTATGCATACTAAGATTTACATTGATAATAACGATACAATTTGCATCATTAAAAATCATGTTTTACATTCTAGAACTAAACATATTGAGATAAGGCATCATTTCATTAGAGATTGTAATGAGAAAAGGTGATTCAAATGGTAAAATCCATATTGATTTCAATGTTCTTGATCTTCTCACCAAAGCTTTTGATGTGGGAGGTTTCGATTACTTGTTGTCGGTATTGGAATGATTAATCTCTAACTCTCAACTTGTTTTGTAAAAGTTTGTATAAGTATTGGACTGTTATTATGAAATCTTGGTATTGCTATTTTTGTTTCTAACCACTGATAGTTGTGTTCAAACCACTGTTTGTTGCTCTGTTTTTCCAATAATCATTTTGCAGATAAAAGAAAGTTCATTATAGAAGGAAAAGAAGTACTGAAGTTAAATTGTTCATTCATTCAAGAAACAGTTTACAGCTTACAGCTTACAATGAAACTTCAAGTGCAAATTAAAAGACTAGTTCTATACATGAATTCCTACTACAGCTGTTGGATATGCATGACGAGCTAAGGATCAAAATGGAAAGGATGGATTAAGGAAACCGAAGTTGATGAAGATGAATACAGTAGATGAAGCACAAAGGACATAGTCATATCATACTTTCATCTACTGGTTTCACCAAAAAGCATCACTCCATCTTCCTTTTTCCCTTCCCCCTTACGATATGTAAAGAAGCACCACAACTTGGTGCAGGAAGACCAAGAATCACCTCTCTGTCCTTTGGGAGTGGTGGATTTCTTGCTCGTGGTCTTGGTTGGGGTTGGGATGATGAAGGTTGGGGGTTTGAATTTCTCTTCTTAGAGGAGTCATCAGAGTCCTCAGAAGCCTCACTTGGATTCAACACACTATCATCTTTAGATGATGGAAGAAATGGGGATTTTATTGGTCCTGGTTCTTATGGAGGGATGTACAGACGCCATGGATCAGACTCTTCACTTGATGATGATGATGATGAGGTTGAGGAGGATATTAAATCAATGACTTCTGGTTTATTCCAACTAGGGTTCCACATGGTGATTGTGGTTGATTATGGATTTTGGAGAAACTAGGGTTTTGGTTTTAATTGATATGTGTGAGATGAGATTTTGGTTCTTTTTATAAGCAGAGATATGGCTTATGCAAGTAAATGAGGGGCAGGTTAAATGTGGTTGAGGAGTTAATGAGTTCATTGGGTTTTGAACTAATATTAATCCTGGAAGTTGACCATATTGACTTATCTTTGCTAACCACGGATAGGTCATTTGGAACCATTGCTGGCTTTATCTAACCACTGATAACAATAACTTTCTTCTCTGTGTTTGGTTTGTGTTTTTGTCTTGCAGGTATGAAGGATTAGTGTACATTGGAGCTGGTGATATGTTAGCTGCTAGTGTTTGTTAAAAAAAAATTGTGTAATCCTTCATATTTTTGTGAAATCTCTCTTATTTTGACACAGATTTGCTTGCTGTATCTTTTGGACATTTGGTTGAAGTGTTGCAATGTATCCACTGATGGTGTGTTTCAAATCATGGATAGCTGTTCTGAAACCTCGGATAGCATGTTGCTTTGTTTTGGATACTACAGGGGCTGTTTGGTAACTTTGGCAAAAGTATATTATCTCCCCAAATCACGGGATGGATCATTTATTTGATCTTCAAACCACTTCCAATTGGCGCTCAACATTAACCCTAATCACTTTACTTTGCATAATTCACAAAACCCACATCTTACCGATCATTAAACACAATGGCGGAAAAGTATTCCAACACACATAACCTTGTTGCTAATCTCACCAAAAATGATCGATCTGAAGGTTTTCATCCAATGATTGATTTCCTTATTCACAGTTCTATTCACTATGCCTTAACTGTCACACCAACCATCCTTAAAGACTACATACATCAGTTCTGGAGGAATGCTAAGCTTGAAGAGGTTGATGGAGTAGAAGTGTTTAGCACTGTTGTGGATGAGAATGCTATTTCAGTTGATGAGGAGATCATAAGGAGAGTTTTAAAGTTTGATGATGCTGATGGAATTGACAATCTTTCGGATCTTTGAGATTGTAGGCGGCTTAGAAAGGTTAGGATACACACAGGGGTGATAAGGTACAATTTTTAAGAGTTTGTTTTCACCACAATGGAAGTTTCTTATTCATACCTTGTTGATGTGTATGAGTAATAAGACCACTGGGTTTAATGACTTTCCTTCCAAAATTGCTCTTGTTTTGTTATTTGTTTGTCGATGGAAGAAAGTTCAATTGGTCTAGGATGATTTATGAGGGGTTAGTACAAAACATTTGGAAGAAGGGTAAATACTATTTGTATCCTAGGTTTGTTCAACTTATTGTGGAAAGTCAAATAGCGAACACATTGAGCATTCTAGAGTATGAAGTACATCATATGCTTCCTAAGGTTTTTGCTCATATGAGGAATCAGAAGCCAAATGTACAAATTAGAGATATTCCTTTGTTTCCCCACATGCTTACTTTGCCTATTGATCCTGAGTTTGATGTCACTGAACCCATTGCTAGTACATCTGAACCCACTGCTAGTTCACCTCAAACCACTGTTAGTGACACTCAACTTACTTCTAGTCAAAACCATATCACTGTTAAACCAATTGTATGGACTAGGAGACTGAAGGGCACCAAGCTACCTCGGTGGTGTTAGTGGTGTTGTTAATGAGGTCATCACATGGAGTGGAGGTGACATGATTGGAAGGGCTTCCACTCTTGATTCATGCTTAGATGCTGGTCAGGATAGTGGAAACATAGATAAGACCCAACCTTTGGCAACTCCTAATGTGGACATGTCTTTGGAACTTAACACAGGTGGAGGAATCCCTAGCCAACCGGCTGCTACTGAGGTACATAGATGATCGGGCAAGGTCGATGCTATGTTTACTTTATCCAAGGATTCACCTCTCGAGCGGTCACACATTTCAGTGATGAGGATAGTTTGGAACATGAACATGAATTGACGGATCCTAAGCTGGTACATGATGACTTTTCCAATGAACCACCTCTCGGACCAGTTCACACAGGTCGAAGTGGGGAGGATATTCTTGAACTTTTTAATGAATTGACAGATAAGTGTGCCAAAATGGAGGAAACAATCTCAAGTCTTCAGGAGTTGGCTGTGTTTCAGGGTAAAGACATTAGGCGATTGAAGCACAGGGTATTGGTATTGGAGAAAATACGAAGACCTTGGATTGCTGTTTTGAGAAAAATGAGAAGGATGAAAAAGAAGGTGGACTCCTCTCCAACTCTGAATATGGAGGATGTATCTAAACAGGGGAGGAGTGAAGGCATGAATTCAGGGGAGGCTGTTGATGGATCTATGGAAGAAGATGTTGATAGTGAAGATCAAGAATTTTTGGTATCTGATAAAGATGGGAATGAGGCAGTTCTTGAAAATTTGAAAAATGTTGTAGAAGATGAAGTAGTGTAGGAGACAACCACTGATGGTATGTCTGCAACCATGGTTAGTACTCTTGAAATCACTGCTACAGTTTCAGACATGGCAATTGTACCCACTACTATCATACCTACTGCTATCATAACCACTTCTACTGTTGTCACAATTCTCTATGTATCACCACCTAAATCTAAAGAAGTTGAGAAAGAAGCTGCAAGTACATTGATAAATCTAAGCAAAACCTCATCAATTTCTACACCTATTATTGCACCTGTTTTATCTCTTGAATCTGCTGCACCTAAACCTAGAAGTTAAAGTTTGATTATTGGTGATCCATTAAAGAAGTAAGTGGTTCAACAAGACATTGGTAAAGGTAAAGGGATTGTAGAATCAGAGTTGAAGTTTAAAAGTAAAGCAGAGCAGGTTGCTTATGATGAAGAGTATGTTAGAAATATGTTAGCTGCAGAACAAGAAGCTTTAGAGAAAAGGAAGCTAGAAGAAGAGGAAGCTAGTCAGAGATGGTTAGGTACATGGTATGAATCACAAAACTATCTTGAAGCTTCTCAACAAATAAATGATGAATATACTGCACAAGAATGGGCATTGTTGGATGATGAGGAAAGAGCTAGACTTTTGGGTTTATGGGTATGGAGGATTGGTAAAGAAAGGAAGCAAGTTCTAAGAAAGAAACCTCCTTTAATTGCACAGATGAGGAATGTACTGATGAAAATTATTAAGAATTTAGGCATTCATATTCCTGATAATCTTAATAGGTGTTCTTTTGAAAGAATTTATGAGCTTTATGAGAGATGTATGAGGATTAATAATGATGATTTTTGTCCAATGAATTCTAAAAGGAAGAAGAGTGGATTCAAAAGGATGAAGAGTGGATTCAAAGTAAGCGAAAGAGAAAATCGAGGTTCGGAGACATCGATTCTAAAAGATTGAAAGTAGTTGAAGATGTTAATCAAATTATTTCTTATGAGTTTAAGCTTAAAGTTGGAAGTGAAGGAGTTTGGAAAATTCAAAGACTCAACAATGAAGTTTATGAGTATAATAAATTTTCACAGATGCTTGATATTTTGATAGAGATGATTTGATGAATCTTTGGATACTTTACAAGAATAAGTTTGGTGAAGTACATCCAAATGATTATCATGAGAGACCGGTTTATCATCATTTGAAGATTTTATTTGAGCCTACTCATGATGAACCCGAATGGAAAGGACTCTACAATGGTCAAGTTACAAGATGGTTTTATATCAAACTTGTGGAGTTCATGTTTTAACATGCTTACGGAGAAGTTATTCATATGCTTGTAGAAGGTGATTATCCTCAATCGAATAAGTATCCAGCAGCTATTGCTCGATGTTGAAGCTGGTATTATCAAGATGTTGTTGCCCTATGATGGTCAAGCTTACAATTTGTTCTTTGAAGTATGAGAATATTCTTAAACTGTAAGTGTTTGGCTACATCCTCCAATCCAGATGTTTTGAGCTTAAAGGAAACTTGAGAATTCTGTTGGAATGTATCAAGTTTAGCGGAGGATTGTTGGTTTTTTGGTTCCTTGGATCAAGAATTATTCTAAGTATTGGAAATCCGGACAGAGTTGATATAACCATGGATAGAAGGATGTAACCACGGATGAAGACAAACCGCGGCTAGTAGTATTGTGTAATCACTGATAATGTATTGTAACCACTGCTAGTCTTTCATAGTCGGTTTAGTATTTTGTATTAGATAAATATGGAAAAGATATTTATCTTGTAGGTTACGTATTGTATAATGTAAAGGACTCCTTAGCCTATAAAAGGAGGTCCTAGGTTAGATTAGATATACGTATGTTTTATATCTAAGGTCGATACACTTCAAGGTTGTAAAACCCTAATACTGGTTAGAGTATTCGTATTAATAATAATATTGAGGTGTTGAATGTTTCTTCGTTTTCTTCTTAAGATTAAGTGTTAAATTCGCGTAATACTTAATAAGTTCTTTGTCAAGTCGGTTTCTATATTAGATCGTTTGCTCAACTGGGATCAACAAATCCTTCCGCTGGGTGACATAATGCTTTTCTTCGGTTGTCCATTCGAAAAGCGCTTTGACGTCCATCCGAAAGACCGTTATATTCATATGAGCCGCGAACGCGAGAAAGATCCGAACAACCTCAAGACGAGCAACCGGAGCGAATGATTCTTCAAAGTCAATACCCTCTTCCTGTCCATAACCCTTAGCTACGAGACGTGACTTGTTTCTGATTACGTTCCCTTCAGCATCCAATTTGTTCTTCCAAATCCATTTGAGACCAATGATGTAGACCCCTGTTGGTCTTTCAACCAGTTCCCATATTTCAAGACGTTTGAATTGGTTGAGTTCTTGTAGCATGGATTCAATCCAGTTGTTTTTTGTCATTGCTTCTTTAATGTTTTTAGGCTAAGATTGGCAGACAATGAGTGCATAAATGCAATGTTCACCATCTGTGTGGAGACGTTGTCTTGTAACGACTGGTTGATTTGGGTTGCCAATAATGTTCTCTAGAGGATGGTCTTTTGTCCAACGATGTGTATACATTATGCAGATTTTGAGGATTCAAATGGTTTATTGATGATTCCGCGAAATTAGGTGCAGCAGTTTCATTGGCAAACGGGTTAAAGAACGCATTTGGATCAAAATCTGCAGGTGGGGTACTTCATTAAGAACATCAGCAGCTGGTTCAGTGTCGTTGGAAGCAGTTTGTTCAACTGTTGTTGTAGAGTCTACTGGTGGTGCTTCTTCAACAGTAATCAACAATATCTTCTCACGTATGTAGGCGCAAGGTATCATGCCAGAAATCAATAATATCTTCTCACACAAGGTAAATCTGACTAATTGCGGAAAATCCGTTTGAGGGTAACATGCCAGAAATCAACAATATCTTCTCAAGTATGTAGACGCATCACACCAAACAAACCATGAAAGACGAAATGAAACGACTTTCCCCAGAATGTTGTGGTCTTTTGGAATACTAATCACCTGTGAATATGCAATAACTCGATACTAAGACCGTGTGTGAGGCATCATAACATCATATTTGGGTAACTTCACACAAGATCACCTATGTAATTGAGACGATAACACCAAAGTGAGACGTTTGAGCCACAGATCGTCTTATTTCTTTCCCTATTTGAAGAAATTCAAGAAGGCATTGGGTTTTCGCAAAGAAGCATGTAGAAGAACAAGGAAGAAATGACCACCTACACACGCTCTCCCCCTCGATGTTTTCAATGATTCAGAATCATACACCACGTATGTTAATGATGAATTGAAGACAGCGAAACCATGTATAAGGAGACAGCGAAACCATGTATGTTCAATTAATCGAACAAGTGTGAAGTACCATAAATATCTTGTGAGAATCAACTGCTAAAAAAACTTCTCAGTCCATTATGTTGATCATCAATTGTGTCATTGTTGTTGGAAACAGTTTGATTTTCTGTTATCAAAGATTCGATTGGAGGTGCAGTTACAGCAACGGTTTTTGTTGTAGATTCAGATGTATCTGAAATTAGAGTGTTGTCAGGTTGTGCAGCGGAAACATTCGATACATCTGAAGCACGACTTTAGGCTGAATCTTTAACCAGAGGAGCAAGCAATGTTTCTAATTCGTGACGATTAAGTACAATGGTGGAGCAGCTGATGGATCAATAAGTTTTGGACGGTGAGAAACGGGTCCTACGCTGTATTGCAGTAGAAGCCATTGCTGTTGTACCTGCATAGAAAAAATATGAGGGGGACAAGAAAGAAGAAACATGGATCCCCAAGTGTAACTGGGTTCCAGATGTTAGAGGCATAAAGATGTAGTGTCAATTATCTTCTTGACACCTGAACATGCTATTTTGATGATTTCCTTTCCTACCTCAGGGATGGATATTGTGGGTTGCACACCTGTTTTGATGGAACTACTTAGTATCTTGCCTGTAGGAATCCACCTAAGACCAATAGTTTTGAAAACTCTACCCGTTGGTATCCATCTAAGGTTAGATCTAGGGGATGTTGAAACTTTTTTTAGGGAAGAGTCTGCGTCCTATATTGATCCACCTATTAGGTTTCTGAAATGTTACGTTTAGATCGACGGGTTTATTTCTAACTGTTTGTTGATTAAACTTAGGATTTGGTTTGCTACTACAAGCAGTGTTCAGTAGTAGACGAGAAGGTGATACACTAGGTCGTGAACCTAAGATTCCATCCTTTTGGATTAGTGCCCTTTTCCTAGCCTTTTCTAGATCATAGTTCTTGTACGCGTCATGTGAATCATATGAATTTTTAATTTTAATGCTCGGTTTAGACACAGTGTTCGAACTAATCCTAGACGGGCCATGTGCAACTACTTGTTGAGGTTTAACATAAACAGGTATAACAGAAACAGGTTTAACAGAATCATGTTTAACAGAAACAGAAGCATTATTCTTTGGCCCAAAATGTGGAGTGACTGGTTTTGACAAATGATTATTCTCAACAACTTGGGAGGCAAACCGTGGTTTTGAAGATTTTGAACGTTCAGATTTGAAAGCGGTTGGTTGTTTAACTCCGATTGGTTTCGATTGGTTTTAGAGCGATTTCCCAAGATTGTTGGTTTTGCAAAATTAGTATCCACACTTTGGTCGATTAATCTTCTCGGTTTGTTTTGTAAAGCAACATGTGCAAGCCCATTTGCTTGAAGTTGAGCCTTTAAATGCTCATTTTCTTTTACTAATGTATCCACATGATTAGTTTGTTCATTTGAATATCGACCATTGTGTTCGAAGAAAAGATTCGTTTTGTAATTTAAGTTCAAGAGATGCAATGTGCCTCTAGTTTTGAAAAATCTTTATGAAACCGAGCAATGGTCTTTTTAGAAGAATGATTTGATTCAAGAGTTTGATTTGACGTTTCGATTGAATTGTTAACAAGTAAGGGCTCAAACATGAGATAGTTATCGGACATTGTGCAACACACCGTCAACCTCTCCTTTATTACTAAATTCAGGTTGCTCAAGATATGTTGTGTCGCATTCTTGATCGAATATGATCAACGATGAGATTGTACCTCGACTATACATTACGTATCGGTGTCATAGGTGGGTAAGATATCTTCCTCAACCATTTGTTCTTCATCACGGTTGGGCTCGGTGTCGAAGTTAAGTATGATATCTTCTCCGGATCTGCTTCTTCATCATCGCTTTTCCAATGCTACAACCTCATTGTCCGCATTACAAGCGTTGCGATAATCACAACATTCTCAATGTTCATTTGAGCATTCCTTTCATGTACATCAACTCTATCACCTTGCACGACTGCAGGATTTCAGGAATTTAATGATGTTTGACGCTTGGAATTGTTAAGCCGATAAAGTGCATTTCTAATTTCCCCCCATCCTTCTTCGAATTCCACAAATGCTTTTTCTTCTTCAAAATCATTAGTAGCAAGGTTCGGTGATGAAGGTGTTAAGCAGTAGATGGAAGGTGATGAGATTTGTGAAGTCATCATACATGAAAGGCCGATATAGTGATTTTTAAAATTTCCCTCAAAAATAATTTTGAAAAATTTTGTCTCCCAAAATTTGAAAGTCACTATAACATTCAATTCTAAGGTTGAAAGAAAATTTTGAGTTATGACAATTTTGACGCCAAATTTGACCCGAAAAATTCGAATTTGGGCCCAAAAATTTGAATTTTTGACCAAAATTTTCATAGTTAAACCAAAATTTGAATCTCGCGTAAAAATTGAACGTTTAGTCTCCCCTAAAAATTAAATTTTACTCAAATTTTCCCGAAACTTGATGGATCTTTGTAGTCGAATGAAACTTGTTGTTGAAGAAGTCCTTAAGCGTAGAAAACCAGCTTATGCGTAGATTAGAACCTTACGCGTAGAAAGAGCTTACGCGTAAAAACACCACCTTACGCGTAACAATGAGAATTACGCGTAAGAATAGCTTACGCGTAAGAAATGAGAAACACTAAGATTAGGCGTAAACTGAAAGTTAGGCGTAGAAAACTTATGCGTAGGATTAGCTTATGCGTAAGACAAGGCTTAGGCGTAAGAAAAATCTTAGGCGTAAAGAGTTCTACGCATAAGTTTGAGCTTATGCGTAAAATTAGGGTTTTTCCCAAAAATCCTTTACACTAGCACAGTGTAAAAGATATCCAAAGTCGAAGTGTTTTCAGGCTTATCCAAGCAAGAAAACACTGAGTAAACCAAGAACACTGAAGATCAAACCTTGAAAAACTTATGCGTAACTTTAGGGTTTCCTTACGAGTAGAAAGTACCAAAAACTGATTTTATGCCCAAAATTGTTTAGAAACTTGATTTTTATGATGAAATAGCTTCAATATCACCAAAATAACAAGAAAGTTTAAAACTTGATGATCCAAAACTCTTTTTCACCTTACGAGTAGAAAGAGGTACACGAATGAAATCAAGCTCAAAAATGATTCTACACACGTAAAGTTTCAAACTTTTTGCCAAAAACTTAAACTTTAACACCAAATAACCTTTAAAGTACAAGAATCTTGAATTTTAAAGTGGAAAAATGAAAGCTTTTTGGGTATGAAAGATTGAAAACGTGAAACCTTACGAGTAGACAAAAAACAAACCGTTTCACCCAACTAGATGGCTCTGATACCACTGTTAGGTCACCATATTAGTAACACAAGCATCAATATGTAGAAATAGAGAAGAGATAGAGATCGGATGAACAAACCACAAACAAACACTATGCGTATGAATTAGAAAGGTTATGCGTAGCTATAGTGAAAGAGAATGAATTGAACAACCAACCTTCTAAGGAAGGTTTACATGTGTTTATATAGGGGAAGGAACTAGGGCAACATCCAAGTTCCATTCCTTTCCTATATGGGCTTGGGCCTAGGCTTATGGGCCTTCTACATAAGCCTAAGGCTAATTACTTACATAAAGGCCATATTAAGCTAACTATTACATATGAATTACTAACACTTGAATTAACGTTTAGGAGTGATTCCAACATGGACGTTGACACTTCCCTTCCTCCACCATCAACCCTTGTTGAGCCACAACTTAATGTGCCTCCACCAATTCCTCATCCATTTGAGGATTTTCAACCAACTTCACTTGAACCTCCACTTCAAGATGCTCAACCTTTACCACCATCCCTTCAAAACCATGACAAGGATTGCTATCATTGTCAACATGTTGAAAGGTTGATACATGAACTACGTGAAGAGCAACTTTTCATGTTTTATCACCTCCTCGAACGTTTTGGTGAGGTCAACAAACCTAAACAACCATGAGCCTAAAAACGGTGTCCTAGTCTCAAGCTCAACTTAGAACGTTTAGGAATCTCATTTCATGTTTAATCATCCTTAAGCACGTGGTTGCTTCTTAAGTTTAGGTCCCTCATTAGCATTAAGTGGAATATGTATTACATGGCTTAATCATTCTCTTAGTTTTAGAGATTTGTTGATTATCTCTTTGTTTTATTGAATGATAACTTATTTGCCATATTTCTTTGAGTATATGTTCGTTGTTTGTATACATATCTCACTTTCATATTTAGCATTGTTTGGTATATCACCTTTGCTGAATAATATGTCACCAGACAGACGGATCCCTGGAAATTTCCTAGACGGATCCCACAAAAGAGGGAACCGTGGGATCCGTGGTACAGAAGAACAAAATTCTACTAACTTGAGTCTTATTTGCAGGAAATTATGCACTATACTCTTGTTTTCTAACCTTTATTTTGTAGATTTTCAAAATACACATTAAGAACTTGACACTCTAAGCTAGGGGGAGCTTTGTGTCAAACCATACATTGCAAAACCATTTGCAACATAATCCTTATTTAGATTACACTTCATAACACCCCATTGCAAAGTTGCAATCTTCAAGCGGGAGCATTTTCGTCACACGGACGAAACCATTTGCAAACAAAATTGCAATTCGTTAGCTTATTAGTTTATATTTACTTGACGCCCTCACAAAGGGATGGACTCGTCAAGCGGGAGTTAAGACGAGAACTATTCCCGTCAATTGCTCTCTTTACATTTTTCTTTTACACTTTTTTCTTAAAACAATGTGTTAGTTTCTTTTCGACGCTCTTTTTGTTTCGACATAAAGGGGGAGAAGAGAGTAAAAACTCCAATTCGAACTTTTACGAATTTTAGTTTTTCCTTAAAAGAATTTTATATTTTGTCATCAACAAAAAAGGGGAGATTGTTAATACAAATAAGCCGTAAAAACGTTTATTTATATTTTACAATCTTCTAATGTTTTGTCGATAACAAACGTAAAATCATTTTAACGAAATAAATAAAATACGTAAATAGTTTGAGCCAATAGTTTTCTAACACACTTACGTTTTCACATAAAACACTAAAACAAGTATAAGTGACTTTATGATTTAGTAATACATATGTACAACAACTAATGTTTACATATTGGGCAAATATATACATAACTAGTATGTGTTATAAATGGGTAAAAACTACAACCCATGGTATTGACCCATACCCATTTGACTAGGTACATTGCACCCATTAGGTACATTGTATCTAATAAAATACCCATGTATCAACCCATAACTCATGACCCATGACCCACAACCAAAATACCTATGGGCAAAGAGGAGCGTCCCACAGATCCCTAGCATTACACTAGACGGATCCTTTGAGGATGGGATCTGTGGGATCCGTGGAACAGTAGTAGTTTCTCCTCTATAAATAGTGAGCCATTTCTTCCTTTTGGCTCGCCACTCTCACACATACTTTCCCCAAGTATTGTAACTCTCTAACCACTAATCCTAAAGGATCTTTCTATGTAGTTTGTCTTTTGTTTTTGTGTGATTCTCTAGATTCCTCTTAAAGGCGAGATCACCACTTCTTGAAGTCGAGCAACCTCAAGTCCATGAGTTGCCATGCTTCGTCATTATCAAGATTAATGAGGTTCTCTTGTTGATAGTTCTTTCTTCCTCTATAGAAGTGTTGTGTCGAAGGCATTAGTGAAGGATGCCGAAAGAGTCAAGACGAAAGCATTAGTGAAAGATGCTTAACGTCCGTGTCAAGAGATATTAGTGAAGAATGCTAAATGTGTCAAGACGAAGGCATTAGTAAAAGGTGCCAAGCGTTGTGTCAAGGGCATTGGTGAAGGATGCCTAGAAATCAAATCAAGTTGCATTAGTGAAGAATGCCAAGGTCGGATAATCGATGAGGTACATCGTTATACATATAGTGACAGTTTGTTTCCAAGGATGTTGATATCCTTGATGGTGTTGTAATAAGGAGTGGGTCTCCTTTGGGATTAGTTGTTGTGTAGTATTGGGTAGTAGTTCCTCCATTGTAATGGAACTTGGTACTTAGCCTAGTACCGGATATAGGGTAGGCGACGTTGTGGTAGGTGTGGTTCACCTTGGTGAAAAGAACCCGGTGCTTAGCCTAGTACCGGAAAAAGAGTAGGGAAAGGAAGGTGTCCTTGTAGCCGAACCACTATAAATACTCGTGTCCTGGTTATGTGCTTCTTACTCTTTATCTTTCATTACACTTTTATATATCCATCTATCAACGTCCAACATACACATCTAAATAGATTGACATAAGTTGATCTAAATATTTTAAAACAAAGTTTTAATTTGTAGAACTATTCACCCCCCCCCCCTTCAAGTTTTCCACAAAGACTAAATTTTAGGTTGTAAATGACATAAAGTTTTTTGAATTTGGTGCTAAAATTACCCTAACAAATGATCAAGTGAGTGAATTGTTTCTAAGTTCCCGTTTTTATTCTCCCTCCCTACACTTAAACTGAACATTGTCCCCAATGTTCCCCGAAAGCATCAAAGTTATGATAAAGGAAGGTAAGTACGAAAAAGAAACTAGTACTCCCCTGATTAGCTCGGTAGGATATGTGTGAAGTTGCGGTTAAATCTTCTTCCAAGAAGAATGCATATGTAATAAACTTCATCTAATGTGTGTTTCTTCTTCTTGTCCAATATAACCTGCACACTTATAAGAAAACAAATGAAACCTTCGCGTAAAATCGGCGAAAAAACTATATATGACACACCTCTACACTAGAAAGCAAGATATAATGCTTGTGGAATAGATGTTTGCAGTTTTTCTGGAAAATTAAGACCTGGGAATTTCCAAAAATTAACAAGTTGCACATAAAACAAAAACTGATCATTCCGTTTCTACATAGCCTGACGTCGTCAGGCTTTAATCCTGACGCCGTCAGGTTGTCCTAACAAAAACTGGTCTGTTGCGTTTTTCTGGAAAAAATACATTATTAAAACCTGGAAAAATTGCTGCAAAACATCCATTATGACTCGATACAAGAATTTAACTCAAACAAACACACACATATATATCAATTTCAATTATTGTAATTCTCGTGTTCATGTTCTTAAACACTTATATGATCTTCCCTACACTTATCTTTTTGTAAAATACATTTATATGTAATTAAGACGAGGTTAAAGATGAAATAAAGCATTTTCATAAAGTCTAACATGAGAATGAACAACAATGAAAAAGATATATAAACACACAAATTGAAAAACAAAACAAGCAAAAAATTAAGCATGGGTTTCCTCCCACGAAGCACTTTTCTTTATTTATGAGTCTTGTAGCTAGACTCGAAGTCGTGCTCCTATGTGACTTCTTTACCGTTATCTTCTTCCTCATGACGATCTCCATTGGGGTTTTCCATGGCATAGTTATGTCCTATCGTGCATCTTTCTAAGAAGTCATCTTGCCCCCAATTGGTTCTATATTCCGGTCCTAGTTTCACACATTCTTTATAGAACCCAAATATCTTACTCATCACATAGTCTACTCCTCTCTTCTTATCTTCCTCATTCCTATAGTAGACCGATAACTTAAGTTCCTTCTCATCATTAGATAGTGATGAGAATTTCTCAATCTTAAATGGCATTTGGTAGGCAACGTCATCGGTCTCATCCTTGAATTTAACTATCCCTAACGACGGATCATAAGTCATCCCGGTGCTATCTATGAATGGCTTTCCTATAACTACAAGGGACAAGCTAGGATCTATAGTTGTACTAATATCCTCCACAATCACAAAATCCGTAAGGTACGTGAAGCTACCTACATATACGGGCAATCTCTTAACTCTGCCAAGGAAATTACATCTAACTCTAGGATCATTGGGGTCTTGCCTATTTGGGATAGGTTTTTTCATCACCCAATTATAGTACGTGCTAGTCATGATCTTTATTGGGGACTTGCGATCAATGTAGGCCTTTGCCACGAAAAGATGTCCTATGCGACATGGTCTGTTGAGATTTCTAGGATTTCAAAAGGTGATTCATGGGCATCTCCTAGTATAAATGGGATGAAGGTCACGCACTAGGCGTGGGTGGTATGAAAGTTCCTCATCCGTAGGAAACTTATTGAAGTGTTCATCACCTACTTCGTCTATTTCTTTGGTTGATTCATCCTTAGGAGTCTCACTAACCTCAAGTATCGTCTCATGGTTTGCTTCATCACTATTCCTATTTGGTTTCACTAGGGTGATGGAATTGATGAAGTGAACATGTTTTGATGAAGACGGGTCCCTACTTTTGAAATACTTGCTCGGGTCCTTAATCTTAACAACGGAAGCTTTTTCGAGAGAGTGAGTTGAGATGGCATTAACCATTTCGGTGGTCGTCCTATCATTATTGGTTATGGCTTTCAAAAGTTTATCTATCTTCCTATCCATCTCGACTTGTTGTTGGTTAAAGCAGTCCAAAAGCTTGGCTATTTGGGCTTCTTGAGATGTAACTAACTGTTGCATCATCCCTTCTAGGTTTTTTTTTACTAGGGCCATGAGAGCTTTGATTGTGTTGTTGGGGCCATGGGGAGTCGTTGGAGGTAAATTCTTTGGTTTGAC
Organism: Chrysanthemum lavandulifolium; assembly: GCA_022545495.1. NCBI lineage: Eukaryota > Viridiplantae > Streptophyta > Magnoliopsida > Asterales > Asteraceae > Chrysanthemum > Chrysanthemum lavandulifolium. Next base: position 184,598,924 of record CM040242.1, read on the forward strand.
CCCAATTATAGTCGGGTTTGCCCCTCCATGCTTCTCGGTCTTTGTTGAAAGTACTAAGTCAGGGTGTTGTGGGAGTCTCGTGCAATTACGAGTGTCATGGGGACCAATACATAACTCACACAAGGAAGAGACCTTGTTCACTTGGCGTGAAGGTTTATGAGTTTCGTAGGAGCTCATTAGGAATTTGACTTGATCTTCAAGTTCGAGCATCCTACGATTGGAAGGTTGTGACTCAATGGGAGGAAAGGAGATTGCTTTGACAGTTTTGGGAAACTCACGGGGGTCATTCCAACATTCGTTGTCATAAAGGGCAAGGTCCTCTATTGTACCCCATGACTCTTCCGCCGTAAGTTCACTAAGTTTGCCACCGGCCGCTTGGTCGATGATTTTCCTAGTTGAGAGATTGACATGATCGTAAAATATTTGGACTTGAAGCCAAAGATCGATGCTATGATGAGGGACTTTATGAATCAAGTCTTTGAATCGAGTCCACTCCTCATAGAGAGTTTTCCCTTGACGTTGTTGGAACATCAAGATGTCATTCCTTTGCTTGATAGTTCTCCCCGGTGGGAAAAATTGGGCAAGGAAATGAGTGGTGACATCATCCCAACTTGAGATGTATCTGATGAGAAGTCGCTGATAGCAGGGTTCGGGGTCAAGAAAACCTCCTTTTTCTACGAGCAAGCTTTTCAACCCTCTAGGCAGTGAACCTAATCGTTGTAGTGTAGTATGGGGTAAGACTCGAGGATTGATATCGTTCTCTAGGGGAATACTAATGCTAGAAAGAGATTTATGATGAGAAGGTGGGGTTGAGGATGATTCTTTTATTTTAATCTTTTTTATGGGTTTTTAGAAAGCAAAGGTAAATATCTCGGGGTATATGATTGGGGGGTCGTACTTTTACCAATTTCTCTACTTCTACTAATTATCTAATTATTTAGTTACTACGGATAGTTTATGCTAATTGAGGTGTGCTCATATGGTGATTAAAGAATGTGTTCACTTAGATATTATTACTCCATATTTGTGACAACTCGTAAATTCCTCGATGCGTCGTAATTGGAGAAACAACAATTAGAGTGATCGTTCCATCTAAGTTGAGATACGATACGTATTTATAGTTGTTTTTATCGGAAATATTATTCTGAGAACGTTGGCGTAATTCCCGAGTCACGAATCCTTCGTTTTCTAGTTCAAACGAGTCCCGAACCTAATATATCAAAAGTTTTACAAAAGTTACATAATAGGTCCCTGTGACAATTACATGGCCGCCCCCTAAGTTTATTCTATTTACAACTTGGGTCCCTCCAGGGGTATATATACCCTTACCCTCTCCCACTCCCTCATTTCTACCCACCACTTTCTGTCTCTTCAAAACACACACACACAACTAGTTCTCTCTCTAAAATAAAATTTGGCCACCACATATTAGGGTTCCGGCGCCGTCCGGCCAAATTCCGGCCACCTCCCCTAACTACACCACCCCTCCTAGATGATAGATCAGACCATGGTGGTTCCGTTTCTACAACCCACGCGCCCCCAAACTCATTAACGCGCTTTAGATCTACGATTTTAGTTTCAGAATTTTAGGGTTTTGAAGTTAATGAGTTAATAAAGGGTTGAACGTTTTGGTTATGGTTTGTTTTGGGTTTAATGGTATGTTTGTGATACACCGCCGCCGCCTCCATGGTCACAGCCACCACAGCCGCCACGACTGTGGTCACCGTCATCCTCTCTCTCGTCTCTCTCTTCTCTCTTGTCGTTCGTTTGGTTGTGTCACTTCTATTCTATCGTACTTGTGATACATTCTTCTGGATGCCGTGGAGATTAGCTTTAGATGCCAATCGTGTCAATAGTGAATAGTGCATTACTGTGGCTAAGGTGAGTTTCATAGCTCCTCATTTCAAATGTTTTCATAACTCTTTTGGGGGAGAATACATGCTGCTTTTAACGAACTATAACTGGATATGTGAACATTATTTAAAAATGACTGTTGTTTGGTATATTTGATTTGTGGATTGTGATCTTATGCGTTTATGTGAATTCAAACTATTTCTTGGACCTGCCACTACTCTTTTGAATTGCTAATGCGTTGACTAGGAAAGGTTAGACATGCGACATTTGTTGACTTAGACTAGAGTAGCATTCCTATGCTATAACGCGATGCCTAGCTAAGAATAGACCGACCTAGACCAGGGTAGCTTGTGTTCTAGGCCTTGCTATGACTGTGCTGGCTAGAGTCGCTTGGGGCCTTGCTGAGATCTCGATTTTGTTGTGGATTATTGATTGGATTGATTGTTGATTGAAATGTTTATTATATATCTGTCTTAGTCGCACATAGCAATTAAGCTCTATCAGGTCCACTATAACTTTTGTAACTAAACTCTATGAACTCACCAGCGTAAGCTGACCTGTTTTATCATGTGTTCTTAGGTTTAAGGCGATAGCTCACTATTGGAAGACGCTTGGCAAGGGGCATGGTCATAGGCGACTCTGATGAATAATCGGGACCACTTTAAATTATCTGTTGGGCCTATTTCTGTACTACTTTCATTAATGTAAACTTTATGTTTTCAAATAATGAATTTTAATCTAAATGGATGGAATAGAAACCATTCTTTGTACCTTATGTTGTGATACCATGATAGTAGCACCCAAAGGTTCGTATGCTTCCGCTGGATCCTATTTTCGAGGTGTTACAGATTGGTATCAGAGCCTAGGTTATAGAGAACTGGGTATTTTCAAAACCTAGACTATAACCACTTTTTCAAAAACTTAACCCTATGATCGCCACGTGCCTGCCTGCCAAGCTGACGCCTCGCGTATAACTTGATTAAGGATGTAGATGATTGAGAACACATTAGACGAATTGATTGATGAGATAATTGATGAGATGTTTATGGCTTATTTGATGAATTGTTTGTTGGCACACTTGTCGAATGTGTGCCCCGCTAGTAGACGATTTAAGTCCGCCTATCTTAGTAGCTCACCATAAGCATTTCCATATGCTTATGCACGCACTATAAGCATGTCCTCATGCTTATGTACGCACTATAAGCATGTCCTCATGCTTATGCACGCACTATAAGCATGTCCTTATGCTTATGCACACACTATGAGCATGTCCTCATGCTTATACACACACAAAAAGCATGTCCTCATGCTTACGCACGCACTATGCCTTTCACAGAGTTACACAATTTCCTTGCGTAATCTCACCACTCGATTTAGAGCTTGCATGCTAGTAGTAGCCATGGGAATGATTTGGGATGTAGAGGACATGCTGCTAGTATAACTAAGTCGGGGAGTCACGAACGAGACCTTTTGTCTCGTGAACGTGAGTTCCATGGTTGGGTTTAGATGAACACGGGTCTAAAACGAGTTTAAAGTTAATAAAACATGTAAACTAGTGGTGTTGGTATCGTGTGTTGTGTCATGTTCATGTGTTTTTGCATTTTTATCATTTTTATGTGTTCTTGGTCATAACTAGTTGATGGGTTTTGATGTTTGATGGTGTTTGGATGTTGTTTGGTTGTGATTGGGAATTGAAAGAGCCATTTGGGAATGTTTGGATGGAGATGGGAATGTGGAATGAGCCACATGGACCACTAGGGTCCATGCTGGTGGTGTTGGGTATGTGAACGAGACCCTCATGGACCATGGGTCCGGGTCGGGTCGTTGTGATAACATATTGGTTGTTGTTGTTGAAGTTTGGATGAGACGCGGGGAGCCAAAGAGCTTCTAGAGCTTTTTTGGTTCACGTGGTCTTAACCGGGACCGTGTCAAGACCATTAGGGTCGTGACATTGGTTACGGGTATGTTTGGTAGTTTGTTTGGATGGCGAGATTGATATGAGATTGTTTGGAGGATTGATTGGAGTTGTGGAGTTGTTTATTTTGGACTTAATAATATATATATCAACTTTGCACAACGTCGGTGTTATCATGACTTTTTAGTCTCAATTGACCCCGACAACGCCGTAACATGGACTTTAGTATTTATTGGACAATATGACGTGTAAAAGCCGAGAGTCATGACTCGGACCTGTGAACTCGAAACTTATATTGAAACTTGACGTAATATATATATAAACGAGTAAATAAAACTAGAAATTATAGATAATAAATGGTTTTTGTACTAAACATTCGATAACAAGACTCGCCTTGTTATTCGACATTTTAAAAGGGAACCAACTTCTAAAAATAGAAATGTTTTGTAATTAATGAGTTATTAAATGTTTCGAGGGCACGTTTATCGAAATGTGCCATTTATGAGTATTGAATATCATTTATGTGTTGTGCGTGGGTTACGGATGACCTAACATTAATGGCGTAAATCCACGTGGATAGCGGACTTTGATTTGATAAATAAGGCTTAAGGGTTGTGTGTATGGATAAAATAGTATAATAATATCAATATCAAAATAAACACGAGAATTGAATCGAAAACCTCTTAGGAAAAAGGTTAGTCAATCAATTCCCGTGAGTGAGATATGTGATACCAGATAAGGATATCCGGGTCGTTTCCCAACGAGGTGTGAATGGGCAACGTCGCTTTTAGGTTTGTTATTAAAATGCTCGATGTTTTGGGTTTTTGTGTTTTTGATTACGTTATCTACAAATTAAGTGACGGGAAATTAATTAAGGCAAGAGGAACAAATTAAATAACAAATTAACTACTAAATAGCATAAGAAACAATAAAACTAAGTTAAATAAAGTCCTAAGTTGCTAAAATGCAAAAACGTGAAAACCCGGGCTAATCCCAAGCTCCAAAAGTGAAAATTATGCAATTTAAGGCCTACGGGTACAAAATTAATTTTCCTATGATCTAAACGACTAAAAATGATTTTAGGAAAAAGCCGGGTATTTTTTCGATTTTTAAATTATTTATTATGAATTAAAATCTAAATTAAACTAATTAATACTAAACTATTTTAGAAAAATCTAGGGAAATTACAGAAAATACTTTGGATATTGCTTAATCTAAGAAAAATATAAAAAGGTGGTACTGCTTTTGAAATAAGCAGTTTAAAAGTCCTTAAAAGCTAATAAGGTAAAACTGAAAAGGCTTAGTTAAGGAATTAATTATGCAAATGATGACCAGGACAAGACCCAAGGGCAACTGGTAGATGGTGTGTGTGTTAAGGTTTGAGCCAAGAGACCAGAGTTCGAATCTGGTGCCTTGCACCTTTTGCAAATTATTATTATTATTATTATTATTTTCAAAATTTTCTTTTGGAACTTGTTTGTTTGATCAAATTAAGGATTTTTAATGAACACAAAACTTTCAGAAAGCTAAAATAAGCTGATTATAGCTTATTATCCTCAACAGTTATCATCAAACTACCAAACACTCCTTGTGACATATTTTTGGACATAAAAAGCTAATGAATAAGAAGTTTAAAAGGAGAACAAGCTATTAAGCATATCATGAAACTAAAATAAGCTAGAAACAATAGAAGCTACTAAGTATGGGGGGGGGAAACAGATAAGCAGTTATGGGAATTCCTAATGCTAAAGGACTAAGGCTAAAATGGGCTAAATAAGCAAGAATAAGCACTAAATAAGCAAACCTTAAACAGATAAGCAGTTATGGGAATTCCTAATGCTAAAGGACTAAGGCTAAAATGGGCTAAATAACCAAGAATAAGGACTAAGTTGAATTTTAGGGTTGATCATGTTTATTACTTCATGAATTAACAAGAGTTGCAAGTGATTTGAATGATAAACAATTTATCATGCTGCGTTATGTGGTATGAATAAAAGGATTTAATATATTTTGCATAATAATAACCTTGTACAATTAAAGATAGGTCATCATTGCTCAATCAACTCATTCTTGATGGTCGGTGGTACAATGAATAAGCTTTACATAGCTTGACATGTTTGACTCTCATATGTGATTTTTGTGAAACTGTTGTGAGGTGAACACAAGGTATAATGGGACGGTATTATTTATATATTATAAGGTAATGGTTGATCATGAGAATAAAATAACATTGTTGATACTGCTTCTTATTCTCGTGCATATATGGATACAGTTTCGTGAATCAAAGATTGTACTGCTGCTATATTCCGATCAATATCAGTTTGTACGGCTGCCCTTTCATGCTCAGTTCTGTACTGCTGGTCATACGAAACTATTGCTGCTACGTGTTGAATACCACTGCTACAAGGCTTGTCACCACTGCTAGTATCGGTTACCACTGCTAGTACTCGATTTCCACTGCTACTTTGTTTGGTAACCACTGCCAGGCTTCACAATACCACTGCTTTCAATAAAGTTCGGATTCCACTGCTAGGTTACTACTGCTCGCGATGATAAACTACTGCTCGAAACTATTTTCTACTTCCTAGCTATTCAAGATTGGATAGTGCTTTCCTTATTAGTCGATTGGAGCAGATTTATGGGCATGGTTGCAAGGGTTTCAAGGTTTATTTATAAGTGGTGATTTGGAGGGTTTGTGATCGACAAGATATCGGTATTTTGTGAGCTGCTGTTACAAGTATTGGTTGTCAAGTTATATATTGGATGATGCTCATGTTACAGAACTACTGCTGCTCATTGTGGATGGACTTGATGATTATTGCTTGAATATGTAACAAGGGCTGCTACTTGTTTGATGTTCGATGGCTTGTTATAAGAAAAGATGGCTGCTATTGGTTTATTTATTCATACTTACATGATTGGTTGATATTTTATAATTGGTGACAAAGGTCACATGGTCTTTTATGGAGCATGTAGCACATGATTACTTTTATACGCATGATATTCCTATGGCAGAATTAAGGAGGATTCAATGAATAGTTTATTAAGTGATATGAATGAGCTGAGTACTTGTATTCAACGTTTAAAGGAGCAACTTTATGGAAGCATTATTGGTGATTGTATTGAAAACATTGATGCTATAACAACCCGTAAAATTTCAAACAAATTTTCACAATAAACTATAGTAACTATGATTACTAACTTTCACTCCTGGATTTTTCCAAGTCTATTTGAACCAAAAACGATAGATTTTTCTCGTGAAACATAAAAACCGGCATCTCACGTATACCGACACCGGCTTAATACCGACAAAACAGATATAATCAAATTTCTACGTAGTAATAATAATATATTATTACACTTACAAAAACGCTTCTAAAAATATAACTTTTATATTTTTCGAGTACCGGGATAGTATGTTTACTCGAGGATTCAACAAAACACGGGGTACGGATTATACTATACTTAATAATAAAAATATAAAAATAAATAAACATATAACCCCACCTCCCTTTCTTCTCTGCATCCCAGCCCCATTTCTGCTTCCCTCTCCTCCCAATTCGCTCTCTCTCTACCTCCTCTGCACTCGCTCTTCATCTTCTGCTCTCCTTCTCCTTCGCTGCACCTCCTCTTCCCACGCAAGGACCACAAGAGCTCCTAGGGGACCATCCAAGGAAAGTGACCATTGCTACTAATGGGTCATCACGAGAGTGACCTCAAGAAATCTTGAGTCAAACCATCCTCTTCTCTTTCTATTTAAAGTTGTCGAAACAGGGAGGAATTCACACACCCATTTCATCAATTTCACACTCTCATTTTATCCCTTCTCCTCCCTCTCAATTAAAGCCACCGCTCCATCTTTTTCCGGCCATCCATCCAGCCACACAACCACTATCATCACAAGAAGAGTAAGGGGTTCAATTGTATTGGGTTTAGTGTGAGGATCGCGATAGGTTTTTAGATCATGATTTTATTCATGTCTTGTTCATGTTTAGTCATCTCCCTCCAGTCGTCCGTCTCCTTGGGTAAGCCAAAAACCTAAATCATTGTTTTATACTTTTGTTTGATTTAAAACCCGTTATAATCGATTTGCTTAGTTTTCGTGGAATGATGTTTGTTATCAAAAACATTTTTAATAAAATTTCCGTGTGGTGTTAAATGTCGTTTGGTTACAAGTTTTGTAAAATAAAAATATGATCAGATAACGTTTTGAAATAAATTCTGTGTGGTAAAAATATTGACAAAACCGTGTTAGAATCGATTTCGTGTGGTAAGAAATCATTGGAATAGGTGTTTGTTTGATTCCTGTCGTGTATTCAGAATGGGTCGAGTGACCCGGATGAAATTATCTTGTTTTCTGTTATTTCATTTTGAGTAGCATTTTTGGTCCCTGATATTGTTGTTATCGTTTTATGATCAGTTGAGTAAGATTAAACTCGTTTAGGGTGTTGATTATTTAAGCTTTTCCGGTTGTAAATGGTTAAATTGGTTGGTGTTATTGGTTCCGATTAGTAGCAAGTATAGGGTGATTTGTTTGAATGCGGTTGTGTCCAGATTTAGCAAGAACCCACAAGGGTGGTTTCTCTCTGTTTTGGTCTCGGTTAAACAAAGTGAATCCGAGATGGTTACTTACCTTCTTGGTCGCGGGATAGTTTGATTTCTTTAGTCTCGAGTTTATGATTAACATTATTGTTGAGTATCCTTTTCAGTCACTAGGATGAGTTGGTATTCTGTCTCCGGCAGGGACGATCTACGAGGGGTCTGGTGTCCTTGGTTCAACCAGCATAACCCACAATGGGTATGCGTTGGTATCCGTCTATGTACTAATGTCCAGCGTAGTTGCTTATGTTTGTCTTAGTTTCTAAAAGTCTTGCATTTCTAAAGGTCGTATGTCATGTTTCTACAGGTCTTATGGTTGCGAGTACTAGTTGTTGAGAGTACTACAAATTTTGAGTGTGCGTTTGTTTGATTTGGGGTCAAGCCCACGGGGGCTGTTGGACTTAGCAAAGGGGTCAAGCCCATTTGGCATTGGATAACAAAAATGGTATTATTTATTTAAGAAGTGAAAAATTATTTAGTAAATGTTTAATCAGATATCGACCTAACGTGGTTTATTAGTTTTAGCGTTAGTGTCGTGGTACGTTTCGGATAATATTGGGACCGTAACTCGGATTTGAAATTATCGGATACTTAATGGGATTTGAATGCGAATTATGATTTGGACTTCAGATCGTTATTGGATTTACGATATTGGACGTTGGACTTATTGGACACTTTGTGACTTAACGGTATAATATATTAGACTCGCAAGAATTTAATATATTAGACACGGATCGGACACGAAATATTCAATAAAGCCAAAGGCTAATAATTACGTGAATGATAACGATAAACATAGTATATAAAATATAGTAATTAAAATTTGGTTTATTCAAAAGTCACGATGACTTGGGAACGTTTTATAAATGGACGCGTCATGCCAAAATTTATAAAAACCTTCTAAGTCATATTTTAAAATTTTAAATCTCTTCTATTGTTATAAAACCCGAAAATCTAAACAAATGTCCTTTTAAGTGGTAAAATCTTTATTGTTTGAATTGCAAATTCAAACTTTTATAAAACATGTTTGTTTTATACAAACTATTTGGGATTAAGCGTAAGTACCGAAACTTACCAATTAACTTACTTTCTTGGAATAGTTGTGTGTCGTTACTTCCTTGATATCTTTCTTGTCATTGTCTACTCAAGTTGAGTCTTGCTCAATATTTCTTGACTATTCCTTGCAATGTATTGGGATACACATTATACCTTGGTGTGAGTTATATTGGGCGTGAGTTATTTGTCGAGTCTTTGTTTTCTTGCCACCACACGAAACATCAATGATAAACTTTTGAGATATGATATATTAAACTTTTAAACAAACATTGATACGAGTAATCCATGAAAACTAAAACACTTATCTTTGAGAACTCATTTACTTTACGATACCTATTCTGAGATAAGCCGTACACTACTAGGTTGAGCAGATGACGAGCCAGTGTGCCTATACTCTTGTATCGTTATGCGATTCCACACTGTGATACTACTTTGTTTCATTTCCGATGCTAGTCATAAAGTATCGATTCTTGCATTGCTTCGGACTAAGGTGAGTTCATAGCCCCACTTTTACTCTTTTAACTGTTTTATAAACTCCTTGGGGGAGAATACATGCTACTACTGCTTTTATGATCACAATTGCTTGAAAACTGTTTGCTGTACTCTTGATATTATGACTCTGCCTAAGTTGCCACCTAAAATTCCCCTACATCATGAACCATTAATCACTTGCGAGTGAACGCAAATATCGTGGATAGTACTATGGGAATTGACGACCCCGACTCGGTTATCGGAAATAACCGGGGCGCACTATATTTGGTATCTCTATGTAATTGGCTATTACATCTCAGAGGGCAATTTATTTACTTACACCATAATTAGGTGTATGCGCTTAGTATTGGTTTCATGAGCTTAGAGCAATAATATCAACTATCTTTTATGGGCGTATAACAACGTAGCCCATGGCTTCTTTTAAACTTGAAAATCTTGTGATCAACTGCTTTATTACTAAACCTATGAATGCACTCAACCATTGTGTTGACTTTTTAGCATGTATTTTCAGGATGAAAAGGCGATAGCTAACTCTGGAGGCGCTTGGGCATTGGCATGGCATGGTCATAGATGACTCTGATTTACTTATGGGGACCATATTTTATTAATGGGCCATTTTCCGCAACAATTCAAACTTTGTAAACTCTATTTTACTTCAATAAATGAAATCTTTTAAGAAAAATCTTTATTTTTCACTTTGTGTTATGATCCAATTGAGTAACATCCCAAAAACATTTTCTTCCGCTGCAAACCAATTTTTTTGGGGGTGTTACAGATGCTTGCTATGGATTAAGTACTCAAGATATTACTGCTGCTCCTTATGCATTTCTACTGCTTGTAGTGTTCGAGAAATTATTGCAACTATTAGTTTTTTTCCGAGAAAAAATTGTTTATACTTCTTATATTATTCGATATCGGATGATCCATGATTTTTGGTTCTCGAATAGTTTTGGAATTGAGGGGAAGTTGTACAAGTTTTTGGTACAGAGTTTATTGGATTTTTGGCGACACACAGAGGAGATTGGTTCACACACACAAGGAGTTTGGTTTTTGGTTAATTTGTTCTTAAAAGGATTTAAAAAGCTCCTCTTTGGTTTATTAGATTAATTGATTTCGAAGAAGGTTAAATATCATTTATTTGATGTTGTAGTTGAGTTACACAGGTTTGTGTTCTTATCATATCTCAAAGTGGGTGTTACACTTTGGAGATAACTTGTTCGTGCTTAAGGATGTTGACGAAGACTTTCAAAATCTAGTTTTCATAGGTCAAGGGGTGGATGGATGAAGACCTAGTTAACTATCACTTAAAGGAGTTACATTGTAGTGCTCAGTGTCTCATTGAAGATGAGGATTTTGTCAAGAGATTACGGTCTACTTATATGGTGTTAGTATAAGTTCAACATCACGTGGATAAACAAGACATAAGATGCAAGTTTGGGTTATTTTAATTCTTTACCAAATTCGTTATATTTGGTTTTCTTCACAAGTGATCATTACAAGGAGCTTACAGATTTGAAGAATCATGTGATGTTCATGCACCACTCAAGGGGAAGTGTTTGATTCTTACTACTATTGATTAGTATTACTACTGATGGTTTAGATTTCTACTGTTTCAAGTTCATTTTTAGTTGCGGAAAACTTCATGGAGGGTAATTTGAGACATTGGAAGGATGAATTGGATGTGTGGTATTAATTTGTGGTGGTCAAGATCAAGTTTGCATATGTTCTCTATTTGTTGATAACAAAAAGGGGAAGAGATGTTGGAGTGGCGTAGCATGGATTAAGGGGAAGACAAAGGAAGACAAGATTGTTTCATTCATGGTGAGATTTAATTATCTCAACTTCTGCTACTTCGTCTAGGGAAGTTCGTACAAGAAGAGTGTTTGTTTTGTCATCATCAAATAGGGGAAGATTTTTGGGTTTATTGATTTGATGATACAAAACAATAAAGAATGAAACATCAAGGACTTAAAGTGACAAGAAGGAAATCTACAAAAAGATGGAGGGACTTGCTTGCAAAAGAAGATTTATTATTTAGTCCTTCGTAGATATTTGTAAGCCCTAATCCTCTAGTATATAAAGAGGACATGGGATATAGGTTTTCATATACAAGTCTTCCAATATGTAGACGTCTAGTAAAGGTGTGTGTGTGTGTCTAGGGCGTTTGTTCTTGTAAACGCTTTGAATAGAGTTAGTTTTGTTAACCCCCAAGATCAAAGAAGTCTTTGATCCTTGTTATAGTTTAGATAACACGTTATTAATATAATTGGAGGTGATTGTGAAAGAAACCTTTTGTCAATAATAATGATGTTTTGATTTATTCCGTTGTGCATCTTATTGTTATCATTGTTATTGTCGAACCCTAAGGCTCAAAACGATCTCAAGGAGTCTAACAAACTCCATACTATGTATACCTAATAAGCACTAAACTACCTAGAATAAGCAAAAGGGATTAACTAATAAGCATAAAATAAGCTGGAACCAAGGCTGCTGATATGATGTAGCAGTAAACCAGTCCTAAGAGGCTAGTTTGAGGGCAAGATTAAGCTACTAAAAAGCTAATTCTAAAAATTATAAAAAATACTACTAACTAGCTAACCTACTGAATAAGATGCATGCTAAATTTCAGAATCTAAGGCTAAGTATTTAAGAAATTAAAAATCAAAACTAAGTGGCTATTGGGAAACTAAGGCTGCAAGAACAGAAACTGATATGGGTAAAACCAGATTTTTAATGCATTTTTAACTAAGTACAACTATCCTAAGTGCAAAATATGCTAAAGCTATATCTAGGTGGGTATGTGGAGATATAAGAAAAACAATTTTGAAGAAGTTTTGACCAAAAAATAAGCTACAAAAGCCTTATGAAACAAAAAGTTAGGTCACTAAGTTTTACAACACAAGCTTATAAGAGAAGAGATGAATCTCACCATTCAATCATCTTGGCGGCATTGAACAAGCTCTAACACATACACACGATAAGTAATTAACACATACACACGTTAAGCAATACTACGGTTATGAGAAGATGTATGTGAAAGAAAAGAAAACTTGAACAACCAACCTCAAATGAGGGTTTACAAGAGTTTATATAGGCAAGGAGCTAGGCAACACTCCTCTCCTTCCCTATTCCTTATTGGGCTTGGATCAAGCTTATGGGCCTTCTACATAAGCTTGACCTTAAACAAACATAAAGGCCATAATAAAGCTACCTATTACATATGAAATATAAATACTTGAAATATCTGTTTAGGAGTGATTCCAACAATCTCCCTCAAGTATATATGAATGTAAACGGTGAAGGCGTTGATGTAATAGTAGTCGTGACGCCTTCCGACATTCTTCTTTCTTGTGAGAGGAATTGTCTTGATTCGAACAATCTCCCAAAGTAGAGAGATAGTTATCTTTGAGCGCTTATGCTTTGACGTCATCTTTAACTTTGTTCTTTGATCATTGTTCTTTGTGGTGAAAGTGATAGTATGTTGTTGTTCGCATCGCCGCTTCGTGTCCGCTTCACGCTCCAAAGGTCTCCACGTCATTCTTCAACATGCTCACACGCCTATGACGTTGGAATTCAATATCGATGAAGTTCTCTAAGTCTTTAACTTTGTAGATTCTTTGGTTTGACGAAGAATCATTCGACGGTTGTGTTGCTTTTGAATAGAACTTCCATTAGTGATGATGTTGGCGTGAGCATGAGAAGAATCAAGACGATCATCCCGCCCCGGAGCTTCCATAAGAAGAAAACATTTCAAACGGTTAGTAATAAGCGGTTTCCGACTTACAAGTTTGAACTTCGAGAGTGTTAACAAAGATAGTGTGAAAACACAACTCTAATTTTACAAAGGCCGCTCTCGAACCGAGTCCCACAAGTGAGATAACGCGATGTACCAAGTACATCTACAGCTCGATGATGAGCCGAGGTACACCAAGCATCACCTCACGATCAGACCGTTTGAGACACACCCGCGTAATCCACGGGAGTTACCGAGTGACCGACCGCCGTGGTCGTTTGATGTTGACCGGCAGAGTTTCCATTCAATCACCGAGGATCACGATGTGAACCTCTCATAAATGTTCTCGACAGATTGCTAAGATCCGTGAAGGACTCGATATGAACCATCGATGATCTTATTTGTTGATCATCAAGTGATTAAATGTCAAGTGTACCTAAGAGATCTTTTGATGAATCTCGTGGCTCTAGACTCAATAGTGCGCTTTGGTTTTCCCGAGCGGAGACTAGGAGAGGGTCTCCTTCTTCAATACCAACGATCTCTAAGAGAAAGCCAATAGATTATGTAGGGTTCCCGTGAGAATGAAACAAGCTTCGCTGAGAGAAACTTGAGTGGCTAAGAAGGTTTAGTGCATGCGCCATCGGGTCCATGACGACTTTTAATCTTCAATACCGGTGTCACTAAGTGACAACCAAGAGTATATGAATTGAACCCGTGTCCGCCCTAAGTTGAATAACTGGAGGGCTATTTCTTTTCACCCTTTACTTTACATTTCTTTTGATTCTTCAACTCCTTCTTTCTCCGATTCTCATTTTCTCCTTTTATAATCATTCCTAAGGACTTCTAACACTAACTAATGGTAGTGTCCTTGGGTAGATCCTCCGGCTCAAGGGATCATAGGACTGTTATTCCTAACCTTAGTCACCTTATAACTCCATGACTAACCTATGTTTGCCATTATAACCATCGTAAGTTAAAATATCTCTCAAAGGGTTTGTAAATGAAAACATGTTTGAACCATCGTGAGAGATAAGTTTTGCATAAATACTCCCTCCACATGTGCTTAATAGTTTTAATGGTTAAATGCACAAGAGGAAAGAGCGCACTTTTGAATTGATCCACTAAAGATAGACAATCTCCGCGAGACACGGTTACGTTGAATAGTTAAAGAGATACATTGTCGCCTTTTAGGTGACAACTAGCTCTAATAACTACCTTGAAGGTGTAGACAAACCTTGGAAGGTTGTCAAACCCGCGAGTTCATGTCTATCAAAAGTTTCTCGAATGGTACTTTCTACTCGGACAAGTCCTTTGCGAGACACGCTTACATCACTAGCGAACTAGCTTGAAATTATTACCCGTCCAGACAAGTCTTTTCGAGTTACAAACAGCTTTAGTACCATCAATTCGTTGGTTAAGTCCGAGGTACATGATTCATTTGCATTTTGTACAACATATTTCTTATCACATAATTTTCTCCCTCAAAATGGCATATAAAATGTTATTTTTGAACGGTTTGAGAATAAATATGACCATTTTGAGTGTTATGGGAAGAGTGACCATCGTGAACAATTTGTGAACAAAGTTTTCATCAAATACCCCCTCAATTAGTGATATAAACGGTTGAGGTTTTGAAAAATCTTATGGGAAGTACTTGTCTTTTGAGCAAAACCTTGAAAAGTGAAAGGTTTGATAGGTTTTACTCAAAATAAGAAGCTTTCGCTCCTTTTATAAGGATTGTGGCACCGAGGCGCACTACGTGGTCCTTTCTTGACAATTACGGGTTGTACATCGTTATGTGTGCACAAGCCATTCACATATATAATCACACATCCAAAATTATATGAAGGAAACCATTTAAGGGTACCGTGAAGTGCAGTGATATTCCTGTGAGTGCGCACCGGCGCTGAAAGCCGATGATGTTCCTCCCGAGTCGACCACCAACATAGCTTTCCAATCGTCGAATCGATCCTTCGAACAACCGCTCATCAATCATGGTGATGATACGCCTCACATCCCTCCTTTCCCGAGAATTCCAACGCTTAGGATTCCCAACTTTCATGCGTATATCCTTCAATCAGACGCCAATCCATCCCTAACCATCTTCAAGGTATGATCCCCAAATTTGTGGAGCTCACTACACGCCATTAAGCGCTTTCTTCAAGTTCACCGCGTAAACAACGCCGAAAGGTTTGCCGATGAGCGTGAGTTGTTTAAGCCGGTTGATGTCGGAAGATCAAGTCGTGGTGGAGTGAAGTTTACACGCTTCGATATGATTCAACAACCATCCGGATATCTTCGACACGCTCTTTGATCACGATGCGCCTAATGAAGATGAGAACCGACTTGATAAATTCACGTTGAACTTCAATGAGAATTGTCTCATACGACCCCGTACTTTGGCAAGATACATGTCTTCGATGTCGTTGAGGACAAGTTCTCAAAGTCGCTTCGAGAATCCATAGTCCTGCTCATCTTGTCGTTTGACTATGATATTCTTTAAGAATGTGTAGTCCCACTTAGACTTGAGATCAATGTGTTTGATGGCCACGATGTCCTTCGAGCTATACACTTCATGTTGAGACTTTTGAACCGTGCAGCTTCAGTAGTAGATTCTTCGCGCTCGTGCCAATGATGAATCCCATACAATGCATCTTGGTCGTATGCTTGCACGCTGTCGAAAACAAGTGAGTTGCACGCCTCGATAGCTATGCGCTTAGAGTAAATGGTCACTGGAATGGAAGAGTCAATGATGTAGTGTATTTTCTCGAACCATCGCCACCATGGAGAAGAAATTCCGTGTCTTTGTTGAAGAAATATCGGAAGGAATCCTTGGTTCGTCTGCTTGGCCAATGGTCGGTAGAGGTTTGGTCCAATGGTGTAGTATGGAGGGTTGTCCCTTTGTGTGAAGTCAATGTTTGCTTCCGGATTGAGCCAATCCATGTTGTTAGACATAGCTCGAGCGATGTTCTCAAGATGATATTCGACCGAGGGCGCTTTCGAGTCGTTTTCCATAGTTGAAAAGCTTCATTCTTGATTCGCTTCAATTCGATTTCGCCATTTTCTTCACATGGAACTTTTCTTGCAACAGCTTTGCATGCTCCAATGTTGAACCATCTACCAATTCTTGGCCTTCATCGTGGTAGGAGTTTGATTGACAAGTGTGGAGAACCATTCAAACTCTTCGGTTTTATCGTCATCTAGCCATGATACGACTCGGCCGAGTCGCCTTCTTCTTCTTTTGGAAGGCTTTGATGATGATACCGGTTTCGCACTTGTTTGGGTGAGGTGGGTTGTTGTCGGGCTCAAGGACCTCTTCATCGTCACCACCCGTATACTCAAAGTAATCACCGCTTTATGAGTCGGGTGGTAACTCGAATCGTCCCGAGGTTTATCAAGAGAAGACCGAGGTGGAGGAGACTTATGTTGAGAAGAAGTCCGTGGTGGAGGAGGTGGCATAGATGTAGATTGACCGATCGCTTCGACGCTTAGGTGCGAGTCCTTATCCTTATCATCGCCATCTCTTGGCCGTTTGGGTTGATCGGTGACTCTTTGCATGATGAACCGAGTTGAAAAGCAAGTAGACCTTCAAAAATTTAGCTTCATCCGAAGTAAACGCTCCGCATCGCTTTGACATTTGCATCACTAGTTTAGCGATTAACTCGTATTCGAGAGATCGCCTTCTTTGGCCATTGTATGTTTAACCAATGCGACGATGTTAGGGTGAGTTGTCCGAAAATACTTCTCTAGTCACACCGGGACAAGGTCGAGAAGAAACTTGTGGGTTTGTTCTCTTGTCGACTTCTCCAGCCCTTTTGGACTTTAGGAACGATATCCCAAGGTACTTTTGAGTGTAACCTTCAATCATTTCATTCGTTCCTCCTTTTGATGACTCTTCATGAACTTCTCGAACAAATTCCTTTCTTTTCCATCTTGTCTTTCTCATCATTCAAGTACCGAATTTGGTCAAGAAACCAATTCATTTTCTTAAAGTATGTCCTTCTTTCGACTTGTTGGACAACTTTCACAATCTTTTGATGAGTCCGAGAAATCCAAGATTTAGGTGGTTTCTTCACGGATTTGGATGATGATCCGTTGACTTTGTTGATGGTGGTGGTGATGAATGAGATGAAGAGTCCGATGATGAGGAGACATGAGGAGACTTCATGTCCTTAGGAGTTTCGAGGTTTTCTCCTTTGAGTGTGTTGGACCGTCGAGAAGAAACTTTGTATAATCATCCTCGCCATCCTTAGACTTTTCTTTCTCGCCACTGCTTCTCAAAATCATACACAATAGTGTCCTCCACAGTCTTTTGTTGTTGCAGAAGAGTGGTGGCACCAGCCCCTTATCGGGTTGATTAACCGCATCGAGATGGTTTAGAGTGGGCAAGACCACTTGAACCTCCGGGCCACCCATTTGATCTTTAGCAAATTCTTCGCCTTTTGAAGGTGTCTCGACGTTGTGAAACTTCTTCCTCTATGATTTATCCAATTGCTCTTCTTCTTCTTCGTAGCTTTCATCATAAGGTACAAGTGCAGAGTCTTCCCTTTAATAGTTTGAGGACTTGGAGGTTTTGCACCGAGGATTTTCATCCTTGCGCTTCGTAGTATGTGATCTCTTCATCCGAATCAAGAGCCTCGAGTCCTCGCCCCGAGCCGCTTTTGCGGTTCAAGTGAAAGGATAGGAGTGGCTTCCAGAGAAGGAACTTTCTTCTTAGGGGTAGGTTTCTTTTGGAATAGGTTTCTTCTTTGGAACATTCCTTTGACTATCTGTACTTGTGACACTTCCAAGATTTCCTTTTCGGGTTCTCCTTACAGTGTACCGTAAGATTTTTCGTCGAGATGACCAACTTTGCCTTGTCTCGACCGCTTCCGGATACCTTTGGTACGATTCGAGCTTTCGACATCTTCGCTAGAAGGAAATCTGCAAAGACAAAGACCTTGTTTCTTTGTAGACGCTTCCTTGATTCTCGACAGATAGAATAGGTTCCGCCAACATGTCGTGATTGTCGGGTCATTGAGCCTCTTGGGAATGTCGGATGAAGTCCAAGTGCTCTCGGATCAACAATTTGGTATATCCGATGTAGGGAATCTTTGAGCCAAGTTTGTTGAGAAATGACATCATGTCATCCCAAATCGAGCTTCGATAGCGATGTGTTTCTTGTTGACCAATGCCCGTAATATTTGCGCTCCATGAGCTTAGGGTGCTCATAGTCACCGCCACGACCGTAAATGACTTGGTGATGATCATGTAGAGAGTTCTCCATGGTTGAGGAATACTCTTAAGCTCTACGTGAGAATGCTTGTTGATTACTCCCGTAGCCTCGCCATAACCGATATCGATTAAGAATTGGAGAGTGAGCTCTTCAACAGTGAGGCATATAGTTTGGTTGGATCGACTTCAGAATTAGGAGAACATCCCTTAAGTCTCGCAGTGTAATGATGACTTGTTTGTGATTCGAGTCACCGTCACAGCAGCTTGTCCTTTGACCCTTTCCATAGTGTTCCGTAACTGTTGGATGTAGATCTCGTGACAGTTGCAGAGTGAGTAAGCATGTTCGATACGGATGAGTCCTCGTAATGTCAATAGCAATTAAACACGAAGATTCGAGCAAGTGAGGGTGTCAAAGTCAACACGGAGGTTATTCTTTCCTATCTTCATTGGATAGCCATGAGGATAGATATCGCAATGGAGAGAACTTCGTGCATCCACATTCATTTGTTCACCATGTCGTGATCTCGAAATAACATTAGCCAAAAGAACCAACATATCGAAAGACATAATGTTAGTCAACATAAGGTCTTATTGTCTAGTTATTGAATGTACAGTGATAATGATTGTTACGAGTCCTAAGTCACTTGTATGTTCAATAGTTCAGTGATATCGTGAGATGTTTCGTGAGTTAGTTAACTTTAAGTTTTAAAGTTTATTTTATCACTTATTGTTCACAACATATCAAACGATTTAAGTTTATTAGTGACATTTTTGGATTCGTGATGATATGATTAGTTTATTTACAAGTTTGTACACGTAACAATTCATCATGAAGGTCAATCCAGGTTGCGTAGTTTTGGCAAAGTTATGCGAGAGCGTGAATGATATATGCTTAGGCGTAAACTTACGCGAGAATCCTATCTTACGCGTAAGAAATGTTACGCGTAGAAAAAGGAGACCTTATGCGTAGAGCTTATGCGTAGGCATATATTAACCTTACGCGTAAGGCTACTCGTAAGAGTTGACCTTATGCGTAGAGGTCATCGCACGCATATCCTTCACGTGATACGCCGTAGTCCATTGTAGAACCTTACGCGTAGTCATATGCGAGGATTTTCTTACGCGAACATAACCACGCCGTAGGGTAATCCTTATGCGTAGATAATCAAATGACCTTGATTCTGAATTCTAAGTGTAGCAATCCTGAAATAAATTTATCAAATCATCAATATTAGCACACATATTCATTTCAACAACAATACATGGCATGAATCATTCATAAACCAGTTACGCGTAGAAAGGCATACGCGTAGGTCAAAACCCTAAGGGTTATGACTTACGCGTAAGTTTTCTAACCATGGGATTTGCATCAAACAGATTCTGGTAGTTCTAAGATGTTGTATGAGCATATATACCAAGTTATAACATCTAACTCATGGTGAATCAAAATACCCAAACTTATGAACCTTAAACCCTAATTTCAAATTC
Source organism: Chrysanthemum lavandulifolium (assembly GCA_022545495.1). Classification (NCBI taxonomy): domain Eukaryota; kingdom Viridiplantae; phylum Streptophyta; class Magnoliopsida; order Asterales; family Asteraceae; genus Chrysanthemum; species Chrysanthemum lavandulifolium. The sequence continues at coordinate 184,619,275 of CM040242.1, forward strand.
GAATAAATCGTTGTTTCTGGGTAGTTTTAGAGCAAGGATATGATCAATTCAACATTATATAAGCATAACCCAACAATCTTTTAGACCAAAAACACTACACATATGGAAACACCCAAATCGACTCATAAACCCTAGTTTTCAAAATTCATCAATTTTAGTTTCTGGGTGGATTTTGATGGTTAAAATGTTATCCTTGATGTGTAAGAAACGTTTTGAGACAATCAATTTTACCCCAAACAAACACACAATGATTGTGTGTTCATACGCTTATGCGTAGAACACATAATCACGCCAGAAACCGCTTTTAGCCGTAGGATTTGAATGAAATTAAAGACCTATGCTTAGAAACATGTTTTACTCAAGAAACAACTTACAAATTGATGATCAAAAGCACGGTTTTGTTGAGTGATTATTAGGCGAGGATCTTTTGAGGTTAAGAATGCAAATGAGAAGTGAAAGATTTAGGTGGAGAGGATTTTATTCAAAATAGACTTTATCATTTTGACAGCTTTGGTCCCTCCACCTTTTCCATTTTCATCCAAAGCTTTTAACTTCCATTTTGGTTACCAAATGAAGATTTTAGAAAGAAACTTGACGACACTCCCCTCGACTTGAGAAAATAATGAAAGGTTGTTAATTAAAGTCCGAGGAGTGTCTTTGAATCGTAAAGTGTACCACCATTTGTAAAAGAATCAACCGAGATGTGATAACATGCAAGTACACGATGTTTTGAAACAAGCAATGGATTATTTTCTCCCTCAACACTTGATCGGAAAAATACTAAATTTTGAAAGATTAAAGTGTTGACGGAAGAAATGTACTTGCCATGTTGAAAGAAAGATAGATTGGGAGAATATTTTTGTTGTTTTATCGGATTTTATATTTTTGTATTTTGTTTTTGAAAATTTATTTACAAAAGATGTTTTGGTGTTTGATGTGTTTTAAGACTGCTTTTAAGAGGTCATCCAATTCCTCTTGAGTCAAACACCTCATACCAATTCGTGGACCAACTCATTAAACCTAGCGGGAGGCAAGGCTTTGGTGAGCAATCCGCCAATTGGTATTCAAGACCACAAAGTATAATTCAACGGCACTGCTCCACGTGGTCCTTGATGAAATGATAGCGTAGATCGATGTGCTTTGATTTCGAGTCTCGAATCGAGTTGCACGAGATTGCAATGGCACTCGATTGTCGCAAAGACATCGGATTCTCAAACACGTAACCATAGTCTTTGAGTTGTGTTCTCATCCAAATGACTTGAGCACAACACGCGACATGGCTACATATTCTCGCTTCGTTGATGACAATGATGTACAATCCTCGCTTTTAGATTGCCAAGACACCGCTTTATCACCGAGAAATTGTAGAGCTCTCAAGTACTTTTCCTCGAGTCTAAGCATCCCGCGTGATCGTCGTCTCAAAAGCGATTAGTTCAAAACCGAATCCTTCGGATACCGATCCCCAAATTAATGGTTCCTTGATGTATCGGAGGATTCTTTTAGCCTCGTAGAGGTGGGTTTCAGCTTGGTCGCGATCGATAACGGAGCATAGATAAACGGCAAAGACAATATCGTGTCTCGCTAGTCGTTAGATACATGAGGACCCAATAATACTTCGGTATTTGGTAGGGTCAACTAATTTCCCATGTAAATCAAAGATCTAGCTTCTTGGTATGAGTCATTGGTGTGGCATAAGTATCATGTGTTTTCATTCCAAATTTGTTTAACAATTCAAGGGCATATTTGGACCGACTCAAAAAATACCACGGGTGATTGATGAACTTGCAATCCTAGAAAGAACGTAAGTTCACCCATCATGGACATTTCAAAATTTTTCTTCATTAGTTTTGCAAAAGCGATTGAAAACTTTTATGTGTAGACCCAAAATGATGTCATCCACGTAAATTTGAACAATTAAGATGTGTGCCCGTGATATTGTATAAAAAGAGTTGGGTCAACCGAGCCTTTGGTGAAATTATTGGCAATGAGGAAGGATGATAGCTTATCGCACCATGCCCGAGGGGCTTGTTTGAGACCATAAAGGGCTTTGTTCGCTTTGTAGACATGGTTCGGGAACTCGTGATCAACGAATCCATCCGGTTGGTCGACATAGACCGCTTTTAAGTTGCCCATTGAGAAACGCCGCTTTGACATCCATCCGATAGACCGTCATGTTCATATGAGCAATGAACGCGAGAAATATCCGAACAACCTCAAGACGAGCAACCGAGCAAAAGATTCTTCAAAGTCTATCCTTCTTCCCGACGATAACCCTTAGCAACTAGCCGTGACTTGTTTCGGATGACATTCCTTCAAAGATCCAATTTGTTTTTCCAAATCCATTTTAGACCAATGACGAGACCCTCGTTGGTCTTTCAACCGCCTCCCATACTTCAAGACGCTTGAATTGGTTGAGTTCTTCCCGCATGGATTCAATCCAGCTTGTCTTTGTCATTGCGCCTTTAATGTTTTTAGGTTCGATTGGCGACAAAGAGTGCATAAATGCAATGTTCACCATCCGAGTGAAGACGTTGTCTCGTAACGACCGGTTGATTCGGGTTGCCAATAATGTTAGCCGAGGATGGTCTTTAGTCCATCTATGTGTAGAGGGTTGATGTTGGTATACATTGTGCGATTCGAGGATTCAAATGGTTTGTTGAAGATTCCGCGACATCCGTGCGCAGCCTCATTGGCAAACGGGTCAAGAACGATTTGGATCAAAATCTGCAGTGGGGTACTTCATTCGTAATATCATCACCGGTTCATCATTGTTGGAAGCGGTGTGTTCAACTGTTGTGTTGGAGTCAATTGGTGTAGGTGCATCTTCAACAAGAGTTGTTGTAGCAGTGTATCGTATAGGAATATTATCGTTTGTGCAATGGAAACAATGGATACACCAGAGCACGCTCATCAATATCGTCACGCAATGTAGGAGCAAATAACCTTTCCATTTGTTGACGAGTTAGTGAGGGCTTTCTTCACCGATGATGGGGTTGAGGAAGTTTAAACGGTTGTGTCCGGTTCTAAGTCATATATACTCGTAAGCCATTTCCGTGAGTTCATCGAAATGAGCATGAATCGCTTCCATTACCTCCTTAGTTCGACGATTCCGATTCGAAACCTTTAGAATTGTCACAAGATCCAATAAAGACTCCAATATCGCCTTTGGCTTTGAGCTTTCCAAAATCATCACGATCATTATTCGGATAGCAAAGGGATCCAAATACATGAAAGTGTTTGAGGTTCGGTTTATAGTTGTGGACAAGCTCGAAAGGTGTTTTGTTGTATGCTTTGTGATCATAGAACGGTTTTGAGTATAGCATGCAGAGATACACTTCCGCCCATAAGTAACTGAAGTTTAGCATTGATTAACATTGTTCTTGCAGCCCACTAACGCTCGGTTTCGCTCTTTCAACAACTCCGCTTTGTTCGTGTGTCCGCAATAGATGTTTGATGTCAATTCCACTTTCTCATAAAATTCACGAAGGGTTTTGTTAACAAATTCAGCCTTTGTCCGTCCGAATAATCCCGACGGTGTTGCGGAGTCGAACTCAGATCTTTGTGAGAAAGGTGATGATCATTTGTGGAGCTTGGTCTTTGCTACGAAGAAAATAGACCCAAGTCCATCGTGAGTAGTCATCAACAATTACTAAGATGTAGCGCTTGCCGTTGATCGCTTGCACACGCATCGGGCCACACAAATCCATGTGAAGAAGATGAAGCACATGTCGAGAGTCGTGTTCCACCTTTGAAGGAAAATGAGCACGAGTGCTTTTCCCTTGTTCACATGTCGAGCAAAGGTGATCTTTTGAATACCGGAATCGGGGAGTCCTTCAACTAGTTTGTGTCGAGCAAGGTTGGTGATGGTTTGAAAGTTTAGATGTGAGAGACGACGGTGCCATAGCCGTGATTTTGTAGATGTTGCCTTTGAAAGTAAGCAAATGGGAGAGGAAGCAACCATGTCTTGCATAGAGATAGTGTAGAGACTAGAATTACGCGAGCCGGACATAAGGTCATTTCCATGTAGATCACGAATGAAACAAGTTTTCTCCCGAAAGCAACCTCCAAATCTCCATCACAAAATTGACCCATCGAAAACAGATTGTGACCGAGGCCTTCCACATAGTAAACCCCGCTTATTTCAATGTTCCCATTAACATAATCTCCGTAGCCCATGATGGTCGCAAGTGATCGCTCCCGAATCGACAAAGGCCAATGAACTTTGCAATAAAGTTTGATAACAGCTTAAGGTTGCTCGTCATGTGTCGGGAACATCCGCTATCAACAATCCAGAGAATGATCTCAGATCACCGCATTACACACGCATTTACACAGATGGAATAGAAGTAGATGTGGAACCCGAAATGTTAGAGGGTTCCAAGGTGTATATTAGACATACACACATTGAGAATTTTAGGCATCCACTTAAATCCTAGTGTGTTATATATCCATTTCGCCATCCAGAATACTCTTTGCTTTAGTCTTAGTGAAAGCACTAGGTGGTACTACATTCTTAGGAGGTGAAGCGGTAGCTACCGTGATAGCAATGGTTGCCTTAGAATCTAAAGAAGGTGGTTTACCAAGCACGCACTTAGAATGTTTAGTGGGCCTAGAGGTATTCCGATTCTTAGGATTCCGTAATCTAGAGATTATAGCTTTAGCAACACATTTGTCATGACAATCGAATTCATACTCTTTCGACAAATATCACAAGGTGCATCGATCAATATCAAAGGTACTTAACGGTTTAGCATTCGTTACATCACTATTTCTATTACATTTGCCGACGCAACATCTATAGTGGAAGTAACATGAGTTTTATTCGAGTCCTAGGGTGTTCTTCTACTTTAGCATTCCTTATTGATCTTTTCTTAGGTCGCAACTTCCTATTCTTCGCTTGAGTGCTCCTAGGTCGTGAAGTGCGGACGCTTGGAAAAGATGCAACTATTCTGCTTCAAGAGAGGAAACACATTAGCAACTTGTGATTTGGCAAAGGGAATTCTTGGTTCACGATTACTAAGTGTGACCGGTGCTAATCTCTTAATCACAAGAGGCGGAGTAGTTCATACTTTCCTAACATTTCCGTAACTTAGAGATGGTGTGAATCGATCTTGATTTTCGTAACTAATATTACCAAAGAAAATTCATGACTTCTCTAGTGTGAGCAAGATAGTGATCAAGTTCATTTGATGCTTCATCTCGAGTCTTTTGAGTAAATCAAATATGACACCATATTCTGCTTAACTTTTAAAATTTCTTGTTCATATTTTGAGATTTGACTTTTCAAAGACACGCTTTGATCATCCAGCTTGCTCAATTTTAGGATCGTAAGATTTTGCACTCAATTGAGCGATTTTCTTTGAAAACTAAGTTGATGGTTGTGAATATCTTTTCACACCATTGAAGACGACGCTTTGCATTGTAAATTTCCGTGTAATCGCTTATTTTCGCTTTTAAAGACTCGATCCGAAGCACATTATCGGTGTTCTCAACAAGAATAACAAAGGTCAACAATATCGCAGAGATATGATCGATGCATATGGCAACGAATAGAATAGCACAACATTATGGATATCAAGACGATAACATCTTCCAAGAGTCGATCAACATCTTTTCTCAACGCTTTTTATGCTTTGTGTTAGTAATAGATGTTTCGCTTTCTCGAAAACGCTTTTCATTACCCCAAGTTCCTTATGAAAATCCTTTTCCTGTGCAATTGCACAACTTTTCAAGTTTTTAACATTAGGTAAAAGATTTTTCCGAAAATGTCTCTTTGTTCTCGCGCCAGAGGCGATTGAAAATGTTCAACTTTGATTTCGATCGATATTCTATCTCATGTTGTAAAATTTTGAGGTCACCATGAAAATGTCAAAATATCAAGAATTTTTCGATTTTCGTGTTGTGAGTTTACTTCGCTAATGGAAGGTAAAGGACCATAAGTTTGTGCAAAGACTGCTTTGGGATTAACAATAGAAGACTCGTGTGTTTTGATGATAACCCTTGGTGTGTTAGAAGAATCCGTTGGTGTGACGAAGTGACCGCTTTTTATAATTAAAAGGTTTGTTGTAAACAACATTTTTAATTTAGATCGACTCGCCTTCTCGCATCTAATTCCTCTTGACGATGGTATTCAACAACACTCATGACAAGATTATCAATTTTGTATTCTCGCACCGGAAACTTCGTGAGTTGGTTTGAATGTTTTTAGTGAAAGCTTTGGTTTGTAATCGCCTAGATTTTTCCATATCCATTTGGATTGGGTTTTAAGGTAAACTTTTCAATAGTCATATCGATTCACCATGTTTGTAAACAACCGCTTTAAACTCTTTAATTTTGTTTTGCAAACCGAGAATTTCGCAAGAAGGTCATCTACCCGATTCGTTGAATGCTTTTTGTATGCGAGAACTGCTTTTGACAATTTAACAACTCAAATTAGCTTTTGATTTTCCAAGGTGAGAGCGTTAATTTGCTTTTTATGTTCATGTTTCAGCTTGTTCTAATTCGGACAACAAAGCATTCTTCGAGGCGGCTAGATCACGATCCGTCTCTAAATATTTTTCGCTTTGATGAGATTTTGCAAAGCGGCTTCAAAACCTTTTTCACGGTTTTCTTGAGTTTTGAAAAGTTGAGTTGCATTTGTAAACATTCAAAATCCTTGGTTAATAAAGCATTTTTACTTTTAAGGATTGATTTAATGCATAGCATTCCTCCATTTTGATTTTATGGTCTTGAATTAACCGAGCAAAATCCGGATGAGGCAACAGATCATCTTGTTCAACGTGAGTCTCAACATGATCATTCTTTAGATCCTCAAGTACGACCACGGAGTCAATTTGATTATCAAAGGAGACCATAAGGTCATCTTGATCGTCAAATGTAACTACTGTGGTTAACTTGAAAATCATCGAAGAAGATGTAGAAGACTCATTTTGAATAATCGATCCGTGCTTGATTCGTGATATTGGCGGAGATATTAGTTCGATATGATGATGGTTTGTTCGGTACTGAGACAAGCCATCGCTGTCATACACCGGGCCTCAGATCACTCATGTGCACTCATGCATATTAGCCATCAACATAACAAATGATTCACCGCAAGTCCTCCATATCATCATCTCGAGTCTCGCATCCGCCATAAAGCTCGTTTTTTGTCCGTAAGAGATCCACCACTTCATCCTTAAGAGCCGTAAGTAAGGCCTCTTTGAAATAAGCACCGCCCCTAGTCCTTGGCTTTGGGCATGCATTAGCCAGTGTCCTTTCTCATTGCGCTTGTAGCATCTAAGACCATTTAACCGATTCTCGAGCATTTCCTGCTCCACCACTTGAGCTCGTTGTTATTCCTACCCACAACATTAAACCCTTGACCACCGCCCATCCGACGACCATAATCACGATTTTGAACTTCAACACGTCCATTGTTCACAACAACTTGAGTCCGTGTGTTAGATGAGGAACGAATACGATTGTTGGATTTGTTGGTGTAACGCCAAAAGCATTAGCAATCATCACAAATCCTTGTTGCAATGCTTCGAACGGATCTGATTCCTCGCCGCTTCACCGACATATGCTTGAGCATTGTTGCCGTATGGAACCAATTGATTTTGTTGAGGTTGTGACCGTGAAGGTGGGTTTGAAGCGCTTGGTTGAGTTGTTGGTCGAGAGGATAATTCGCTGAGCATACAAGGCAAGTTGTTGATTGTCCGGTTGTGATGCTTAGCAATTTGAACTCGGAGAATCCTTTCCCGATCAACTTCCTTTTCATGAGGCTTCAAGTAATCGTACAACAATCCATAAGTAGAATGATGCATATTCTTCGCTTGACGGAGAAAAATGACATACTTCTCCCATTCTCGACCAAGACTACTCAGAACTTAGTATTCACCGCAATTCTTGGCATAATGATGTTGTGTTTATCCAAATCATTGATGATATCCGAAAATCGATGATGATAGGACTCTAGTGTCTCTCGTGTTCAATCATGAAGTGTTCATAAGCCAAGTAAATTTTGGATTCCAAATCCTCCCGATTGAGTATGATCCTTCCATAAGAAGACGAATATGATCCCACATTTTTGTGCGCTTTTTGAGCATCAACACTACGAAGAATTGGGTTTGGTAATCCTAAGAGGATGTATTCCATTGCAAGTTCATCCGCTTCATAGTGTAGAAGTTCAGAGCATTAAGATCGCAACAACCGTAGCAATGTTGGTTTGTTCATCTCTTGGTGGAACAAATTTTGGATCTCCTGCACAATGACAAGAGGCATCTCAAATGGACCTTCCAAGATAACCTTCTTTAAGAACTTTCCATGTGGCTTCTTCGCATCACGTAACCTAAAGAACCTTATCACCCATTGATCGTAGTTTCGGAGTGAGCATTGGAGGTCTATCAAGTGATCCACTTCATGAATTGATTGTTGGTCGCTTAAAGCTTCACACATCTTAGCAAACCAAGTGGGTTCCTTCATAGTGGTCCGTGATGGATGTTGATTGAAATCGGTTGTGTAGGGTTGAACTTGAAGGCTTGGTTGTGGTTGAACCATTTGTGGTTGTGGAATTGCACCAAGTTGTGGAGTATGTTGTCGATTAAATTGTTGTTGATAAATAGCTTGTTGTTGATTCCATTGTTGATGTTGTGGAGTTAATTGTTGTTGTTGTTGATGATTATAAGTGTGAGGAAATAGTTAGAGTATGGTGGTTGAGACATGATGATAAACTTGTGTGGTAAAGATGGATCTTTGTAGTCGAATGAACCTTTGTTGATGAAGTATCCTTAGGCGAGAAAAGACAAGAACCAAGTAGCACTTATGCGTAAAACACCAAAAGTTACGCGAACAAAAAGGAGTTACGCGAGGTTTTAGCTTACGCGTAAGTAGGAAAAAAGCACTAAAGTTAAGCGTAGACAAAAGTTAGGCGAGAAACGTTAGGCGAGGATTACCTTATGCGAGACCGTAGTTTACGCGTAAAGTGAATCTTATGCGTAGAATTCTACGCGTAAGCTTATGCTTATGCGTAATTTTAGGGTTTTTGCTCAAATGATCTTTTACACTTCACAAAGGCAAAAGATATCCAAAGTCGACGATTTTCGCACTTATCCAAGTAAGAAAACACGGATTAAACCGTAAAATTGAAGATCAAACCAAGGAACAATCTTACGCTGTAATTTTAGGGTTTTGATACGCGGATTACTCGTAACTTTGATTCTGTCCAAATGTGTTTCTAAACCGCTTTTTGTTATGGAATAGCTTCAATAGTACCAAAAGAACACAAAAGTGTGAATTTTGATGTACCAAAATCGCTAAACGGGTTACGCGTAGAACGACACCCACGAACAAAAACAAGCTTAAAACGTAAATCCACGCAGAAGTTTGAAACTTTTGCCAAAACAAGTATTTTAACACCTCAAAACATTGAAAGTACAAGAATCTTGGATTAAAAAGTGTAAAAACGAGTTTTAAGATAACCAAAGATAGCGTTATCTCTACGCCAGAAGATCCAAAACCAAAACTTCAAAAACAAACGAGTACACCCAACTATTTGGCGATTGATACCATCGTTAGGTCACAAGTTTTACAACACAAGCTTATAAGAGAAGAGATAAGGCGATTGAGCAAGCTCTAACACATACACACGTTAAGCAATAATACGGTTATGAGAAGATGTATGTGAAAGAAAAGAAAACTTGAACAACCAACCCTCAAATGAGGGTTTACAAGAGTTTATATAGGCAAGGAGCTAGGCAACACTCCTCTCCTTCCCTATTCCTTATTGGGCTTGGATCAAGCTTATGGGCCTTCTACATAAGCTTGACCTTAAACAAACATAAAGGCCATAATAAAGCTACCTATTACATATGAAATATAAATACTTGAAATATGCTTAGGAGTGATTCCAACAAAGGGTATGGTTTTGCGTCTCGATTCCCCAAGCTCACTCCCAAAAATGTATCCCTGCTATGAAAATGTATCATCTTCCGCTTGCTCAGAAGCACGCTTTCCATTCCGAGCTCATTTATGTCCGTTTTGCCTGCTTTGATCCTTTGTACCGAAACACATAAAACACATTCCAAGGATATCTCAGAGGATAATTGGTTATATTTCCGTGTTTTTAGACGTTTTCGTGGGTTTTTAGAGCTTAAAATGATGAGTAAAAGGCAACTCATCATCCCCCCACACTATCAATTGCTAGTCCCTAGCAATCCGATCATATGAAGTAATGAAAGGATCAAAAATACCAAGAATACCCCGTTTCGACTTTTTATTCACTACGAGAAATTTAAACTTGAACATAAATAAATAACATGCTTGATTATCAAAACATGGCATCACGGAACGGGATTCACACAAAATGGGTGTCTCCGGGGAATTGTAATCATCATCCTCTTTTTGATACTCTCAAACCAAACTTAAACTTGTTGTGCAAACGTTTTTGTAAAATGCTAACACTACTTATATCAATAATCTATGTAAGTCGATACTTAACTTTTCACTCCTACAATTTATAAAATTTAAGTTCGTGTGCTCATTTTCAAAAGTTTGATCATTGAAATCGATATTTGTTATGGTTGTTATCCACTAAACTAAAGTACTAACTCACCAGAAACGACGAAAGTCTAAGGATCGAAAGGGCCTTTTCCATGTAGCGGCTTTCTTCTCGGTACATCCCAAAACATCAGTTTTAAGTGACCGGGCTTTTGACACCTCACAGAGAATAGTACCGGAATCAGCGGGAATTCGATTCCAAATATTTACGAAGCTACCGTTAAGTTAAAACTAAACGTAAATGGATCACAACCGACGATGATTTAGAAATTCAAGATTCAAAGGTGAGATCACTCCATGTAGCGACTTTCTTCTCAGCCTGTCCTTTTAAGGAGGTTACGTTTTCACCCTCGAGAATAGTATCGGAGCTTTCGGGATCTTTGAAATCAAGGATTTCCAAATTACCGTCAAACTTTTAGACAACTTTGACGAATACGAGTTCAACTTCCGATTTAAATTTAAGAAAAAGCAATTTTCACACATTTATTCATAAGAAATATAGTGCTTTTATTCACACAACTCATATTTTTTCATTTTTCAACTTTTTCATTTTTTTTCATGTTTTCATCATTTTTTTTTTTGACTTTAACTTTAAACTAGTAACTTTTGCATCATTCAAGAACTTTTACGATACATTCATTTTGCAACATTATTCAGATTTTAAGAAAGTATGCTTTCTCGAAAATTTAAATAAAAAGTTGAACTCGGACTCTAAATCAATTTTGCTTAAAAACTTTTTATTGTAACAAGACTATTTGAATGTTCAAAAGTTTGACAACGAGCACGTATTTTAGTCCAATTAGTTATCTTCTGGGAGAAAAAGCCATAAATTACTTATATAAGCTCTAAAGAGAACCAACTACTCCACGCTTAGCATTTTCATTTGCACAATGCGTAAAACCTTAGCCTAATGTTAAGAGAGCAGCTAGATCAACACTCTAGCAGAGTCGGGATTCCCCTTGTTCTAACCTAATCAAGACTAAACTACCATTAACACCGAAGCATTAACGCATTATTTTTGTGCAAAGCACTTCTTGTAAATGTAAATACTTGACTTAAAAGGATAAAATTTTTAAATTTTTTGGTCAAAACGGGGTGCTAGGGTACTAGAAGGTACACATGTGATCAAAATTTGCTTAGAATCCCCCCCAACACTTAGAATTGAATATTGCCCTCAATATTCAAAGTACCGGCCGTAGCCGAAACTATAGAACGGAAAAAGGTAATACTACTATCCAAGTGTGGAAGAGAAATATTTTTTTCACAAAAAAGGATTTATAAGATATCCCAAGATAAACGTTAGCAAAAAGATCGGATATTGGGCGGCTGGATTGAAAATAGGCGCATCAATCATCACGATCTATGGGAATCCTGAAAACAGAGAGCAAACACACAACAAGCAAACAACAGTGGGGGAATTTCCCCCACACTTAGTGTTAGAAAATAGAAAGAAGTCAGAAACATGGGTTATCACCCATGAAGTGCTACTGTTTTTGTTAACCGAGTCGCTAGCTTGACTCGACCCCGAATTCATTGGTTCATGGGGAAGTTTTGGAGATCCGGGACAACCAATTGAGGTATGTCCCCTCCAAAATAGTGTTTTAATCTATGGCCGTTCACTTTGAAGTTTGGTCCGTCGTTTTGAGATAACTCGAAGGCACTATAAGAAAAAACTTTGGCAATGGTGAATGGCCCAGTCCAACGGGTTTTAAGTTTCCCCGAGAAGATCTTTAATCGAGAATTTAAAAGAACGACTCGGTCACCAACGTTAAAAACGCGGTTCTTGATTTTGGAGTCATGGATCTTCTTTGTCTTCTCTTTGTAGACTAAAGAGTTCTCGTAGGCTTGATCACGAAGTTCATTTAATTCATTGAGTTGAACTTTTCGGTGATCACCCGCGGACTTGAGATCAAAGTTAGCATGCTTCAAGGCCCAATAGGCTTTGTGCTCGAGCTCGATCGGGAGATGACATGCCTTTCCGTACACAAGCTTGTAAGGAGTACAACCGATGGGTGTTTTGTAAGCGGTACGAAAGGCCCAGAGTGCATCATCTAGTTTATCCGACCAAGAGGCACGATTTTTGCCTACGGTCCTTTCAAGAATTCTTTTTAAACCACGATTTGAGACTTCCACTTGACCACTAGTTTGTGGGTGATACGCGGTAGCAAGGCGGTGAGTGACACCGATTTTAAGCATGACTTTTGCGAATTGGTCATTGCAAAGTGCGTGCCGGATCACTAATGATGGCACGGGGAGTTCCAAAACAAGCAAAGAGAGATTTCAGAAATTTCACAACTACTCGGGCGTCGTTGGTGGGGAGCGCTTTCGCTTCCACCCATTTAGAGAAGTAATCTACCGCCACGAGTATATACTTGTTCCCTCGAGAAGACGGGAACGGCCCCATGAAGTCAATGCCCCACACGTCAAAGATCTCGTACACTTGGATTGCATTTTGAGGCATTTCATCCTTTTGTGAGATTTTTCCGTGACGTTGACAAGCGTCACATGATTTGACTAAGTCATGGTCATCGCGATAGATTGTGGGCCAATAGAAACCGGAGTCAAACACCATTTTGGCGGTGTAGTTCGGGCCATGATGTCCCCCCAAGGGTCCATTGTGACAAGCGTTGAGAATATCAACGGCTTCTTGGCCATGAATACACTGTCGGATGACTTGATCCGCACAGACTTTGAACAAGTAGGGGTCGTCCCAGAAGTAATGCTTAACATATTTGAAGAATTTGCTTTTTGTTGGGACGACATCCCTTTAACAACAAAGTTTCCCGCATGGTAATTTGCAAAGTCGGTAAACCATGGGGTACTCGAATCTCCACCTAGAGATACCACATTAAGTGTCTCGAGAGGAAATGTTTCATTGATTTACTTTTTCTCGGGCACACCTTGGTGAGGATTTTCAAGACGGGATAGGTGATCAGCCGCGAGGTTCTCGGCTTCCTTTTTATCACGAACGATGATATCAAATTCTTGTAGGATGAGAACCCACCGGAGCAATCTCGGCTTTGCATCTTGCTTTGCAAAACGATATTTGAGGGCCGAGTGATCCGTATACACTATGCTTTTGGACAAGATAAAGTATGGTCGAAACTTCTCGAAAGCATACACCACTGCTAGTAATTCTTTTTCTGTCGTAGTGTAATGTGCTTGAGCTTCGGTCAAAGTTTTGCTAGCATAGTGTATAGGCTGGAAATGTTTTGCTTTTCGTTGCCCCAAGACCGCACCTAGAGCAAAGTCGCTAGCGTCGCACATGAGCTCGAAAGGTAAGTCCTAATCGGGGGCAACTAGAATAGGAGCTTCCGTAAGTTTCTTCTTTAAGGTTTGGAAAGCTTCAATGAATTCTTTGGAGAAGATGAACGGAGTATCTTTTTCAAGAAAACGGGTCATCGACCGGGCTATTTTTGAGAAATCTTTAATGAATCGACGATAGAAGCCGGCGTGACCTAGAAAACTCCGAACACCCTTAACGGTGGTGGGATGAGGTAATTTGGATATGACATCAACTTTAGCTTTATCAACGTCAATCCCGCTTTTAGAGATCTTATGGCCGAGGACTATGCCCTCTTTGACCATGAAATCACTTTTCTCCCAATTTAGAAAAAGAATTGTGTCTTCACAACGTTTAAGCATCTTGTCCAAATGGGAGAGACATGATTTGAAAGAATCCCCAAAGACCGAAAAATCATCCATAAAGACCTCCATAGTTTCCTCGATCATATCGTGGAAGATGGCCATCATGCACCTTTGGAATGTACCGGGAGCGTTGCATAAGCCGAAAGGCATGCGCCGGTAAGCAAACGTTCCATAAGGGCAAGTGAATGTGGTCTTCTCTTGGTCTTGAGGATCTATGGGAATTTGAAAGTAACCCGAGAAAACAATAGTATTCGTTTCCCGCTAATCTCTCAAGCATTTGGTCCATGAAGGGTAAAGGAAAGTGGTCTTTACGGGTGGCTTCATTTAACTTTCGGTAGTCAATGCAAACATGCCATCCCGTAACCAATCGAGTAGGAATCAACTCGTTTTCTTCATTTTCAACAATGGTTAGGCCACCCTTTTTGGGCACACAATGAACGGGGATCACCCAAGGACTATCCGAGATAGGGTAAATCAATCTGGAATCAAGAAGTTTAAGAACCTCTTGTTTGATAACCTCGTGGATTTTAGGATTCACTCTTCTTTAATATTGAACCGCCAGTTTGAAGTCATCCTCCATAAGAATCTTGTGTGTACAAAATTCTGGGTTAATACCCCTAATGTCGGAAAGTTTCCAAGAAATGGCTCGTTTGTGTGACTTCAAAACCTTTATGAGAGCGGCTTTTTCCTCCTCACTTAAATCTTTAGCAATTATGATGGGTAATTTATCATCACCCTCCAAAATGAGGCGTTAAGTCCTTAAGTTCGACCTCCGGAGGATCATTAGAATTTTCAATGTTCTTGATTTCCTCAATATGAAGTTCTTGAGGAGGGAGTGATGATGGATCATCATTAAGAAGCTTCTCAATGAGAAGAATGTCTCCCTCGATGTCAATATCGGCGTAATCAATTTACGGTGAAACCGATTCACTCGATAAGTAAGCTTCAATCTCTTCCAAGATAAAGTCACTTCCCTCAAACGGAGTGAGGGAAGGGGAAGAGAGAGCAATGATAGGATCAACCGAAGTGGGATTGCCACTCGAGAATCCAAGAATTTCTTGAGAATACTCCTCTGATACAATGTCAATGACATCAATTTTGTTGACGGACATATCGTCATAAACGGGGGAGTATCTCGTAACTTGATCAAGATTGAAGGTAACGGCTTCCTTGTTTACCCTCAAAGTGATTTCCCCTTCATCAACATCGATCAATGCATGACCTGTTTTTAAGAAGCACCTCCCAAGGATGAGGGGTACTCGGGGATCGGCATCTAAGTCGACAACAACAAAGTCGGCTGGGAAATGAAATTTTCCTACTTTTACAAATACATCCTTGGCTATACCTAACGGATGAGAACTTATACGGTCCGAAAGCTCGAGGATCATACATGTAGGAGTAAGCGGAGGTAATGAAAGCTTCTTCCACATGGAGTGTGGCATCAAGTTAATGCTCGCGCCAAGATCGGCCAAAGCGGAGCATTGAACTATCCCTTGAAAATCACACGGGATTAGCAATTTTCCGAGGTCTCCTAACTTTTCGGGAAGTTTTTTAAGGATAACCGCTGAACAATTCTCGTTCAAGGAGGTTTTAGCCAACTCGGAAATTTTTTCTTTGTTGCTCAACAAGTTTTTGATCGTCGGACCAAACTTGGGCATTAGAAGGAGAGCATCCGCGAAACTAATCTTTAAGTGCAAATCTTTAAATATTTGGATAAGCTTCTCCATTTGTTGATTAGTTTTGTCGCGGACCTTTTGATCATTAAGCCTTGAAGGATATGGAATCGAAGGCTTAATCTTCAGAACATCGTGTTTTGGAATGAAAGTTTGGACCATAGGAGGTTGGACGTGTGCGGTACTTCGTGGGCTTGTAGAATGCACTTTGTCCTTTGTCACGTCGGTTTCTTGTGCTACATCCCTCACCGGAGAGGGTGTAGGCATCGAGGGTCCATCATAAGTTTTACCACTTCGGGTGGCAATAGCATTCAATTCTCCCTTCGGATTTGGAATTGTATTAGACGGAAGGGTTTTAGAAGTTGAAGCTTGATTGATTTGACACATGAGACTATTGAACATACTCTCAATTTTGTTTTGAGATTGATCAATTTTTTTGTTCGTTTTGTTCAGCTCATTTTTTAACTCATTACCTTGTTTTGACATTGAAGTTTGGAAATCATTTCTCAAAGTAGTGATTTGGTTTTGCAAACCCCTAATTGTAACCTCATTAAACTTAATGTAGTTGGCAAGTTCAATAGAGGGACCAACCAGGGGTTGGTACTTAGGAGCTTGATACCCTTGATTGAGGTTACCCCCTTGGGCCGGGTATTGGTTCATCGGGGCTTGTTATGGAACATTTTGCCCTTTCACTTGATTTTGGTTAAACATATTTTGATTGTTAGGTTGAGGAAAACCGGGTGGTCCTTGATTTTTAGCACGATAGCTCGGGTCAACTTGAGGACGGTATTGATTACCTCCTTGATTGTAAGGCCCGGCTACGACATTTGCTTCAAAAGGATTACCATCGGTAGCGGTACAATTGTAGTAAGCATGAGGCCCACCACAAGTGGTACAAGTAGTTTCCACCCCTTTGACTTGAGCGGGTGGATTTAAGGGTGGGGAAGAAAGAGTCATGTGAGAAAGAAAAAATGCTTGGATAGCATCGGTAAGCTTGTCAATCTTCGCATCCATGCTAGAGACATTCTCCGAAGAAGGTGAGGCACTCACCCGGGAAGCAACTAGTTTGCTTCGTGAGGTGCGGACTTTAGACTTGTTCTCAATGATGGACAACGCATCTTTCGTAGAACGGGTCAAAAGATTACCACCGGCGGCGGCATTGAGAGAGTCTTGATCGTTTTTGTTCAAACCATTATAGAAGGTATCGAGTTGATGTAACTCGGAAAAACCATGGTGAGGACATTGACGAAGTAAGTCCTTGAAACGGTGATGCAGGTTTTACTGACCAGGTTTTAATATTTATAAAGTCTCGTTAAACCTATGGTCTACCCTAATGCACTAACGGGCAGTGTACCCGGTCGTGTGTAGTGTAGTATTCAGTAAACCCGAGGTCGTCCCAAGAGCTATGAGGATCGGAAATTAACTTAAGTCTTACGTCACGATTTTAATTGCTTTTAAGATTGAAATAATAAATTAACTAATAAGACAAGAAAGCAGATAAAGGCAAGAGATGTGATCAATGAAGGAGAGTGGTGCTAACCTAGTTAATCCTCATAGCTAGTTATGTCTACGTCTACTTACTTCCAATTACTTCAGGTGGGGTCAAATTCGAGAGGACAACATTTGGTCAATTCGCCCTAACCTATCAGCAAAGATGCCACCACAGGAGCAATCAGGCGCACCGTCATAAGTGCTGTTGTTCCTGTTCCCCTAAGCTAAGTCATTAAGTACCTCTACATGCTAGATTTATAATAGTGAGTGACCGGCCGTTAGGAACTTAGACACTCACCCCCTAATTCTTAAGTTCATCCAAACGATAGGTGATCAGTTGGTCAAATCGCACAAGTAGAAAGGGTCGTCAGTTGGTCATATCTTACCCTTCCCGTCTCAGTCCGCACACCTAGGGTCAGTTAGTCATATCTCCTAGGCAATTGGCCTCTATCGCCATTCAAAACTACCGAACCAAGGGTGGCTACCAATAAACTATGCATGCATACACTTAGAAATAATTGTACGGAAGTAATATAAACGTAAACAAAACAATTAAGGAATCATAACGAGGCCAGCACCAGGGTGCTTAGCCAAACATATAATAAATCATACCAACAAAAATGAATAAATCATAAATTGAATTGAACATAATGTTTGATACAAATTGCTTGATGTAGAGCTAATAATGATGATGATTGCGAGTGAATTCTTCCTTCAAAACTGGCTTCGGACTGCTGGAAAATGCCCTGGAGTGGTGCCCTAATCGACCCCTAAGAGAAGGGTGAAGATAGATACTGGAAAATGCAGATTTAGGGTTGTATTTATAGGCCCCGACATGGTTACGGCGTAACCTTAAGGACTAATTACGCCGTAACTAAAGTCGGTGCAAATAAAATCGGCTTTCGAACAATTACGTCGTAACTAACATATTTAGTTACGTGGTAACTAAGTTACGCTGTAACCAAAATATGCAATTACGCCATAAACATTATATTTCGTACTTTTTCTCATCCTTAGATTATCTTGAAACTTTATTGCACTTGGTTGACACTTTTAGTCCCTGAAGTAGTGTGTTGATTCAAATTAAGTCCAAAAGCCTTAATAATACTTACGGTTTCAGCCCCTCGTCGTTCTTGATATATTTATACTTGGTCCTCGAAGTGAATAAAATAAATATTAACTTGCCACTTCAAATCCCTGGACCTCAAAACTTTGCGCCCAAGTAATTAATTACGGCGTAACTAATTATCCGAGTTACGCCGTAATCCTTCTTCATCTCATACTTATCCCTCCGAAACAATCTCTACGGCGTAACTAAATTGCCATGTTACGCCGTAACCTTCAAGATAATAATTACGACGTAACCATAAGAATTGGTTACGCCGTATCCTTCAAAGCTCATATTTACGCCGTAACCCTATTAGCTAGTTACGGCGTAATCTTCACATAAAAGCCAAAGGCCCTTGTAAATTCATCTTTAGAACATATATTTGGCCTTTTATCACATCTTTTCCGCTTCAACGCCTCGTTTATCCTGAAATGCAAATATGAACGAGCATGAAAGAATTAAGTACCATATTAATGCAAATGAAGGGATAAACATGGGAATTTGATATATAAAAGATCATGCTAATTTGATGTTATCAAACGGTCCCAAGCTTCACTAAATGATTCATCAAATTTTTGGGTAAACTTTGTGATTTCATTTTTTAAGTGTGTTGTTTTAGACGGTGGGAAGAATTCGTTAGTGAATTTTGATACTAAATCTTCCCATGTGGTGATCGATTGAGGGGGTTTTTTTTTTAGCCAAATCCGGGCGGCCCCCTCGAGTGAAAATGGGAAAAGAAGTAGTTTAATGGCTTCTTCCGGCACGTTTCGGTATTTGATCATAGACGTGAGCTTGTTAAACCGTCGGATATGAGAGTGAGGATCGTCCCTCTCAAATCCGTAAAATTGGCTTGACGATACCAAGTTAATCAATCCGTGTTTAAGTTTGAAATTGTCGGCAACGTTGGCGGGACGACGATAGCTTCTCCGTAACCCTCGGTGGGTGCTTGGAGTTGTTCCAACATAGAATGGTTATCTTCCGCCATTTCGGGAATGGGTGCGGGATTAGTACGAATCTCGGGTTCGACTATTGGGGGAGGACGTCTATTACGTCTTCGCGTAATTTTGGCGAGTTCAAGAAGGGGATTAGAAGAATTAGAAGAACGAGTGCGCATGCACTACCAAAAACACTTTCAATTAAAACAAGACCGAAGCAAAACACAGTGAACTTAAACCAATAATCCCACGTGAAATGATCACTTTTTTAAGTAAAACGCACAAAGGAGCGGAGAGACTAGTAGGTCAGTGCGAAGCTTATTAAAAACCTGTCTCTTTTCAACCGCAATTTAATGTCAGGCCATCCTTATACCCCTCACTTAGCTTGTTAAACCGATAGAAGTAAACCAAATCACGAGCGACACAAAGGCAAGTTTTTTTATCTTTAGTTCGGGAACTTACTAATGATAACACCTCAAGTTGAGAAGTGTTATATAATTGATGTATTCTATTTTAGCTCAAAAACAAAAGAAAATATATTTTTTATTTTAATCTTATATATATATATATATATATATATATATATATATATATATATATATATATATATATATATATATATATATATATATATATATATATATATATATATATATATATATATATATAAAAAGAAAAGGAAGATATTTTGTGTTTTATAATTTTCAAAAGCAATAACTTCACGAAGGAAGGATCTCGAGTCACTAAACGTCAAACCTTCAACGATATTGTCGCGACACAACCTCCCCGGCAGCGGCGCCAAAAATTGATTCGTGTATGATATAAGGCTTAAGGGTTGAGTGTATGGATAAAATAGTATAATAATATTAATATCAAAATAAACACGAGAATCGAATCGAAAACCTCTTAGGAAAAAGGTTAGTCAATCAAATCCCGTGAGTGAGATATGTGATACTTGATAAGGATATCCGGGTCGTTTTCCAACGAGGTGTGAATGGGCAACGTCGCTTTTAGGTTTGTTATTAAAATGCTCGATGTTTTGGGTTTTTGTGTTTTTGATTACGTTATCTACAAATTAAGTGACGGGAAATTAATTAAGGCAAGGGGAATAAATTAAATAAAAAATTAACTACTAAATAACATAAGAAACAATAAAACTAAGTTAAATAAAGTCCTAGGGTGCTAAAATTCAAAAACGTGAAAACTCGGGCTAATCCCGAGCTCCAAAAGTGAAAATTATGCAATTTAAGGCCTACGGGTACAAAAGTAATTTTTCTATGATCTAAACGACTAAAAATGATTTTAGGAAAAAGCCGGGTATTTTTTCGATTTTTAAATTATTTATTATGATTTAAAATCTAAATTAAACTAATTAATACTAAACAATTTTAGAAAAATCTAGGGAAATTACAGAAAATACTTTGGATATTGCTTAATCTAAGAAAAATATAAAAAGGTGGCACTGCTTTTGAAATAAGCAGTTTAAAAGTCATAAAAAGCTAATAAGGTAAAACTGAAAAGGCTTAGTTAAGGAATTAATTATGCAAATGATGACCAGGACAAGACCCAAGGGAAACTGGTAGATGGTGTGTATGTTAAGGTTTGAGCCAAGAGACCAGAGTTCGAATCTGGTGCCTGCACCTTTTGCAAATAATTATTATTATTTTTTTTCAAAATTTTCTTTTAGAACTTGTTTGTTTGATTAAATTAAGGATTTTTAATGAACACAAAACTTTCAGAAAGCTAAAATAAGCTGATTATAGCTTATTATCCTCAACAGTTATCATCAAACTACCAAACACTCCTTGTGACATATTTTTGGACATAAAAAGCTAATGAATAAGTAGTTTAAAAGGAGAGCAAGCTATTAAGCATATCATGAAACTAAAATAAGCTAGAAACAATAGAAGCAACTAAGTATGGGGGGGGGGACAGATAAGCAGTTATGGTAATTCCTAATGCTAAAGGACTAAGGCTAAAATGGGCTAAATAAGCAAGAATAAGCACTAAATAAGCAAACCTTAAACTATCCTAACCTATGTATACCTAATAAGCACTAAAATACCTAGAATAAGCAAAAGGGATTAACTAATAAGCATAAAATAAGCTGGAACCTAGGCTGCTAATATGATGCAGCAGTAAAACAGTCCTAAGAGGCTAGTTTGAGGGCAAGATTAAGCTACTAAAAAGCTAATTCTAAAAATTATAAAAAAATACTACTAACTAGCTAACCTACTGAATAAGATGCATGCTAAATTTCAGAATCTAAGGCTAAGTATTTAAGAAATTAAAAATCAAAACTAAGTGGCTATTGGGAAACTAAGGTTGCAAGAACAGAAACTGATATGGGTAAAACCAAATTTTTAATGCATTTTTAACTAAGTACAACTATCCTAAGTGCAAAATAAGCTAAAGCTATATCTAGGTGGTATGTGGAGATATAAGAAAAACAATTTTGAAGAAGTTTTGACCAAAAAATAAGCTACAAAAGCCTTGCAAACAGCAGTGCAGGCTGCTGTTGCAGAGTTAGAATTTTTTTTTTCTTTTGCCTTTCCAACCAAAACTTGTTTAAACCATTTTACTTCTTTTAAAACAACTTTAAAACCTTAACTGACTTTGACTTATAAAGTCAAAATGGGTAGAAAATGGTTTTGACCCAATTTTGACCTCAAACCAAACACCCCTTTTGTGGGGTGTAAAACTCTTTAAACTGATTTTTTTACTTTGGACTAGGATTTTTTTTGTAAAAACTAACTTGTAGCTTAAATTAAAACTTTAGATGGAATGACAAGTAAAATAAGCAAATAAGCACTGATGCGCTTAATTGCACATAAGCAGATAAGTGAAACAGATGAGTAAAAAAAAGAAACTTTTTTCATTAACTAAAAAAAGAACATTACACAATTAAAACTGAAACTAATTTAAAATACAGAACCTAATGCCCTAGAAGGCTTAAAATGAGCTACTATTTATACTACTATCTTAGGTCTTCAAGTCTTGAGCTTGTGTGTTTCTTTACTGAGACAGAAGAGGGCTTGGATACTTTGTGCTTTCTTGGTTCAATCTCAGCCATTCAATCATCTTGGTGACCAAGGCAAGCAATCTGAGCCATCCACTTCCTTGGTATCCAATGTCATAGTTGTGGATTGCCAACTTGGCAATAAGACCCATGTGGGTGTGGGGCAAGCTGGCTTGGTTATCAGTGTAGGTGAGAGTGACCTTGGGGAGAAGACAAGAAGAACAGGACAAGAGTGGGAATTTTGGCGGGGAAAATTTTATAGGTGAGTTTGGGATTTTTATTCGTGGTTTTTGGGATAAAAGGGTTGAATTAGTAAAAACGGGTATGGGTAAGTAATTGTTTTAAGTGTGATGGGTTGAGGGGGTTCAAAGTATAAGTAGTTTTATTTTTAAAAGGTTTAGTGTTTTAAAAGGTTTAGTGTTTTAAAAGGTTAAAGGGTTAAGTAGTTTGCATTTTTTTAGAAAAAGGGTTTTAAAATAAAATTGTATTTTTGAGTTTTTGTTATAAAACTTTTTTTTAATAAGGAAAAAAAATGGTTTTAATAATAAAAAAAATTGGTTTTAAATAAAAATGAGGTTTAGGGGGTAGAATGGGAATTTTAGGTAATTTGGTTTCGTGTGAAAGGGTAAAATGTAATTTTGGATTAAGGGTATGGTTTTCCGTCTGATTCCCCAAGCTCACTCCCAAAAATGTATCCCGGGCTCTGAAAATGTATCATCTTCCCTCGGAAAGCACGTTTTCCATTCCGAGCTCATTTATGTCCGTTTTTGCCCTGTTTTCGATCCTTTGTACCTGAAACACATAAAAACACATTCCAAGGATATCTGTAGGATAATTGGTTATATTTCCGTGTTTTTAGACATTTTCGTGGGTTTTTCGGGCTTAAAATGATGAGTAAAAGGCAACTCATCAGACTTATTAGGTTGACGAATCTAATAAGTGCCTGTTATGTACGTAGGATAACGTTATTAATGGGTGAATTATCCTTATGACTCGTTAGGATGTGACTGGTTTTTGGGATAATAAGCGACATGAATAAATGGTTGAGTTTATCGAGTTGACGAATTCGATAAGACCTAACTATTTATTTCAAAACTTATTAAACTATAAAGCTTATCGCTTAGACGTCTCATTGTGTTGTTATGAGTCGCATTGTGGTCATTGGGGTGCATTCATGGTGTCTTGTCGAGTCGATACCACACACACGATGATACCAAACGCTAGTAACTAAATGGTGAAACGAGATATTTTTGAGATAAGAAAAGGAATACATTTGAGGTAGATAATATTGAAGTTGGGAATATATATTAAGAATTAGTTTATATTAATAGGTTGTGCCGAGTCGATAGTTGTTGAGCCGAGTTAGCTATTATCTACGTTGCTAGTGATTGTTTGTGCTTTGCTTGTTTGATCAAGATTCATTGAACCATGGGTAAATATAGACTGATCACCTATATCCAGCCAGGGACAGTGGGACATGGACTGATCACGTATGTCCAACTCAGAGGTGAACTTTGTGATACTAGGAGTAGTTATAATAGAATTATGTCTGAGATAGAGGTTTGGTTTTAAGAATGATGAGCTTTAGGTGAACACACACACTCACCGAATATCACGAAAGCCTGCACTTACACACGACACACTAGCATCGCAACACCTCACGAATCATAATGCATCTAGCACTGCTATGCATCTCCATTTATATGGAATTATTGGTTGTAGTCGTCGAGCTTAGTTTGCCTTGAGTCGGGTTAGACCCGATTGGCACCGTTTACATCCGAGTTGCTTATCGTCATAAGTCTCGTTGATCTTATTGGAGCATTTGGAAATGTTTTGTGTTATTTTTGGGATTTGGTTTTGATTATGTTTTTGGATTTTTGATTTTGTGATTTTGGACCTCGTTTCGAGTTTTGACTCATCATTTGATTACGAATCATCTTTTGGCCTAGAAATGTTATTTGGCCTCGTTTCATTGATAATCTTGTTGAGATCATCATTCGATCCCGAATCATCATCCGATCTCAAATCGTCATTCGGCCTCGTTTCATTAGTAACCTTGTTGGAATTATCATACCGCCTCATTTCGTTAGTAACCTTGTTGGAATTATCATCCTGCCTCGTTTCGTTAGTAATCTTGTTGGAATTATCATTCCGCCTTGTTTTGTTAGTAACCTTGTTGGAATTATCATTCCACCTCATTTCATTAGTAACCTTGTTGGAATTATCATTCCGCCTCGTTTCATTAGTAATCTTGTTGAAATTATCATTCTTCCGCGTTTCATTAGTAATCATGTTGGATTTGTCATCCAGCCTCGTGTCGTTGGTAACCCTGGTACCGACACTTCTACCTCAAGCCTAGTCTTGAATCGATTGTCTTTCAGACTTCCGAAACCTTGCCATTCACTCGATGTTGATTCAAACGACGTTATCTAGTCTATGTTGTTCATCTTTCTAAACCAATGATGTTTTGTCGACGTTGCTTTGTCAACAACCCTCAGTTAAGGTTGTACCTTACGTGATGTTTGTGTTAAACCTTATCCTCTATTTAGGTATCCCTATCGATAACGTTCTAACGACGCCGTTTTATTAAAGTTGTTCACTGAGGTTATACTGTTGATATTATTCCATCAACATTACTCTAACAACGTTGAACTCTCGACGTTGTTTTATCAATGATAGTCTGCTGACGTCATACTCCCGATTTATGTACTACCTACGTTGTCTAATCGGTGTTGTACCTTACACTCTATCGATACAAAATTCTTTAGCATACCTACTTAGAACCGTTGACATTTACTCGTATTTAGGATTTGAATTGATATCGATTAGTAGTCGAATTTCTTTTGGAAATTATGACTTTGGATTTGAATGTAGTACCTTTCTACGTTAAGTATTAAGTGTACCCATGAGTAAATCGATTGATTGTTGTTAGTGATTAATACTCTCCTTGGGAATCATACTTTCCGCCTCTAACCTAGATATTGTGCTAAGTCAACCAACTGATTGTTAGTAGCAATCAACACTTTCTAACAGAGTCATACTCTGAACTTCCTAGAATTCTCATCCAGTAAAGATTCTGTGCTCAACGGAAATCTTGAAGTCCTAAGGAGTAACCTAAACCGCGTTCCTTGGGACAACCACCTAATCGTTCTCTCGTCCTTCGAGAAACACCTGCTATCCTTTCGGTCCTCTCACCGAATGATAAGCTACGCCATAGACAAAACCTTGGAATTAGATCCCGTGCCTTTACCTGAGTGGTTGTTGGTAGTTCTACCCAACCTATTCACCTCCCACTATTCAGCAAAATGGAAAGTATGGACGACCTTGCTCGTCCATCCTCATATAGTTATAGCAGCACTAGAGAATCCCTCTGCCTTCTTTTAAAGAGGTGAGAGAGTACTCATTCCTTTCCCTCTGGTAGAGTGGCCTTGCTCCTATGAGTTGGTCCTCACTTCTAAGCTCTAGCACCTTACTTTCTTTCCATAATAGAACTCCAGTTGGAAGGGGAAGCTCCCCTTGGTCCGTTTTCTCTGTTTGAGATTTATCTGTTCGTACACATCTGATCCACCTTCGAATTCTTTCGGTCCTCTTTAAGGAGGAAGTGCGACCTGCAAGCCTGGGTTAAACAAATAGAATCCTTCATGCGTAGAGAAAACCGTGTGCATTTGGAAATGCTGATTTCTATCATTTTTGGATCGTGGCAATCGCCACACACCCATTTTTAGTCTATCACTTCCTAGAGCCGAGAGAACAGATCTGGATATGCTTACAAGTGTATCATCTCTAGACTGATGGCTAAAGGGAAGAAACTATCCGAGCGTTAGTAGAACACATCGCGTGCCTATCGAGTTTGGTAACGCTTGGGATAGACACCTTCCATTGGCCAAATTCTCTTAGAGACATCTATCGAGTTTGGCAATGGTTGGGATAGACACCTTCCATTGGCCAACTTCTCCTATAACCATACCTATCGCTTTAGTACCCCAAGGGCACCGTAAGAGACCCTCTATGGTCGTAAGTGCCGGTTCCGACTGTTGGGTAGAAATGGAAATACCCAACTTACCAAACCTGAACCTATTTGAGAAGCTGTCGAGGAGACCATTCTAAGCTGAGATGGATATGCAATGTGCTCGCAAACCGTTAGGAGACATAGACAACGTAAACCTCTTGAATCCTCAGAGATAACCTAGATTAAGCTTAAGGATCCACCATGAAATTGTGTGAAGCTTGTAGTAAACGTGAAAGCTTAATCCTCACCATATGGATCTTTTCAAAATGCTTGTTGGAGTTAGACCAGTAGCTCAGAGCCTTGAGCTAACGTCAAGACTCAGTAGTACTCCTGCATTTCGTGCGTAATAGGAAGAAATGACTCGCCGATGAGGCAATTGTTATCCCTCTAGGAAATCCAAAACCTTTGAGCGTTTAAACTTTGTTGACCTAATAGAATCGTAGACCATGAAGTTAGACGACTTTAGTAAAGTCGCATCCCTATCTTTAAGGTTCGTAGAGACTCGTAGTTAGATCCCGAATTCACGTAGGGAACGTGAAGATAAATCCTCGTGCTTATGCACTCACCTCTTCTAGAACTTAATGATATATCGGACCATGGTGGTTTCGTTTCTACAACCACCCCCAACTACACCACCCCTCCTAGATGATAGATCGGACCATGGTGGTTTCGTTTCTACAACCCACGCTCCCTGATAACGCTACACGCGTCGTTCGGGGTCAAAGGAACTTCCTTTTTGTCGAGCAAGTTTTTCAACACCCTAGGCAGTGAACCTAAAAGTTGTAGTGTAGTATTAGGGTAAGCCACGGGAATTGATATAGTTCTCTAGGGGAATAGGAATGCTAGTGAGAAGTTACTACGCTAAGGTTGGGGTTGAGGAAGATTATTTTTTATCTTTTTATGTTTTTTAGGAAATGGAAAGGTACCAATCGCGGGGTTTGGATTTGGGGGGTTGGTATTTCTACCGATTACTTCTACTTATCTAATTATCTAAACTAAGGTGTATCTAGTCTATTTCTATTGTTGTGTGCTCGTATGATAGTTAAAAATGTATTTGCTTAGGCTTTATTACTCTCTAGTTATCTCCTATTGGTGGTTGAATTGTCACGTCCTTATTCTTAATTGTGTTGTGTCTCTAAGGTCGTAGGGTATGCGTTTAACCCTAACTCTTTGAATCTACCAAAGGTTAATGACTACAAAATCTTTAGGATTCATAAACTTTAACTCTAAGGTATTCTTTGAATGACTTGTCTACAATTACTCTAGGCGATTATAAGCTAAGGTTCATCAAATATCAATCAAGCATTACAAACACAACGAATGACCTATCGCAATACTAGGTCAATCACAATTAAGATAAGAGACATCCAATCAATATTCAATAACTAAGTTTCGTATTACCTAAGCAAACACACAAGTAAATTAGCCGTACATGGGGAACATGCAAGCATACACACAATCAAAGGAAGACATAATTAAATTAATGAAGTGAAACACTTATCTTGATGTAAGATAGGGTATGGAACCCTAAAATCTTGTATAAGATAGCCTTGGTTCGGTTTAGGTTTTACTCCAAAAGACTACACATCGAAAACTAAAAATTCGGATTCTATATATAAGATTACAAATGCGACGGCGTCACCCTTTGATTTGTGACGTCGTCGGTCGCCGTTATTAGGGTTTCGTCTTGGCCACGTTAGTCTTGCGACGGCGTCACCTTATGCTTGTGACGCCGTCCCTTCAATCTCGGCGTCGTCGATCAAATCTAAGCCGTCCGAGTTGCGACGCCTTACTCTTTTAAAACACAAGCCGCCACTTGTAAATGGGCAATTTAGCTCTTGAGTCGTCACAAAATTTGTTCGACGGTGTCGCTAGTTATGCTGACGCCGTCACCTTCGGGCCCAAAGACTGAGTGTCTTGATTCTTGACTTTGGCCATTTTCTTCGTATATTCGCGCCTTTTGTCCGAATAAGTGTCATTCCAGCATTTTGCCTTCAAGATACCTAAAAGTGAAAAGGAACGATATTAAGTATTAACGGATACAAAAGTGATCAAATAAGGGCTTAAACGACCCTCAAAAGGTACATTTAAAACCTTATCACTCCCCAAACTCATCAACGCTTTAGATCTACGATTTTAGTTTCGGACTTTTAGGGTTTTGAAGTTAACGAGTTAATAAAGGGTTGTACATTTTGGTTAGGGTTTGTTTTGGGTTTAATGGTAAGTTTGTGATACACCACCGCCGCCTCCATGGTCACATCCACCACACCCGCCATGGATGTGGTCATCGTCGTCATCTCTCTCTGTCTCTCTCTCTCTCTCTCGCCGCTCGTTTGGTTGCGTCACTTTTATTCTATCGTACTGCCGTACATTCTTTTGGATGTCGTGGAGATTAGCTTTAGATGCCATCATGTCAATAGTGAATAGTGCATTCTTGTGGCTAAGGTGAGTTTCATAGCCCTCTTTTCAAATGTTTTCATAACTCTTTTGGGGAAAATACATGTTGCTTTTAATGAACTATAACTAGATATGTGAACATTATTTGAGAATGACTATTGTTTGGTATATTTGATTTATGGATTGTGATCTTATGTGTTTATGTGTATACAAACTATTTCTTGGACTTGCCACTACTCTTTTAAATTGCTAATGCATTGACTAGGAAAGGTTAGACATGCGAAATTTGTTGACTTAGACTAGGGTAGCATTCCTATGCTATAACGCGATGCCTAGCTAAGAATAGACCGACCTAGACCAAGGTAGCTTGTGTTCTAGGCCTTGCTACGATTGTCTTGGCTAGAGTCGCTTGGGGCCTCTTGAGCTCGATTTTGTTGTGGATTATTGATTGAATTGATTGTTGATTGGAATGTTTATTATATATTTGTCTTAGGGGTGAGCAAATGGACCGAGAATTGAACCGAACCGAGAACCGAACCGAACGGACCCAACTCGAACCGAATTTTAGAACTGCGCCGGTTCTCGGTTCTTAGATATTGCAAATATCGGTTCTCGATTCGGTTCGGTCCGGAACATGGTATCGGTTCGGAACCAAGAACCGCACGATTTCAAAATGTCATCATTTAATTAGTTTTTTTTGTCAAGATATATGTATATATAGAGTCCGACATTAGTTCAAAAAACCTTACAACTTGTAAATGTTTAGTTCTAGTAAAGCAAACATCAAAACATCCAAGATGTGGAAGTTTAGCAAGCACTAGTGGAAAGATAAAAAACAAAGTATCACCTTTTAATATCCATCGAGAAGCATGTATGTCAATTCTTCTAGAGGTTTTGATTTGAAAGCAACTTAAGCAAGATATCCAAGACATTAGAAAAGGTAAATAACCATAAGAACGGGTTCTTTCACAAGCAACCTTTATTGATAGGATTTTATGGGACATGTAGGTTTTTAAGATCACGATTACACATTTAATTTTTTTTTTTGGTTCCAATCGGATAGAACTGAATACCAAACCGAGAACCAAACCGGAACCAAACATGTTACGTGGTCCGGTCTCGGTTCCTAAATTATAGTATTTCGGTTCTCGGTTCTTGCGGTTCCGGTCGGTTCCGTGCGGCTCCGAACCGCTAACCCTAATTTGTCTTAGTCACACATAACAATTAAGCTCTATCAGTCCACTATTACTTTTGTAACTAAACTCTATGAACTCACCAAATGTGGTCGACCGCTTTAACATGTGTTCTCGTGTTTAAGGCGATAGCTCACTATTGGAAGACGTTTGGCAAGGGGCATGGTCATAGCCGACTGATGAATAATCGGGACCACTTTAAATTAAATGTTGGGCCTATTTCCGCACTACTTTCATTAATGTAAACTTTATATTTTCAAATAATAAATTTTAATCTAAATGGATGGAATAAAACCATTCTTTGTACCTTATGTTGTGATACCATGGTAGTAGCACCCAAAGGATCGTATGCTTACTGTTGGATCCTTTTTTCGGGTGTTACACTAGTTATCTTTAATGGTCGGTTGAATTGTCACATCCTTTATCTTAACGCGTTGTATTCCTATTAGTCGTAGGGGGTGTGTATTTCCTAGTTCTACGAATCTATCTCTCCTATAGGATTCACGGGATCGGCAAGTATAATACTATCTCCTCCGAGCACCCTATCGTCGTAAAGCACACTCACGCAATAAACACAACGATAGCCTAGTTACACTCCTAGGCTTCTATCAATTAAGACAAGAGACAACCTAACAACAATCAATAACTAGGCTTCATAGATCTAAGCAAACACACAAGTAATTTAGCTAGACATGTTAAATAAGCAAGCATACACACAATCAATTGAACATGGGGTAGGCATAATGATAAATTGGAATAACAAACTTATCTTGATGTGTAAAATAGGGTACGGGACTCTAGAATACTGTCCAAGTCGGACTACAACCGAGTTAGGTTTTTCTCTCCAAAATTCTACCACTCAAAATACAGAAAAATCGAATTCTATATATAGATTTACAATAGCGACGGCGTCGCCTTTTGCTAGCGACGCCGTCAGGTCGCCGTCATTAGGGTTTCGTTTAGGCCAAGTCATCGTTGGGACGGCGTCACTTGAGAGGTGTGACAACGTCAGTCTTCATGCAGGACGGCGTCTGAACTATGGATCTTGGGCGTCTGGTGTGAAAAGTATGAGTGACGTATTCCAGAAATTAGGTGTGACGCCGTCAGGCTTTAGGACCAGAAATTCCGCGGAGCCGCGCGTGCACTTTTTGATCAAGTCTTCATAGAGGGACTGATGAGTGTGTAAATACTCATCATTTTTAGTCAAATCTGAACTGCAAAACGTTTAAAAATGCTCGGAAATGCATCAAAACACTGAAAATATTCCAAAATTGCATTTTATATGTTTCGGATGCAAAATGTTTAAAATCGATGAAAATGAGCAAAGTTTGCATAATTGGCGCTTCAGTCCCCAGTTTCAAAAATTGTCGAAATAGTCCCCGAGCACATAATTTCAAAAGAAAAATCACCAAAGGTCCTTTTAAAATCATAAGTTTTCAAAATTAGTCCTTTGGTGAAAAATATCAAAAGTTTGAGAAAATTACAAAATTGGTCCTCCAACTTTGAAATTTGGCAAAATTGGTCCCTGGAAAATTGGAAAATGTCAACTTTGGTCCTTGTACTACTAACACTTGTCAATTTCAGTCCTTGAGCAACTTTGAGATATTGGCAGAACAGGTCCTTCCATTTTCAGAAATTACAAAAGAGGCCCTTGTATTATTAAACCCCTAAACCCTTGGCCTTGTCACAATTACTTTTGGACCCCTGCCTTCCCAATTGGACCCTGTCATTAGCAATTTGGACCCTTCCCTATTATTAAATCCAAGTCAAACCACAGTTGACTACCTCTTTTCCCTCTCCCTCACGGGTTAACAACCATCATCACACGCCTGCCTGCAACCTCCCCCCTCCTCCATCATCATGCCCCTAAACCTACCCTCCACCTCACACTCAAAGCCAAGGATGCATTTAATGCATTCTCCAACCTCTCACTCAACCCAGCTGTTAAACACAATTTTGGCGCCAAAAACCTTTTAAAGGGCCAAGATCAATTGTAGCATTCCAATAGTCCTTATAGCTGCTGGGAACTATTCAGAAAGGTGAGAGAAAGAGTTTGGAGCATATAAAAAGGCAAGAGGAAGCAACAAGAGGAGTACTTAGTTTAATTTTCACCATATATGTCGTTTTTTAGCTTAACTTGTCTTAACTAGTTTTCATTTGTATTTTCAAGCTTATTTGTATTAAACAAAGATATTCAAGTGTTTTGCAACTCGTTCAGTGATAATTCAAGTTAATGTTCAAATTCCATACTTTATGTTCACTGTTGAGATTTTTATTTACAAACCCCTTGGTTAAAGCTTTTAGCAGTTCCATTTTAATCTCATATAAGCTTATATAAGCTTGTAATAGCTTTTCGTAAGCCTATGTTAAAGTTTTAAGCTATTTTGAATACTGGTCAACAAAAGTCAACGTGGAGCAAAAATTGATGCAGGAATGATATGGGTTGGTTCAGAGCTTGAAATGGGTTAATTCAGAGACAATGGGTTGGTTAGATTAGGTTAGTGGTCCTTGGGTTCACTGTTTGCAAGCCATTGTGGCTAGGGACTGATTGTAAGTTCAAGTTCATTTTTTTTGCATAACTGCTTTAGTGGTAACCAATAGTTGAAACTGTTTCAATAGTAGTATTTAAGTTATTTTAAGTTAGTTGGATCAAAAGTACATCTTTGGTTCAATGTTTAGATCGGTTTTCATTTGCTAATCACCAAGAAAAGTGTGTTTGGAATTGCTGAGATTAATGTGCTAAAGGCTTGTTCAGTGTATAATTCCTTTTGGTTCATGATTGTTTAGTCTATTTATGTTCATTTGAGTCATTATTTTGTGCCTGCTAGTTCAAAAAGTCAAACATCAAGTAAAATCTGTCTCACTGTTAATCTGTTGTGAATTTGGATAAGCAGATCCTTGTTTTGTGTTAAGAATCATTAAACATTGCTTGCAGTAGTTTCAGTTTAACATATTACATCAATATCAGTCATAAAATTGAGCTCAAAATCCATAAAAGTCAACTTTTCAAAAACTGCTCAAAAGTCAAAATGGCAAATCTCAGTTTTGGGCTCAACTAGAGAGATTTTTCTTGGATTCATTACTGGGCCAAATTTAGTGAGGTTTGTTGTTCTAAACACTTCACCTGGTCTATTTCTTTATCCTCATTTTATCAGATTTTTGTCAAATTTTTAATAGCTTCAAAAACACTTGACAATATGGCACAAAATGCCCTGCACACACTCAGTATTAAATGAGTGTGTACAGGTGGTTTTGTGCAGCACTGCACAGAGCTCATTTGAGCTTGTTGTTGGCTCTAATTTGGTTCACAAATAGTTGGTTAGGTCTAGTGTAGGTTTCAAGCTTTTGTTTTTGATTTATAGCTTATTTGAGTGCTTGTTTTGTAGCTGCAAAACTGACCCAGAAACTGATTTAACACATTTACTAAAACATCAAATCTGTTGTAATTGCAAATCGAGGTTAAGGCCTGTTAAAATCTATTGCATTTAGGTTCTTTTAGCTTATTGTAGTCATTGTTTCAGTTTGGTAGTCACTTGGTCCTTTTAGCTTATCCTTAGTGCTTATTTTTAAGCACATTCCACATCAGTTCCTTATTCCTCCACACTAGCACCTATTTTTCCATTTTTCTTAGACTCCTTATATTATTTTAAAGTTTTCCTGAAATTTTCAGATTTTTCTAAGTTGGTTTGCTATTTTTCTGCATTTAAATTAATTTTTAGGCCTTTTTAATTAGCTTTAAATACAATTAATTAAGAAAAGCTTCAAAAAAATAATTTTTCATTTTTCTTAAGTTTAGATAAATATAAAAAGACAAAAAAATATTTTTCTAGATTTTCTTATTTAAATTTGTATTTTTAAATAATTTAATTAGTTTTAATAGTTTTTAATTCATAGAAAATAGAAAATATTCGAAAAATATAAAATAGTTTTGAAAATTCTCTTTTGATATTTTAGATTTTCCAAGTCAAAGTTTTATTTTTCTAGCTTTGTTTCATATTTTCTTGTATTTTAGGTTAATATTTAATAGTTAAAATTAGTTTTTAATTAATAATAATTAGGTAATTAGTTATAAAAATAATTTTCTTTTTCTAAAAATTTTCTTTTATCATTAGGTTTGTAAAAATATCGTTTTCATATTTTTAGGATTTATATTGTGTAAGTTTCACTTTTTCATTTGTACGTCGCGTAGTTTTTAATTTCAGTTTTATAAAAACATAAAAACAAAAACATCAATTTGCAAATAGTGATAGCGTTTATTTAATAGATTTTATCTTTTAAATTTCCTTTAATTTGCATTTAAGCCGTTGTAATTTGTTGGCTTTTTCTGTAGTTATAATCATAAATCAGATCCCTTTTTCTGTTCAAATTTCTCGATCACTTTACGTTTGGTAATCCATTGCATAGCTCGCTGGGACATAACGACCCGGGGAAACACTATACTCCCCAGATCTTCATTGCATTCGTGCTTAGCGGTTTAAAGTCGATTACGGCCCGCCATTCACAAGTGGCGGCTTGAGTGATTTAGCTTGACTTGTTTGCACGCATCAAATTTTACGCGCCACGGGGAGTCAAGCTAATTGTCTTACGTTTAGCGATTAGTAGTTTGAATACTCACTCTTTGTTTATATCATCCATATCTATCTATATATATATATCCATATTTTCTTATAAAAATCCAAAACCCAAAACGACCAAAACGTATAAAACACAAAAATATTTTTCTTTTGTTTCTATATATGTATCAAAATATAAAAATACAAAAGATTCGCTGTTTTCTTTAATAATAAAACTTAAAAGATTACCACCGCAAACCAAGGCGGTGCACTACCTAACTGGGGTGCGAGCATAATAAGTTCGAACTAAAGATTTAAAACTTGCCTTTGTGTCCTTGTGATTGGTGTACCTTTTTCAAAGAAGCCATTCATCTTGTGATTATTGGTTAAGTTCATCGTTGTTTTGCCTCAATTTTGTGTTAATTGATTTTGTTGTGATATCTACGTTTGAACCGTAAAACCCATAAAGATTCTTCTCACCCCAATTTTTATAAAACGTCTTCATAATTCTCATTCTCATCCGAAAGGTTTCATAATTCCCATTTCTCTCCTTAACTCGAGATTCCTTAGAGTTAACTCTAGTGTATCGCACTCGCTCTTCTAGATCTGTGAGCCCATTTCGTGAGCTTGTCAAGATTCCAAGAAGGCGTGTCCGTGACTTTCTGCTCCATCGATCGGATCGAGATCCGTCTCGCTCACACTACTTCGTTATCATGGCGGAAGAACGCCTATGTGTGAGCTTCTCCGGGCACCCATCGACGGGTATGGAGATGCTATTGTTGTACCAGCCATTGTGGTGAAAATTTTGAACTCAAGACCGGTTCTCGAATCTTGTAACCTCAAATCGCTTCTACGGTTTTGGCGGGATGATCCTCATGCTCATATTCGATGGTTTAACAAGATTGCATCTACCATCAAGTATAAGAATGTCCCTACCGATGTCGTTAAGCTTCTTCATTCCCATTTTCTCTTGAGGGCAAGCCGGTTTGGCTTGAAAACAACCCCTCGGTTTATAGAGACATGGGAAGATCCGTGAAGAAATTTGTGAATGAATTCTATCCACCTTCCAAAACCACGAGCCTTAAAATGAAATCATCAAGTTCACTCGAAGTTTGATGAACCCTTGATGAATCGTGGGATCGTTTCAAGGAATTGCTTCGCAAATGTCCTCACCACGGTTTCTCCGAGTTGATGCAACTCGATACTTTCTACAATGGAGTGAGTCAATCGATCAAGATTCTCTCAATTCCTCCGCGGGAGGAAATTTCCTAAGCAAAGCTGTCAAAGAAGCTTTAGCGATAATCGAAAACAAGTCTAAAGTTCCCTTTGCACAAGCAAGCGGTTGTTTCCCAAGTCGGTGTTGGTCCTTCTTCTTCTTCATCGCTCGTGAGTCAATCTAGCACCGATGCTAAGATTGACAAACTCATGGAAGCTATTCAAGCTTTGGTTCTCTCCAACCGAAGAAAGTCTCTTTTCCACAAACTTCACCTCCTGCTGAGGTTAAGAAAGTGGAAGTATGTGTTACCCGTGGTGGCCCCATGCTTACTATAACTGTATGGCCACCGATGGTAACCCCTTTGAAGCCAATCTTTGTGGGCGGGATGTCTAATCAAGGAGGCAATCAATATCGTGCTCCTATAGACCCGAACCACCGTCCTAACCACTACTCGACCTCCGGTTTCAATCAAAACCGAATCGAATCGAATAGACCAAACCAAGGTTTTCAAAACCAAGGTAATTTCGGTCAAACAATGGTTTTCAGATCAAAATCAAAATTTCCAACATCAAGGAAATTTTAATAGAAACCAGTCGGGAAATTTCAACCAAGGGTATTTTCATGCCAATAATCAAGGAAATTTTCGAATCAAGGCCCTAATCCTAATAATAGAGGCCGAATTTTCTGTGCAAACTCAAGCCATTGTTCCAACTGGCCCATCATCGATGAGTTGTTGAAACAATTCATGAAATCCCAAGAGGAAATGAATCGGTTGTTGGTTAGCGATTTCGACATCAAGAAGTCTTTAAATGATCGACCCTCGGGCTCAGGTACTTTACCTAGCAACACGATCGCTAATCCGAGGGGCGATGCAAAGGCGATCACAACCAGAAGTGGTGCTTCTTATGATGGACCCGCTATTCCTACTACCTCTTCTTCCTCTCTCCCGAAGGTAGTGGAAAGTGAACCTGAGGCGACAAAGGACAAGGAACTTCCTACTAATAACGGAAGTACCAGTAATGTCCATCCTCAGGTTGTCCCGAAACCCAAGACCAATCCTGGAGTTGTCTTTGAACCTCCAGTTGGTGACCCTAAATCCAAAACTTCTATTCCTTATCCCTCACGTTTACATGAGCAAAAGCTCCGCGAGAAAGCTAGTCATCAAATGGAAAAATTCTTTCAAATTTTCCAAGAACTTCACTTTGACATAAGCTTCGCGGATGCCATCATGTTGATGCCCAAGTTTGCATCTACTCTTAAACACATGTTGAGCAACAAGGAAAAGCTGTTTGAAATGGCTAAGACTCCTTTGAACGAGAATTGCTCAAATAGCCTTGTTAAAGAAGCTTCCCGAGAAGCTAGGAGATCCCGGAAAATTTCTTCTTCCTTGTGTTTTCCGGGATGATTGAATGCTTTGCCCTTGCCGATCTTGGTGCAAGCATCAATCGATGCCTTATTCAAGATGGAAGAAACTTTCTCCCGGAACTTATTCCTACCGCATGACTCTCGAGCTTGCGGATCGTTCTATATCTCGTCCTCTTGGCATCGCCGAGGATGTATTCGTGAAAGTAGGAAAGTTCCATTTTCCACCGACTTTGTGGTCGTTGATTTCGATGCCGATCCTCGAGTTCCCTCATTGTTGGAAGAGGATTCTTGAGAACGGGCGTGCTCTCATAGATGTATTTGAGCAAGAGATCACTTTGCGTGTGGGTAATGAAGTCATACCTTTAACCTCGATCAAACTTGAGGTACTCCTCAAATTATGATATCTTGAATCAATTAATCGAGTCGATTTGATTGATATTGCTTCGAGGAGTACTCTCAAGAGTTTCTTGGTTATCTTCATAATTCTTAGGGTGGGGATTCCACCACATCTTCTCAACCTATCATTGCCGACTCTTCCCCTCTCTCACCCGTTTGAGGGAGGTGACTTCCTTCCGGAAGAGATCGATGAATTTCTTGCTCTTGATGAATCAATTCCACCGAGTTGATGGTGTTTATGATTCGGAGGGGATATTCTTTATCTTGAGCAATTTCTTAATGAAGATCCATTATCTTCACTCCTCCGAAAGAAATCACGATTGAGGAAATCGATCGGACAAACATCTCTTGATGAATTTCGAGGTTGAACTTAAGGACCTACCTCCTCATCTCGAGTATGCATTTTGGAGGTGATGATAAATTACCCGTCATAATTGCTAAAGACTTGACCGAGGAGGAGAAACCTGCTCTCATAAAGGTCTTGAAGTCACACAAGCAAGCAATTGCTTGGAAACTCTCCGATATTAAGGGTATCAACCTTGAGTTTTGTACTCACAAAATCTTAATGGAGGATGACTTCAAACCAGCGATCCAACATCGAGAAGGGTGAATCCTAAGATTCAAGAGGTTATCAAACAAGAGGTTCTCAAACTTCTTGATGCGGTTTGATTTACCCGATCTCCGATAGTCCTTAGGTTAGCCCAATTCATTGCGTTCCTAAAAGGGTGGCATTCTTGTTGTCACGAATGAAGAAAACGAGTTAATTTCGACTCGATTGGTTACGGGATGGCGTGTGTGTATTGACTATCGAAAGTTAAGCGAAGCCACCAGTAAGACCATTTTCCTCTACCCTTCATGGACGGATGCTTGAGAGATTAGCGAGGAACAGTACTATTGTTTCCTTGATGGTTTCTCGGGTTACTTTCAGATCCCCATTGATCCGCTGGATCAAGAAAAGACCACATTCACCGCCCATACGGGACATTTGCCTACAGACGTATGCCTTTTGGCTTATGTAATGCTCCTGGCACGTTCCAAAGATGTATGATGGCAATTTTCCACGAAATGATCGGGGAAACTATGGAGGTGTTTATGGATGACTTCTCGGTCATTGGAGACTCATTTCATACATGTCTCTCCCACTTAGACAAAATGCTTAAAAGGTGTGAAGACACCAATCTATGTCTAAACTGGGAGAAGAGCCACTTTATGGT
Source organism: Chrysanthemum lavandulifolium (assembly GCA_022545495.1). Taxonomy (NCBI): domain Eukaryota; kingdom Viridiplantae; phylum Streptophyta; class Magnoliopsida; order Asterales; family Asteraceae; genus Chrysanthemum; species Chrysanthemum lavandulifolium. Next base: position 184,658,031 of record CM040242.1, read on the forward strand.
CAAAGAAGGCATAGTCCTTGGCCATAAGATTTCCAAGAATGGGATTGAGGTAGATAGAGCAAAAGTTGATGTTATTGCTAAACTACCTCATCCTACTACAGTCAAAGGTATTAGGAGTTTCCTAGGTCATGCCGGGTTTTATTGTAGATTCATACAAGATTTCTCTAAAATCGCTCGGCCTATGACCCATCTTCTCGAAAAAGATGCTCCTTTTATCTTTTCTCCTGAGTGCATCGAAGCTTTTGAAACACTAAAGAAAAACTACGGAAGCACCCATTCTAGTTGCCCCGATCGGGATTTACCCTTTGAGCTCATGTGCGATGCAAGTGATTTTGCTATCGGTGCGGTCTTGGGGCAACGAAAACCAAGCATTTTCAACCGATCCACTACGCAAGCAAAACTATGATCAAGCTCAAACCCATTACACCACTACGTAAAAAGAATTATTAGTGTGGTGTATGCGTTTGAAAAGTTTCGCCATACCTTATCTTGACCAAATGCGTGGTGTATACGGATCACTCGGCACTCAAATATCTCTTTGCAAAACAAGATGCAAAGCCGAGATTGCTCCGTTGGGTTCTCCTCCTACAAGAATTTGATATCATTACACGTGATAAAAAGGAGTTGAGAACACATCACGATCATATGTCCCGATTAGAAAACCCTCACCAAAATGTGTTCGAGAAAAGGAAATTAATGAAACATTTCCTCTCGAAACACTCAATGTGGTTTCTTTTCGTGGAGATTCTTCTACCCCATGGTTTCTTGACTTTGCAAATTACCATGCGGGTAACTCATAGAAAGGGATGTCGTCCCAACGTAAAAGTAAATTCTTTAAAGATGTGAAACATTATTTCGGGACGACCCTACTTGTTTAAAATTTGCGCGATCAAGTCATCCGGCGATGTGTATATGGTCGGGAAGCTATTGACATTCTCAAAGCTTGCCATTACGGACCCTCTTGGAGGACATCATAGCCCCAACTACACCGCCAAGAAGGTGTTTGATTCCGGATTCTATTGGCCCACGATCTACAAGGATGCCCATGAATTTGTCAAAACCTGTGACGCTTGTCAACGTCATGGGAATATCTCACAAAGGAATGAAATGCCGCAAAACGCCATTCAAGTGTGTGAGATTTTTGACATATGGGGCATTGACTTTATGGGTCCATTTCCTTCTTCCCGTGGTAACAAATACATACTCGTGGCCGTTGACTACTTGTCAAAATGGGTTGAAGCTAAGGCTTTACCCACCAACGATGCCCGAGTTGTTGTGAAATTCTTGAAATCTCTCTTTGCTAGGTTTGGAACTCCACGAGCCATAATCAGTGATCGTGGTACGCATTTCTGCAATGACCAGTTTGAAAGAGTCATGCAAAAGTACGGTGTAACTCACCGCTCTATCTCGCGTACCACCCACAAACAAGTGGGCAAGTGGAAGTTTCCAACCGGGGATAAAGAATTCTTGAGAGGACGGTTGGTGAAAACCGTGCCTCTTGGTCGGATAAGCTAGATGGCGCACTGGGCCTTCCGTGCGACTTACAAAACACCCATCGGTGCACTCCATACAAGCTTGTATACGGAAGGCATGTCATCTACCGCTTGAGCTCGAGCACAAGGCATACTGGGCCTTGAAGCATGCTAATTTCGATATTCAGACACCGTGATCATCGGAAAGTTCAAATGAATGAATTAAATGAACTCCGTGATCAAGCTTACGAGAACTCTTTGATCTACAAACAAAAGACAAAGAAGATTCATGACTCAAAAATCAAGAACCGCGTTTTAAACGTTGGTGATCGAGTCCTTCTTTTCAATTCAAGATTGAAGATTTTCTCGAAAGCTCAAGTCCGTTAGTGCGGTCCATTTACTATCGCTAAGGTTTATCCTTATGGTACCATTGAGTTATCTCAACCCGATGGTCCTAATTTTAAAGTGAATGGTCATCGAGTGAAGCATTACTTTGGAGAGGACATTCCATCCATGGTTGTCCCGAACTTACAAACTTTCCCCATGAACCAATGAATGCGGGATCGAGTCAAGCTAGCGACTCGGTAATCAAAAACAAGAGCATGCCATATGGGTTTCACCCATATTTACGAAATGTCTCAAGTTTGTTACGGTTAGCCATTCACAAGTGGCTAGCTTGTGTGATAAAACTTGATGCTTCAAACTTCTTCTTTCTACTTTCTACCACCCTAGTGTGGGGAGGGTTGCCCACATGTTGTGTATATAAGAATGTTTCAAAAAAAAAAAAAATCTTCTTTCTAAATAATGGCCGTAGTATTTCCCTTTCACGTTCTTTGTTTCGGCATAACCGTCGGTACTTTGAATATTGAGGGCAATATTCATTTCTAAGTGTGGGGGGGAATTCTCACGAATTTTATCATATACCAATTCCCCCGTTTTTGGCCAAAATTTTTTTTAGAGTAAGTGTTTTACACTTTCTCATTTGGTTATCAGTCTGCCATGTCTAAAAAAACAAAAGGATTGGCTAATCCAGGAGCAAACGGCTCTTGGTAAAAATATCTCAAATCCGTTGACGGCTTGCAATTTGCCCAAAATTGTATGGTATTCACCACCATATCCTAAAAAGTGAAGAGTTGGCTAGCCCGCAAGTTTATGGCTTGTGGTAAAGGCGATGGAAAAACCATAATTGGTAATCACTCACCAAAGATAATTCGATAATTTATCTAAGAGTTGGCTAGTCCGAAGCAAACGGCTTCGGTAAAGACAAAATCAAATCCGTTGAAAGTCGGTGGTTTGCTCAAAATCACATGGTTATCGGTGTACCATGGTTCTTACTTGAACTCGAAACATTTGGCTACTCCGAAGTAATGGCTTTTTGTAAAGAGATTCAAATCCATTAAGTTTTTCTCAAAAGATTGCTAGGGACTAGCAATAGTTTAGTGTGGGGGATTGATGAGTGTGTAAATACTCATCAATTTTAATCAATCTGAATCGCAAAGCGTTTAAAAATGCTCGAAATGCATCAAAATATTGAAAATATTCCAAAATTGCATTTTATATGTTTCGGATGCAAAATGTTTAAAATCGGATGAAAAATGAGCAAAGTTTGCATAATTGGCGCTTTCAGTCCCCAGTTTCAAAAATTGTCGAAATTGTCCCCAGCACATAATTTCAAAGAAAAATCACCAAAGGTCCTTTTAAAATCATAAGTTGTCAAAATTAGTCCTTTGGTGAAAAATATCAAAGTTTGAGAAAATTACAAAATTGGTCCTCCAACTTTGAAATTTGGCAAAATTGGTCCTGGAAAATTGGAAAATGTCAACTTTGGTCCTTGTACAACTAACACTTGTCAATTTCAGTCCTTGGAGCAACTTTGAGATATTGGCGAACAGTCCTTCCATTTTCAGAAATTACAAAAGAGGCCCTTGTATTATTAAACCCCTAAACCTTTGGCCTTGTCACAATTACTTTTGGACCCTTGCCTTCCCAATTGGACCCTGTCATTAGCAATTTGGACCCTTCCCTATTATTAAATCCAAGTCAAACCACAGTTGACTACCTCTTTTCCCTCTCTCTCACGGGTTACCAACCATCATCACACGCCTGCCTGCAACCTCCCCCCTCCTCCATCAGCATGCCCCTAAACCTACCCTCCACCTCACACTCAAAGCCAAGGATGCATTTAATGCATTCTCCAACCTCTCACTCAACCCATTTTATTAAACACGGTTTGGCGCCAAAACCTTTTAAAGGGCCAAGATCAATTGTAGTAATCAATGGTCCTTATAGGCTGGGAACTATTCGAAAGGTGAGAGAAAGAGTTTGGAGCATATAAAAGGCAAGAGGAAGCAACAAGAGGAGTACTTAGTTTAATTTTCACCATATATGTCGTTTTTAGCTTAACTTGTCTTAACTAGTTTTCATTTGTATTTTCAAGCTTATTTGTATTAAACAAAGATATTCAAGTGTTTTGCAACTCGTTCAGTGATAATTCAAGTTAATGTTCAAATTCCATACTTTATGTTCCTTTGTTGAGATTTTATTTACAAACCCTTGGTTAAAGCTTTTAGCAGTTCCATTTAATCTCATATAAGCTTATATAAGCTTGTAATAGCTTTTGTAAGCCTATGTTAAAGTTTTAAGCTATTTTGAATCTTGGTCAACAAAAGTCAACGTGGAGCAAAAATTGATGCAGGAATGATATGGGTGGTTCGAGCTTGAAATGGGTTAATTCGAGATAATGGGTTGGTTAGATTAGGTTAGTGGTCCTTGGGTTCCTTTGTTTGCAAGCCATTGTGGCTAGGGACCGATTGTAAGTTCAAGTTCATTTTTTTGCATAATGCTTTTAGTGGTAACCAATAGTTGAAACTGTTTCAATAGTAGTATTTAAGTTATTTTAAGTTAGTTGGATCAAAAGTACATCTTTGGTTCAATGTTTAGATCGGTTTTCATTTGCTAATCGGTCAAGAAAAGTGTGTTTGGAATTCTTGAGATTAATGTGCTAAAGGCTTGTTCGGTGTATACTTCCTTTTGGTTCATGATTGTTTAGTCTATTTATGTTCATTTGAGTCATTATTTTGTGCACGCTAGTTCAAAAGTCAAACATCAAGTAAAATCATCTCACCGTTAATCTGTTGTGAATTTGGATAAGCGGATCCTTGTTTTGTGTTAAGAATCATTAAACACCGCTTGCGAGTTTCGCTTAACATATTACATCAATATCACTCATAAAATTGAGCTCAAAATCCATAAAAGTCAACTTTTCAAAAACTGCTCAAAAGTCAAAATGGCAAATCTCAGTTTTGGGCTCAACTAGAGAGATTTTTCTTGGATTCATTACTGGGCCAAATTTAGTGAGGTTTGTTGTTCTAAACACTTCACCTGGTCTATTTCTTTATCCTCATTTTATCAGATTTTTGTCAAATTTTTAATAGCTTCAAAAACACTTGACAATATGGCATTAAATGCCGCACACACTCAAGATGGCGGAGTGTGTCGACAGTGGTTTTGTCAAGACCTTTATGAGCTCATTTGAGCTTGTTGTTGGCTCTAATTTGGTTCACAAATAGTTGGTTAGGTCTAGTGTAGGTTTCAAGCTTTTGTTTTGATTTATAGCTTATTTGAGTGCTTGTTTTGTAGCCGCAAAATCGACCCGAAACCGATTTAGACATTTACTAAAACATCAAATCATTGTAATTGCAAATCAGAGGTTAAGGCCTGTTAAAATCTGTTGCATTTAGGTTCTTTTAGCTTATTGTAGTCATTGTTTCGGTTTGGTAGTCACTTGGTCCTTTTAGCTTATCCTTAGTGCTTATTTTTAAGCACATTCCACATCGCCTCCTTATTCCTCCACACTAGCACATGTTTTCCATTTTCTTAGACTCCTTATATTATTTTAAAGTTTTCCTGAAATTTTTAGATTTTTCTAAGTTGGTTTGCTATTTTTCGCATTTAAATTAATTTTAGGCCTTTTAATTAGCTTTAAATACAATTAATTAAGAAAAGCTTCAAAAAATAATTTTCATTTTCTTAAGTTTAGATAAATATAAAAGACAAAAAATATTTTTCTAGATTTTCTTATTTAAATTTGTATTTTTAAATAATTTAATTAGTTTTTAATAGTTTTTAATTCATAGAAAATAGAAAAATATTCAGAAAAATATAAAAATAGTTTTGAAAATTCTCTTTTGATATTTTAGATTTTTCCAAGTCAAAGTTTTATTTTTCTAGCTTTGTTTCATATTTTCTTGTATTTTAGGTTAATATTTAATAGTTAAAATTAGTTTTTAATTAATAATAATTAGGTAATTAGTTATAAAAATAATTTTCTTTTTCTAAAAATTTTCTTTTATCATTAGGTTTGTAAAATATCATTTCATATTTTTAGGATTTATATTGTGTAAGTTTCACTTTTCATTTAGACGTCACGTAGTTTTTAATTTCGCTTTATAAAACATAAAAACAAAACATCAATTTGCAAATAGTGATAGCGTTTATTTAATAGATTTTATCTTTTAAATTTCCTTTAATTTGCATTTAAGTCGTTGTAATTTGTTGGCTTTTACGTAGTTATAATCATAAATCGGATCCCTTTTTCTGCTCAAATTTCTCGATCACTTTACGTTTGGTAATCCATTGCATAGCTCATTGGGACATAACGACCCGGGAAAGACTATACTCCCGGATCTTCATTGCATTCGTGCTTAGCGGTTTAAGTCGATTCTGACCGCCATTCACAAGTGGCGGCTTGAGTGATTTAGCTTAACTGTTTGCACGCATCGAGACGACGTCGATAACATCAAATAGTCTTGAATATTAAGTGTCTATTTCCCCGATAATGCTAGTATTTTATATCATTTATATGGATTTACGCTTGTTTTCCTCTATATTTCACTTTCGGTAAATTACGAGCATTGGAGCTAAAGAGACGCGGTTTGGAGAGTTTACTAAAGATATATGATAGTATGCTCATTTTGAAGATGTTACGGCGTAACTCTCCTCTCACATTACGCAAAGATGTGAGCGTGGCTTAGAAAACCAACTAAACAAAAGATTACGCGTAACTTCATCCCAAGATTACGCCAGAATCGATTAGGTCAAATGAGGTTCCGCGCCGCTTGAAGCTACGACGTAACTAATTCATCAATTACGACATAACCAAGATTTAGTGAAGATCTCGCGTAACTCATTCACGATGTTACGCGTAACCGACTTTTCGAGCAAATTACGAAGAAATGGATGTTACGGCGTAACTCTTAACTTAAGTTACGCCGTAACCAGATCTGGCCTATAAATACCATCTAAATTCCATCATTTCTAATCATCCCATTTAAAACACAACATCAGTGAACATAAGTAGAAGTTAAAGGCAGATCTTGGGGAGCATACGGAGCCATCTCCAAGGAAGAAATCACTCCCCTACGATAAGCATTCGCATTTTATCTTTTCTTTACTTTCAATTCATGTATTTCGTAATGTTAAACATTGAATCGATTGTTTTTGTTAATATGAATGACTAAGAACCTCGGTGCTAGCCTAGTTATGATTCCTAATTGTTTTGTTTATGTTTACATTGCTTCCGTATAAGTATTTCTAGTATATGCATGCATAGTTTGTTGGTAGCTACCCTTGTTTGGTAGTTTTGAATGGCGGTAGTGGCTAGTTACTTAGGAGATATGACCAACCGACCCTAAGTAGGTAGACCGAGTGGGAAGGGTAAGATATGACCCATCGACGACCCTTCTTCGCTTGTGCGATTTGACCAACCGATCACCTACCGTTTGGATGAACTTAAGAAGTCGGGATGAGTGTTTAAGATGCTAGCGCGGGCACTCATTATTATGAATATTGCATGTAGCGGTACTTAATGACTTGGCTTAGGGACTAAAACAACTAGACTTTCAACGGTCACATGCAATCTCCAAGGAAGCCTTTGTTGATAGGTTAGACGAACTTACCAAATGATGTCCTAGCGACTTTTACCCCCACTTGAAGTAATTAAACTTAAACTTAACTTGATAGGATGAGTAACTAGGTTACCACACTTCTCCTTATTGGTCACAACCCTTGCCTTTACTTGCTTTTCTTATTTTCTTGTTTTAGTAGTTAATTAATCATTTCAACCTTAAAATCTATTAAAATCATGACACCTAGACTTAGTTTAAATCCGCACACATAGCTCTTGGGACGACCTCGGTTTTACCGAATACTACACTACACACGACCGGGTACACTGTCCGTTAGTGCATTAGGGTAGACCATAGGTATAACGAGACAATAAAAATATTAAAATATGGTCAGTAAAACCTGCATCAAGTTTTTGGCGCCGTTACCGGGGAGTTATATTAGGATTTTTATTAAGTCTTTCATTTTAGTTTAAATTTTCTCAATTTCTCACGATCTCTTTTCAATTTTCTGGTACCATGAAAGTTGTTAACATTGATGACCTCACTCTCGAGGAATATCCGGCGTGGACAAGAGAAGAACAAGGAACGGGATCGTTAGGCCGGCCATCGCCGAAGATGCTCAATTTGAGATCAAACCTCAATTTATGAGGGAGTTGCGTGCAAACCCTTTCTCCTGAAGCATTACCGATGATGCTCACGAACATGTGGACAATGTGGAATACATTGTCAGGCTATTCAAAATTCCTAGAGTCTCAAACGATGCTGTCATGTTACGTGTGTTCCCTATTTCTGTAACTGGAGCTGCTAAAGATGGGTCAATCGATTACCTGCCGGGACAGTCAACACCTAGCCACTACTAAAAAAATATTTCATTCAAAGGTACTGTCCTCCATCTAGGACTGCAAAGCAATTAGAAGAAATCCATAACTTCAAGCAGGAGGGTGATGAAACACTGTACCAAGCCTGGTAAAGATACAACGAATTATTATACAAGTGCCCCACTCACGACCTCAACAGCCAGCAAAAGGTGAACGTCTTTTACAAAGGTCTAAACATCTCCTTAAGGCAAATGATCGATTCTCAAGGACCAATACAGGAATGACCCCAACAATGGCTCTTGAAACTATTCAAAAATGGTGACCACTCTCACAAGTGGCACAATAGAGGAGCAATTGAAGTAAGAGTGGAAATGTGGAAGGCCTTGCAAAGAATAAATAAAAATTAGAGAGTCTTGGAAGGGACATGAAAAAGCTCAAGGAAAATGTGCATTCCATAAAAGTTGGGCGAAACAAACACAATGGCACTCTCCCTACCAAGGACTGCTCATCTAACGAGGAAGTTAAAAGGATTGAAGAAGTAAAATATGGAAGTCTCTTCAACGGATCCAATGGTAACAGGATCAGATACCGAGAAAAGTCCCCAGGGTTATATACTAGAATCAACAATAATCCTCCTACACCAAGCCTCGAAGAAATAATGCATAAACATATCGAAGAATCTACAAAGAAGAGTGATAGACTTAAAGAATGGATGGTCAAGGTAAAAGAAGACACCAACATGAACTTGCGGAACCAAGATGCCGCAATTAAAAACCTCGAAACCTAAATTGGGCAATTAGCTAAAAATTTAGAAACCAGTAATGACAAAGCCATTGCTTGCAAAGCCATATTTGCTCAAGATAAACCGAAGGAAGAACAGTGCACCTCTTCTGTCACTAATGATCTTTGCGGGATTAACTACTTAAAAGAAGATGACAAATCAAGATGACAAGCTACCAAGCCAACTTCCCGAGAAGGAACTCTATCAAGAAAGTTGTCTTCACCATGCACTATCGGTAATCTTAAAATCCGCTTTAGCTGATTTGGGGGCTGGGGTAAACCTTATTTCTACCTCATTGTTTGATAAAATAAAACTTACTAATTTAACAGAAACAACAATGATGATTGAAATGGCTGGTTCCTCTAAAGATGTACCTAGGGGAGTAGTTAACAATGTTCTCCTTAAAATTGGTAAATTCCTTTTTCCTACTGATTTTGTGGTTATTGACATGGGGAAATGAGAGACTTACAACTTAATTGTTGGAAGGCCTTTTTTGGCCACTTGTCGAGCACATATAACGGTCTTTGAAAAACAAATTTCTTTGGGAACTGAAGAGAAATGAATCACTTTCAGCATGAAGGAACAATTGAATCCCAAATTAGAAATTTCAAATAAAGTTGATGTTGTCAATGTTTCGTCGCTTGACCCACCTTTGTGTTATAACCTAAGAACTAACAATCGCAGGGAGAATTTTGAAAGTTGTGAACATGAACAGGAAAGATTATCCCGATTGAGGGTATAGGAAGCTCCAGACCCTAACAAGCATTACTGCATCCCTATAATGATGGAGCATGACGGATCAATGAAAGCATGGCCCTCGTGTAATCCTTTTCATGAATTTTGTGATGGAAATATAGAAGTGGATGAAGGACGTGCCCTCACGAGATTGAGAGATACGATATAAAATTTGGAAATTTATCCTTTGAAGATTGGTACAAGGTGAGATTTGGAGACTCAAACATCAATACGAGATTAATGAAACAACTAAAACGCAATTACAATGAATATCACCTTATTGATAAAATGACCAATATAGAAAGATCAAACATATGTGCAACAATTGATCCTAAAGTAGAAGGTGACGACTACGGAAAGTCGTGTTTATCATTCAATGAGTGGCTCTCGCAAAAATTTGGTACATGTAGCGTTGGCAACACAACCAGAAAAAGAGTTTTTATCAAATGGATGAATGATTGCCGCCATGTAACGAAGGAAGTTGGCCAAGTCCAAAGGCCACCATAAAGCCCCGAGGCTTTGAGTTTAACTTAAAGACTAGTGAATAAAGAAAAGTGCTCTTTCGGGAGACAACCCAAATTATCCCTTTCATTTGTTTTATTTCCATTTCATTGGGTTTTGTGTATTTAACCATATTTGCGAGTTTCGAGAAAGAGTTGTTGCAAGATTTGAATGGAGACTGATCATCGAGTTACTGGCGTACCTCATTCTTATGTTTACGCCGTAACATACCTTTTTGTAGTAGCTTCTCAGAGCATTACCAATTACGGCGTAATTCCATGCATGTAGCTACACTCCTGTAGCGTCTGCCAGGTTTTGCACTAATTACGACGTATCTCCTTATAGGGGTTACGGCGTAACTATCCTCTGTAACACTTCTTTCTTTTAAACACAATAACCTTGTATTAGTTTTTAAATGAACTTTGTGGGTTTGTTCCCTGTAAGCCCTCACGAGACTACACTCGTCCACTTGGGACACCAAGTGGTTTAAAAGGCTTGTTGCATAAGCTAAATGCAACCGTGATTCCTACGAAAGTGAGTTAGGTTTCTTTTCATTTTCTTTTTCTTTTTAGAATTATGCTTGTCGGTAGTGTGATTTCGGGGATTGAAGTTTGCTCGTGGATGCTTATGCGAAGGCACGATTCATTTCGTGGGCCTTCTTTCTTTTGAAGCAAATTTCGGGAAGTTCTCGCTCTATTTCTACTTTTCTCTTCACCTTTATTTAACGCTTAGTACAAAAGGGACTATATACATCTCAAGTGGGGACGGGAGTAGAATTGTCTCTTGAACTTTATTTTGCCCTCGTTTTTCTAGTTTATTTTTAAAAATTATATGCCATTTTTTAAATTTTGACATGTTTTTCTTAACCTAAGTAGATTAGACCTTAGCCGAGCACATTATAACCCTTGATATTATATGTTGAGATTAGCCTTATCCGTTTCCAAATTTTTACCCCAAATCCACCAAATTATGAGTGTGCCGGTAGCTTGTAAACTTTAGAACTTGGCCTTTGCATCATTTAGAGACCATAGACGAGGTATGTTGAGTTAGCTCGATGTATTTGGACTTTTCAGTTTAAGAAGGCAGTATTATAGGATTATCACCCAAATAGCCTATCATTGTGTGTCTATCGATTAGTCGCCTCGACTTCTCAACCCCCATGTTAAACCCTTTGCTGCACTTACCTTTAGTGCAAGATACCCCTAGATACACCCATCTGAGCCATTCCTTTCATTTTGTTCACCCAACATATTGTTTCATTACACCCTTACACCTTAGCCTACCCTGTAGTCTTTATTTGTAATTGGGAAGTCATAATTTGCCTAAGTTCAAGGTTCAACTGGAAAGGTTTAGGAATCACGCTTTCGTCGATTTACATATTCTTAAAGATCATTGAAGACCCTCCAAATTCTCATATTGTTCATCTCAAGTGGGGGATATTATGTTCGGTTATTATGTTTTGTTAAAAAAAATGTGATTAAAAAAAATCAAAAAAATAAAAAATAAAAAATATAATTATTGTTATTCATTTGATTATAAAGTGTGAAGTTATAAGCACTATGTTATGAGCTTACTATAGATTTGGTATCTTGGAGGCCACCTCGGTCACATCTGAAGAATGGAGTTGGAAATGTGCCCATCATGACGTCCTCTAATGGCACATCTACCTGTTATCATGATCCGGTTTCTTAACTTCGAAACTTGAGCTTTGGATGAACGGTAAGTGGTGATGACTTGGTTATAGATTTAGACTATCTGCTTGATTTTATTTTACACCAATTTTATCCCATGTCTTATCCTACCCTTAGTCATGAAGCGTGTCTAGGTGATGCAGCGTGCAATCTTTGGTATCTTGGCCATGGATTTGGTCATGTATCATTGATTTTTCTACTTGCGTGACATGTTAGTAATGACAAATCACCCTTAACCTTTGTCGTGTCTACCCATATTGCCTTCGAGAATTGTTTTGCCCTTAACTCTAGTGGTGGAGATTTGTGCAATAAGTGATCACCCCAAAATTTACACTTAGAATAGTTGAGAGATTTGAGTGTTTTGTTCTCATTTCGTGAGGTGTTCGGCTTTGTTTATTCTAGCAAAAGGGATTTGTAAACTTATATTTTCCAAGTAATGGGAGATATCTTTTTAGGAATCTATCTAATAAGGTCTACTTGAGGGCAAGTAGAGTTCAAGTGGGAAGATATTTGATAACATCAAATAGTCCTGAATATTAAGTGTCAATCTCCCCCGATAATGCTCGTATTTTATATCATTTATATGGATTTACGCTTGTTTTCCTCTATATTTCACTTTCGGGTAAATTACGAGCATTGGAGCTAAAGAGACGCGGATTTGGAGAGTTTATTGAAGATATATGATAGTATGATCATTTTGAAGATGTTACAGCGTAACTCCCCTCTCACATTATGCCGTAACAAAAGCGTGGCTCAGAAAACCAACTAAACAGAAGATTACGGCGTAACTCCATCCCAAGATTATGCCCTAACTAATTAGGTCAAATGAGGTTCCGCGCCACTTCAAGCTATGACATAACTAATTCAACAATTATGGCGTAACCAAGATTTATTGAAGATCTTGCGTAACTCATTCCTGATGTTACGCCATAACCAGCTTTTCCAGAGCAAATTACGAAGATATGGATGTTACGGCGTAACTCTTAACTTAAGTTATGCCGTAACCAGATCTGGCCTATAAATACCGCCCAAATTTCATCATTGCTAATCATCCCATTTCACACACAACATCAGTAAACGTAAGTAGAAGTTTTTGGCAGATCTTGGGGAGCATACGGAGCCATCTCCAAGGGAGAAATAACTCCCCTATGATAAGCATTAGCATTTTATCTTTTCTTTACTTTTAATTCATGTATTTCGTAATGTTAAACATTGAATCGATTGTTTTAGTTAATAAGAGCGGTTAAGAACCTCTGGTGCTAGCCTAGTTATAATTCCTTAATTGTTTTGTTTATGTTTACATTGCTTCCATATAATTATTTCTAGTGTATGCATGCATAGTTTGTTGGTAGCTACCCTTGTTTCGGTAGTTTTGAATGGCGGTAGTGGCTAGTTACTTAGGAGATATGACCAACTGACCCTAAGTAGGTAGACTGAGTGGGAAGGGTAAGATATGACCTACTGACGACCCTTCTTCGCTTGTGCGATTTGACCAACTGATCACCTACCGTTTGGATGAACTTAAGAAGTCAGGGATGAGTGTTTAAGATGCTAGCGTCGGGGTACACATTATTATGAATCTTGCATGTAGCGGTACTTAATGACTTGGCTTAGGGGACTAAAAACAACTGGACTTTCAACGGGTCACATGCGATCTCTAGTGGAAGCCTTTGCTGATAGGTTAGGACGAACTGAACAAATGTTGTTCTAGCGACTTTTACCCCCACTTGAAGTAATTGGAAGTAATTAAACGTAAACATAACTTCATAGGATGAGTAACTAGGTTGGCACACTTCTCCCCTATTGATCACAACCCTTGCCTTTACTTTCTTTTCTTATTTTCTTGTTTTAGTAGTTAATTAATCATTTCAACCTAAAAATCTATTAAAATTTGTGACACCTAGACTTAGTTTAAATTCACATACATAGCTATTGGGACGACCTCGGTTTTACCGAATACTACACTATACATGATCGGGTACACTTGCCTGTTAGTGTATTAGGGTAGACCATAGGTATAACGAGACAATATAAATATCAAAACCTAGTCAAGAAACTCGCATCAACGTCTCCCGTTGGATGGGACGCCGTCGTGTAATGATCGAGCTTTGAGTGTCTTCGATCTTGACTTTGCCATTTTCTTCATGTCTTCGCCCTTTTCGTCCAAATATGCTTCATTCCAGCATTTTGCTTCCAAAAGACCTAAAAAGTGAAAAGGAACGATTTTAAGCAGTAATAGATATAAAATGTGTCAAATTGGGGCTGAAATGACCCCTTAAAAGCATACGTTTTAAATCCTTGTCAACGATGATGGAGAGGAAGAGACTGAGATGGTTGGAGCCGTTTCTTTCTATCCGTGTAAGGAGGAAATTGAGCCTCTTGAGCTTCAAAAGCCGTAAAAATAAGCTTAAACCATCAATTAAGGAACCTCCCACATTGGAGTTGAAAGATCTTCCAAGTCATCCGAATATGCCTTCTTCGGGAGGCGATCAACTCCTCAGAATCATAAGCTCCTCCCTGACCCCGGAGCAAAAAGGGAAGCTCTTGGAAGTCCTAAGAGAATACAAAGGGGTGATCGCATGGAGTGTTTTTGATATCAAGGTAATTTACTATACTTTTTGCACTCATAAAATTCTTATGGAGGAAGACTACAAACCCACCGTTCAACCTCAAAGAGGAGTAAATCCTAATATCAAAGAAGTGGTAAAGAAAGAGATCATCAAGCTCCTTGATGCTGGTTTAATTTACCCCATTCACAGTCCATGGGTTAGCCCAGTCCAAGTAGTTCCAAAAAAAGGGAGGAATGAATTTTGTGAAAAATGATAAGGGTGATTTGGTACCTCAAAGAACGGTTACAGGTTGGCGTAAATGTATCGATTATATAAAATCGAGCGATGCCACCGAAAGGATCACTTTCCTTACCATTCATCGATCAAATGCTTGAAAGGTTAGCTGGGCATAAGTACTATTGCTTTCTTGACGGGTTCTCAGGGTATTTTCAGATCCTTATCACCCCTGAGGATCTAGAAAAAACCACTTTCACATGCCCCTATTGGACTTTTGCTTACAAACGAATGCCTCTTGGGCTGTGCAACACTCCCGCCACCTTTCAACGATGTATGATGGCTATATTCCATGAATTGATTGAAGATAGCATGGATGTTTTCATGGATGATTTTTTGGTGTTTGGAAATTCTTTTGATCTCTGTTTGTCCAATCTTAGGAAGATGCTAAAATGGTGTGAAGAGACTAACTTGGTATTGAATTAGGAAAAATGCCATTTCATGGTGAGAGAAGGGATTGTCTTGGGACACAAGGTCTCTGAGAATGGGATTGAAGTCGATAGGGCTAAGATAGAGGCAATATCCAAATTACCATATCCTACAACCGTTAAAGCTATCCGAAGTTTCCTTGGTCATGCAGGTTTTTATAGGAGGGTTATTAAGGAATTCTCAAAAATTGCCCGACCAATGACCCAACTTCTCATCAAAGATGCACCCTTTGACTTTTCAAAGAAATGTAAGGACGCGTTCAACCGCTTGAAGCAAGATCTTACCCAATCTCCTATAATGGTTAGTCCCGATTGCTTTCAACCATTCGAGATCATGTGTAATGCTTGTGATTATGCCGTGGGGTCGTTTAGGCCAAAGAAAAGAAAAGCATTTTCAGCCAATTTACTACGCTAGCAAGACCATGAATGTGGCGCAAGAAAATTACACAACCATCGAAAAAGAGATTATGGTGGTGGTCTTTGCCTTCGATAAATTCAGGCAGTATCTCGTTCTTTCTAAAACTAGCATCTTCACCGATCATTACGCCTTACGATATTTGCTCCAAGAATTCGACATTGAAAATCGGGATAAAAAGGGCTAAAATCTTGTCACGATCATCTTTCACGGTTGGAAAATACGACTTGTAGAAATTAAACAATGACGAGATTCGAGACTCCTTCCCAGAGGAGCAACTAATGTCCATTAAGGATATTGAGCCATGGTATGCAAATTATGCTAACTATTTATCTAGTAGGGACTTACCAAATTATATGACAAGGCAAGAGAAGAAAAGATTCTTCACTGAGCTAAAGTATTATTTTTGGGACGAACCCATTATATTCCGCATGTGTCCCAACCAGATTATCCGACGTTGTGTTGCAGGAAGGGAGATTGATCAAATTATGAGAGAGTGTCATGCGAGACCATCAGGAGGGCATCACGGTGTAAATGTTACGGCACAAAAAGTTTTCGATGACGGATTCTACTGGCCTACTGTATTCCGCGATGTCAAGAAATTAGTTCAGACTTGTAATGCATGCCAACTGATGGATCTATACACACACCTTGTATCAGTGATATTTTGTATTATATTAATAGGCACAAGACTATCAGTGGTAACAGATTATTCCTAACAATCCTCCCCAAAACTTATGATTTCTCTACAAATCAATAAGTTTCTTCAATCTTCATTATCTGCAAGGATTTGGGGAATTCTTTCAAACACTTCACTTCTTCTTTAAATTCTGAATAGCTCTTGAACATTGATCTTGAAGCTTGTGTAACAATGCTCTGACCTTCTCATTGTCTTCATGAACTCTTATTGTTGTACATAAGATCACTGTGAGAGTTCCAGCTCTGAGTGGATATTCTTTCTCAGTAAGCATAAATGCATCTACTCCATTTGCTGTAGAAACATGGTGAACTTCACATGAATCATAGTAAAACCATTTAGTACCAGGACATGAACATGAGAATTTCTAGAAATCATCATTAACATCTGGATCATATATTAACCCATAACTGCATCTCCTTCATATCTTTAAGATCTTCAGCATCAAATCTTTCTTGAACTACTTTCCATAATTTGTCAAGATCACCTCTGTTAAAAGCTTTGATGAGATCTTCAAATTGAATAAATGATGAAGTTTCACCACCTAGCCTTGTGATCTTCCATGTTGGAACAAAATTGCTAGCGATAAACACTTCCTATCAATGATAGGATGTCTAACTTGCGGTGGTTACGGATAAAAATCTTCTTCTTCAATAACAATCATATCACCAATTGTTCTTGGTGAATTTCTCGGTTGGAACTTCTTGTTCTTCAAAGAACTTTGTCTTCTTAACGATCGAGAATCACCGTCTTTGGCCTTTCTCTTCAAATCGGGATACCTTCTTGCTTCTTCTTCGAGTTCATTGGAATGAAATCTTTATCTTGTCTTTGAACTCGTAGTAGATACTTTCAACTTTATCATCGTGCATTCCTTTGAATTGATGTCTTTTCCACCACCAACATTGCAACAATAATTCTTCATGTATGCAATAACTTGTGCCTTAGTTGGTTGCCTTGGTTTCTTTGACCTTTTCGATCGAACCAATTACCTCTTGAAGTGCTTGATTATTCTTCATCCGAATAAAGTCCTTTAACCGAAACGTTTTTGTTCTTCGATTAAAGACTTATCGACAACAAGGTCAATTGCTTTTTCTTGATCATCGGATCATTTGCAATAAAGAACTCAATTTCTTCTTACGTAGGTACATAGTGAACTCTAGAGTCTTCTCTCGAATATTGTAGGTTGAACGATTGGAAAGTGGATCTTCCATTCTATCCACCTTTTAGCCTCCATAAAGCTTGCAATCTCCAATTCTTCAATCTTTTCGTTTGAAAGAACTTCAACTTCATAAATTTTTCTTGCAACTTCTTCATCATGAGCAATTTGAACTTGTCTCTTTGAAACCTTTCTTCTTGTTTGCTCCTTGCTTTGCATAACAATTTTACCTTTGTCTTTCTTACAGATATCGATTTCTTCACTTGCGATGCAATATCATGTCTAGCGGTGGGAATATTTGGCTCTGCGGTGGAAATTGGATCAATGGTAAAATCGCAGTTGCAGTACTAAAAATATCTTGATCTAGTTGCTCTTCTTGAGTATCAGCTTCCTCTGCACCTTTACTAGAAACACCTTCATCTTCAAAATCATTTCTCCTCCCCTGAGTTTCAACATCTGTTTTCCTCCACTGTTTGGGAGAATTTCCCAAATCTTTATTAAAATATGTTGAATCACCATCATCAAGTGAGGATGGAGATGAGATTACAATCTTTGCAGTTTTCTTTTTCTTAAACCCCTGCAACTCTTCCTTCAAGGTCTGAATCTCTTCCTTTAAAGAGGTAATATCCTTGGCATGCTGCTCATTAAGTTGTGCCAAGTCTTGTTCCAGAGATTTAACTTGCTTTGCTAATGTTGTACAAATTTCCATCAATTCCATTGGTTGCCCACTGCCCTCAACACTTCCAACTGTGTGACCTGTTGAGAGAGGTGAATCATGGGGCAAAGGCTCAGATTCCTCCCTAGTTGGACTAGGTTGAAGTCTAGAACCACCACTGCTTGTGCCTAAACCAAGATGATCGGTACATCTTTGTGTTGTAATGGGAGGAGTTGGTTGTTTTGCCTCCTCTCATAGGTGTGAGAAACGGTGGAGTGTAACCAATGTTTGGAACATTAATTATTGGTGTAATTTGGACTTGTGAAATCTTTGCAAGCATTTGAGGAAAGAGAGGTGTAAAATCCATATTGCCATCTTTATTCATATTTTGAAAAACTTTAGGCTTAAGGCAACGGATTTTATAAACTCTAGTGTGGGGTTGCAGTTGAAAGTCATTTAACACTGCTTGCACAAACCTTGGATACATCAAAAATTTTGTTGAACTCTTTACATTGCCTTGCATACTTTGAAAAATATATTTTGACCAATTAAAAGTCCTATCTAAAGCTAGACAAACCAAATGGTAAGCCATGGTTGAACTGAATTGTTCATAAGAAGTTTTTAGGACTTAGGCAATGCAAAAGAGTATGTATCAAAATCTCCAATGGGGACAAAACCACTCTTTTGAAAGTAGCCTTTTATCGGTGGCATCATACCCCATGGATGATAAATTTTCATGTATTTACGGTATAGGTAATGTGATGATACCATTGAGATCATCCAATTGGAGAATTCTCCTCAAGAATGCCTCAAGAACATCATCTTGGTTACCCCATCTACGGTGACTCTAAGAGCATCCATTGTTTCATGTGTATCTCCGCTTCAATGGTTATGGACCGACGAAGTCCAAAAGCGCTTGATTTGAGAGATATAGATTGTGGGATTAAGCAATAAAGCATACCTTATATGGGTAGTATTAAGAAACTCCACAACTCGATGAAAACAGGCCACTCTTCTCGTTTGACTTTTGTAAGTAGGCCACTTGGTTGTGCTCATCGCAAATTGTAATGGTTCCATAGAAACTTTTGATGAAAAGTATATTATGTCAAGATGAATTGTATAAAGAACTCACCAATTGAAAGAAAATATATAAGCAGTTAGGGTTTTAGAGTTTTGCACAAGAAAGATTATCTAAGGAAAGATTTATCTTAAGAAGATAAATTATAAGTAGGAAAGTAGATAATCTTCTAAAAATTTACCCTATTTATATATGGAAAGTAATTGACTCTCAACGGCTAGTAAAAATTTTGTTACTGATACAACAGCAGTTGTAACGGCTAAATCAACGATGGTAAAATAACATCGTCGGTGGAAACTATGAACTAGCGGTGGGAATTTTCACAAAGTTTTCAAAGAGCGTTGGTAAAGAAAAACATATTAAAATTGATTGCTCTTTATCATAGTTTTAGCAAACTACCAACTATCAACAGTTTGATATGTCTTTACCATGAGCCGTTTGCTATGGACTAGCCAACTCTTAATCATAAAGAATATGGTGAGTTGATAACCATATAGTTTTGGTAAACTATCAACCATAAACGGATTTGTCAAGTCTTTACCGAGAGCCGTTTGCTCGGACTAGTTGATTCTTATGTGGATTAGACATGGTGAATCAATAACATTTGTTGTGTATCTCGGTTATACACCTTTTAAGATCAACTCCATCTATCTTTGCATAAAAGTTATTGAACAAGCAAAACCACAAGCACAAAAACATATACAAACTTAAACAACAATGTTAGTACCCAAAGACTTCCACTCAACACCAAAAACCATTAGACACAAAAAGTTTATAGATTTAGCATTCCAATACTTGTTACCAAGTACTGAAATCTACCCACATCTAGTCCTTTTGTTAATAAATTAGCATAGTTGTCATCAGTATGGATTTTGACAACTTGAATTAGTCCTTTTTCATAACAGTCTCTTATGAAATGGTGTCTAATTTCAATATGTTTAGTCTTTGTGTGTTGAACTGGATTCTTAATAATGCAAATGTTACTGCTATTGTCAATATGAATGATGGTATTCATGAAATTGTACCCATAGTCCAAAAGTTGATTACGAAGCCATAGAACTTGAGCACAACAACTTGCAACAGACACATAATCGCCTCGGTTGATGAATTAGCCACCATTGTTTGTTTCTTGCACCGCCATGACACTAACTGCTTTCCAAGAAATTGGCATCCACCGGTTGTAGATTTTCTATGTAGACTAGCTCCAAGATAGTCACTATCCGAGTAGGTAACCAAATCTAGAGGAGATTCTCTAGAATACCATAATCCCGAGTGGGAAATGCTTTAAGATATTTGAAAATCTTCTTCACGGTAGTCAAGTGAGAGAATGGGAGTGACTTGAAACCTTGCACATGCACACACCGCAAACATAATATCCGATCCGAAGATGTAAGATACATTAAAGAACCAATCATAGACCTGTACATGTGTACATCAACTGCTTCACCACTATTTTCCTTCAAGAGTTGATGTGTAGTCTTATCTACAGGAGTGATGGATGACTTTACATCAGAGAACTTGAACTTCCTAAGTATCTCAGCCACATATTTATCTTGATTGATGAAAATACCATCTGGCCTTTGTTGTACTTGAAGTCCCAAAAAGAATGTGAGTTCACCCATAGAACTCATCTTGAATTCTTCCTTCATTAGCTTCTCAAATTATTTGCACATCTCTATCTGTTAGGAATTAGAAATTCCAGGTATTAAAGAGTCGGTCACCTCAAGTATATGTAATCGTTAGAAAGCTCGTAGTCGTAGTTATTTTAAGTTAAGTAGTATTTAGTTAAGTAACACCGTGGAGGACGGACGGGTCTTTACCCACTGTATGCCTGATCCACAGCCCGATGTGTGGCGTTTTATGTAAGACTATAAATACTCTCTACCTCCCAAGGTAGAGAGTTGGAGCTCATAATAAGAATTTTATTTCTCTTACTAAAGTTCCCTAAACCTCTAACTTTCTCTCTCTAGAAATCTACTTATTTGCCACCTTATTGTTATGGTTTGATGTGTATGTGAAAACTAATATCCAACAATTGGTATCAAGAGCCATGTTTAGATCATATCTTACACATCTTTGGATTTCTAGTGGTTTTTAGGTGGTCTTTGAGTTTGAAAATGTTTAGTGGTTTTTGCATCATTTGGGTGATTTCTAGTGTTAAAGTTTGGATTTTGATAGTACTTTTGTGTTTAGAATCATCACAAGTGTTTAGGTTTTGATTTGGTAAGCTTGAATCATCGTGGTTGGGTTGTTTTTGGATTGAAAAGTGGTGCTTTTGAGATTTTCTTGTTAGCGACTTGAGCCACGGATTGTTATTCTTAGTAGCGACTTGCTTTACAATTTTGTAGCGAGTTGCGGTTTTTGAGCTAGCGACTTAGGCCTAGCGACTTACGGTACAAGTAGTGGACTCTCCACTACGGGTAGCGACTTGGTGTTAGCGACTTGGTCAAGAGGCGAGTTGCTATTTAGCGACTTGAACCTTTAGCGACTTGATTAGCGAGTTCTTTGCCAAATTTTGCTAGCGACTTGAGGCTTAGCGAGTTCTTGTTAGCGACTTGCCTTTGTTTAGCGACTTGGGACTTTAGAGACTTGGTGGTATAGCGAATTAGGTGTTAGCGACTTGGTGCTTAGCGACTTGGTTCAAGGGTTATAGCGACTTGGTTGATTTTACGAAGAAGAGGTTTGACCAAAGTTGACTTTTACGTCAAAACTTCAAACGGCCATAACTTTTGATCCGTAACTCCGTTTTCGTGAAATACATCAAAGCGACCGGAATAGCACGAATATTGTGAGGTTTCATGAAGGTGTTGTGAAACGAATTTTCGAGGCCCAAATCCTCTCCGAAGGAAGTTATTGAGCTTTTAAGTTTTAGACCTAAATTTCTCCATAAAATCGTGCAACAACCAACCCAAATCACGGCCAAACAACATCTCTGCTTATCCCACAAACAATCATAAGACCTAACACACAATTGTCTATCATTGTGTCAATCCATCGATCATCTTAACACATTCCATTGGTCATTGCTTAACGGTTTGGTCTTGATTTTAGTAAAATCCCGAAAGATTCTATTTCTCGGTTTAAATCATAGACTTGTAAAATCCGTGCATTCTACCAAATCATGTCTTACTCTCTTGACCCGGTGATTTGAAGTGCTTAAATTGTATGATCTTGTGGATAATAATGATAATGGATGCTACATCGAGCGATTAAAGATGTTTGAATTAAACAACGAGGATGTGAGATCTTCATGTTACGAGTACAATTAGAATGAATTGCACCGCTATGAATCCCATGCAAATGGAATGCGACATTGAGCCCTATCAACTACTTCATCGCACCTCATACGGTTGTTATCCATAGTCGGGGATCGAACATGTAGTGCTCTTTTCCGCCAGACTTACCTACATTGACAAGAAGCTTCTTTGTTGAACTTAGAGCATTTAAAGTCGCAACTTACCAATGAAGAAGTTCAAAAGGATGGTTCCAGACTCTTCAAGTAATCTACAAACAATTTCACCATTCATCGGTGGGGAATATTCAGATTACGATCAACACTTGACCGGAATTTCCTTCAAAAACATAATCGGAATGGAAATTCAGAATTCATTGAGACATTTATCCAACTCATGGATAATGTGAAAAAGTACATTGAGGAAACCGCACAAAAGGATGAAAAAGTGAATGAGTGTCGGTGCGGTTGAGAGATTGTTGTGATAAGTTGGGTAATGTATTTGTGGAAGAATCGGGTGTTCTTGAATGCATAATGTTAGAAAAACAAATAATGATGAGTCGGACAATGCTAAAATAGAATCTTCATGCTCATGTTCACAAGAGAGAGAGTTGCACCAGTCACAACCCGTGCAAGCTAATACAAAGGAACGCTCCATGGAAGCTTCGGATGTACCCAAGATAGAGATGCACCGCCACAACCTGTACGTTAATGCAGAGAGAAAGTTGCATGAAAGTTTCTGCAGTACCTAGGTATGCATCTTCTTCTCAAAATGATGATTATGAATTGCATGAGTACACTTTGCATTTGTGCTGATGACTCCTTGACCACCGAACTCAATACCTATAAGGATCAAGTTGCCATATCTGAGCAGTGCTAAGTTTGAGCTTACCACTCGTGGCGGAGATGGATATCCAAATGCGCATAATTATTAGAAAAAGTAATTTTAGAGAAGAAGTATTAAAACAAGAGTTAAACTCCTTACAAGAAAAGCTTTCCAAAGCGCTAAGCAAAACACGAACTTCAAGAAAATGTTAAAATGCTTAGCAAGAATTCAAGGCTAAGGAATCAAAACTTTTGAATGATTTTCCAATCTAAAAACTTTGAAAACAAGCTTGAAAATAAGTTGTATGCGTACAAGGAATACCATTCAAGCTGCTCACATGATCACTAAGAATCGAGTCTTAGCGATAAGCATAGCATTCCCTTGTTGAAGAACCAAATCCAGAGGTAATTAAAAAGGCTAGAAATGCTCATAAGGTGCTTTATGATGGTAATGAAATCCTTAAGCCTAGGCGAAACCTAGTTACGTTGAGTGCAATCGAGGAAGATAAGAAATCGATGAAGTCACTAGGGAGAAAATGAATAAGAAGTTAGAAGATCACGAGTGTAAAAGAATAACATAACGATCAAACCCCATAATTACACTAATGAAAATTGGATCTCCTTGAACAAGTTTAAGCCTCGGACTCTATTAACCCATGAACAAGTGTTACGGAAAAAGGATTTAGATAAGCAAAAGCGAGAGAATCTTGTTGTAACGAACCCTCCCTTAGGAAAATGCCTAGAGCGATTGTGTATCCTCCGAATACACCAATGCATCTTGTTCCTAGAACAATTGCCACTAAAAGCAAGACCTTAATTAGTCAATATGTTATCTTTCAACTATTTGTTGATTTTGAGAAAACTTGCAAGAAAAGGATCACACCCATTGGTATTCTTGAAGGAGAAAGGGTTTGAGCAAACTAAAGAATGTTATTTAGCGAAGTCATGCCTTTCTTTAAACAACTAAAAGATCATTTTGAGAGTCTTAAAAAGGAATGAATTCGGACATTAAAGAAATGGAAAAGGAATTTGATGCAATGATTGTTGAGGTTAGTGATTATGAGAGAATTAAAATGTAATGAGATTGAGAGGAAGAACTTGCATACTTTGAATGAGAATCGATTTACGAATGTATTGCTCAAGATGTATTTTTCATCGCTACAAATTGTTCCATTAATGCTTCTCAATTTCGTGAATTATCTGTTGCTCGAAAGTCTCCCATGATCATGTCATTGAGCTTGAAACAACAAATTCAAAATTGCATGAGAAAATAGAAACAGGATGATCATGATAACTTGGTCAAACATTATTCTAAATTAGAAGTTGAACATCTTGCTTTGCAATTAAAACATCAACATCTCAAAGAAAATGTTAAAACCTCAAATATCAAGACATCCTCACGATGCTCCCGAGTTTGATGTAGTTTTGAAATTAGCAAGCGTGATGAACAAATTCGAGCTCATTATAACACGATCAAAAGATTGAAAGCCCAAATTTCACAACGAAAGGTGAAAAGAAGGATGTGTTGGTTCCCATATGCCTCCTCCTTTAGATTCTCGAATTTCCAACTTCAAAACATAATTGATAACTTGCAAAAGGAAAATGATTGTTTTAAAGTTTGAAATTTCAAAGGTTAATGATCAAAACAAAGAGTTATGTGATTCATTTAAAGTTAATCATGATAAACAAATTGAAAAGATAACTTCTTTACTTAACGATATTGATAATCAAGCGTGAGGTGAAAGGAAAGTTGCCAATCCCAAATTGCAAATACTACATTCCTAAGGTTTACGCTTGATAAATATGCTATCGATATGTTATATATTCCCCGCCCATTAGGAATAATGAACTTGCACATAAAGCATATCTCTCATACCTTAAGGAAAGTTTGAAGAGTCTCCATGAGATTGTTGAAGATGAAAGATTAGAAAAACCTTTTGATAGTACTATAGCCTATGCTGCATGGATGCCAAACGATCTCGGGAACTCTTAGAGTATGTAATTGTCACAAGTCCGAAATCTAGCAATAGGCGAGATAGAATAGTTGTGCCTTGTTCTATGCCTAAAGCCAAGCATGTGACCCTTGATATGCCTTGTTCCATGTCTAAATTCAAACAAGCAACTTTGTGATGTGCCTCCTAGAATTTCGGATCCCAAGACTTCTAGACCGGGAATGCGAGAAGTAGTGAAGCCATGTAATGTTCCCATCGTTACTTCTAGGATGTTAAGATTGACACTAAAGTTTGCGGGTCAAAACCTAGAAGCAATGCAAAGAAGGATAGGATTACGAAACTAAAAGTGTTCATGATAAGGAAGTGAAAGAACACTATAGGGACAAGAAGTTTGATTTGAACAAAAAGAACCGTGTTAGTTCTAGTATTAGCTCTAAGCTTACTAAAATTAATTCGAGGCCTTATCTTTGTCGCAAAACATGTAAAAAATGTTTAATTTCGGTAATCATGATAAATGTGATGTGTTATTTACGAGGTCTAAGATTCATAACCCGCTTAAGAAAGCTTGGAGAGCGAAGCAGTTAAGCAATCACGGACACCTCAGGGAATGTGTTTACAAATGTAGGATTTCGGTGGAAGCCCATGTGTCGAATATTAACGTATGGCAAACCTTACCCTTAGCTAGATCCACTATGCCTAGAATAGTGCTGTTAAGGTTTGGAAGCCAACTGGTAGAATAATCCCATTAAGCACAAAATGTCATTTGACTAAGTCGATGCTTCTACTAGTTCGACTCCTAGGGATAATGCCATTGCATCTAGGGTTTCTGATGATTCAAAGATTGCTTGTGCTAACCAAAAGGAACCCATCGACGTGGGGATCAATGTTTCCAATTCTCTATCTTAGATACATTGTCCAAAGCGGTCGTATAAATCGTCCTTGGTATTTGGATTGAGCGACTCTAAACATATGACCGGGCTCTTAACAATGGCGTACTGTTCACATCGATTCGAGCCTCGTTCTTCAACACAATGGTGTCTGCAGATAACGCTTGAGCCCCATTCTTCAAAGAAAAGAAAAGTGTACGCTCTTACGTGCGCTTTATCTTGACTAAAGAGAAATTCTCTCATGAATGGCCATACTCATCTACATTCTTCATCAACAAGCTTCATGTTTTCCACGCTCATTCGGTCATCAAGTGGATCTCGTTCATTGGTGTATACTCTTATTCTCTTGTTAAATCAAAAATGGCAACTTGGATGCAATTTTGAGGGAGAAAAGTGAATATACTACATGATGATGGATGTTTGAATAATGGTTATCGACTTAATTTTGATGATGATGAGTGTATATTCTTTTGATGAAGAATGAATATACTAAGGATAATTGGGATTCATTGTTTTGATTTTGATGACTCTCCTCCAACGCCTAATGCTTCACTTACTAAGGATAATTGGGAATCAATGTTTGGGATTCATTGATTTTCAAAGATATGTTTGATGAGTACTTTCAACCTCTAACGAATGTTGATCATCCGACAAAGCTCATGCTCCGGTTTCTATTGACTCAACTGGTTCACCATCTAAGAAGTACTTCTTGGAATTCTCAAGAAACCTTATCTCGGTTATTTCACAAGGCGTTTATAATGACTATCATGATATTGTAAGTTGCACTATTGAATAATGATCCGCTCTTTGGTATTCTGTGCCAAATCTTCATGGATTGTTGTTCATGGATAATGATCCGCTCTTTGGTATTCCTTTGCCAAATCTTTATGGATTATTGTTCCTCTCATTGTGCACGCTATAAATCAACCACATGAACATTAAGGAAAATGACTACCTCATTCGCTCGAAGACATTTGTGGTGAATCTTCGGATCGGTCTCGACATGTATACCTTTAGGAAGAATGCATTAATGTCGAGAAATCATTTGTTCCGGTTCATTCGGTGGATCGACGTACATCCGGTTGTACGTTTATTCACGTGTTGGGCATTGACACAAGATGATTACTTGAGTTAATCAATTATCACTTATTTGAGATTGAAGTTAAATTTCAAAGGCGTGTTCTTATTTGATAACTTGCTCGGTTCTAAGAATTTTAAGTTGAAGTCTTGGTTTATCTAGTTACCGGTATCGGGATGGATGGTTGAAGATCCGGTTAACTATCACTTTAAGGAGTTACGTAGTTTTACTCGATGACACACGAATATGGCGTTGTGGATAATCGCAAGAGGTGTTAAAGTCTCATACTTTGGTTGAGTATTGAGTACTTAGAGATTTTCATGAAGCATAAATTCTCGACCTTTGTTCTTCCAACATTAGTGCAAGCTTAAGATGCAAATGCAGGAATTCTTCTTGATTTCAAGTTTGGTATATCGGGTTTTCTTCATTAGTAGTCACTTCAAATTGTCTACATATGGGTTGATAAAGATAGTCGAGAGAATTTCTATCGCGGTGGTCATATGGCTCTGGACAATCCATTCTGGACCTCACTTCAAAAGCAGTCCCATTGGTTCATCCCTTGTACCAAATCCTCTCCAATGACTCCATATGTACCTCCATCAAGATGATTTAAGGAAATTGTTCGATCCGATGTTTGATGAATACTATGAAACAAATCTTGATGAAATGTCAAATCCATCAACAGAGGCTGCTCCTATCCAGAATGAAGTCAACCCTTCGGTCTCAATCTCATTAAGTCAAGAAGCTGCTGCGATCACTAAATCTCATCAACAAATCATCAATCTTGATTGTACATCATGGGCGTATGCGGCATCAATGATGTAGTTAATCCCTTTGCTACTCCACGAAGATGCTCCATTTGAAAACGTATTTGCTCACGAATCTTCATCGAAACCATCTTCTTGGGAGACATCGACTCTGCTACTTGGTCCCTCAACAACTACGACATGAACACCTCGGAAAATGGACTCACGATCATCCATTAGACAACATCAATGGAAATCCTCTCGTCCGGTATCCACACGGAAACAACTTGCAACCGATGCCTTATGGTGCTTCTTCACTCCGTACTATCTAAGATCGAACCAAAAGATGTTAAAACCGCCATGAATGAAGATAAGCGGTTCAATGCCATGCAAGATGAAATTCATGAGTTTGATCGACTTGATGTATGGGAGTTAGTACCTCTCTGCAGATGTGCTATGATTATTGCTCTTAAATGGATCTTCAAAGTGAAACTTGATGAGTATGGTGATGTGTTGAAGAACAAGGCTCGATTAGTTGCTAAAGGATACCGTCAAGAGGAGGGTATTGACTTTGAAGAATCTTTTGCTCCAGTTGCTCGAATCGAGGCAATCGAATCTTCGGCTAATCTTTAGTAAGAACATGGTAGTCTATCGGATGGATGTGAAGGCGGCATTTACGAATGGAGATCTTAAAGAATTGCCTCGTCGGTAACTGAAGGATTTGTGAATCAAGAGCATCCTACTCACGTTTATCGTTTGAAGAAGGCTCTTTATGGTTTAAAGCAAGCTCCAAGGGCATGGTATGATACATTTGTCAAAGTTTCTTCTATCAACCGGATTCAACAAAGGAGCGATTGATCCTACATTGTTCACCGGAAGTCGAGCAAACATTTAATTCATGTTCAAATTTATGTTGATGATATTATTTTTCCTCGAGCAGACCCAATGGAATGTGATCGTTTTGAATGAAATGAGTTCAAAATTTCAAATGTCAATGATGGGACAAATGTCATTTTCTTGGGATTACAAATTTCACAAAGTCCGGAGGCATTTTCATAAATCAATCTAAATATGCAACAGAGATATTAAAGAAATTTGGATTTAATTCAAGTGACCTGTTGACACCCCATGATTGACCGAACCAAACTAGATGAGGACCTCTCGGGGATCATGATTGACCAAACGAAATATCGTAGTATGATTGGATCCACGATGTATCTCACCGCTAGTAGACCGGACATCTTGTTCATTGTTTGCATGTGTGCTAGATACCGAGCTAAGCCTACTAAAAGCACCTTGAAGCGATTAAGCGGGTCTTCGGTATCTCCAAGGAACCATCAATATGGGCCTTTGGTACCGAAGGACACGGTATGTCACTAACGGCCTATCGCGATCTTGATCATGCGGTTGTCAAGATACACGTTGAAATGCGTCTGAGGTGCTCGGTTTTGGGTGATAAGCTTGTGGTGGTCTTCAAAGAAGCAAATGAGTACTTCTATTTCCTCTGAGAGGCTGAATACATAGCCATGTCATCTGTTGTGCTCAAAACTTATGGATGAGATCTCAATTATCGACTATGGCTTTGAATTCAACAAAATCCTCTCTTGTGATAATAAAAGTGCTATTGCTCTCTCATGCAACAACGTTCAACACTCAAGAGCAAAGCATATCGACATTCGACATCATTTCATTAGGGAACAAGTGGAAAAGGTGTGGTGGAACTCTATTTTGTGAGGTGCGAATATCGGTTAGCGACATCTTCACCAAAGCTCTTCCAAGAGAGCGTTTTGAGTTTATTCTTCCTCGACTTGGCCTTAAAAGCCTTCAACACGAAACTCTCAAACGTCTTGAGAGAGGAAGAAGAGGATTAAAGGTTTCCTTCATCTATCTCTTGTAAATATCTTTTCGAAAAGCAAAATAGAAAAATATAAAACTTTTAAAATCCATAAAATTGAAAAATCTTGAAAATTCCAAAATATTGTCCTTTTGTCATGTTTTCCTCGATTCGATAATATCTACGGTCTTTATGTTGTCATTCAAAGAATGACACGGGACTTTAGATGTTGTTCAATGTTTAAAAAAAATAATAAAAAAAAATTTGAGAGAAAGAAAAAAATGGTTTATTGTCATTTTCGAGCAATAACCGGTTTTAAAAGAAAAACGAGCCATGTTTTACCATGTCTTTCAAATTCCATGCTCGATTCTAAACATCTATCTGCTGAAAACTAAATGCTTTGAAAAATAACTCGGTCTCTATTTTGATAATCATCGGGACTTATTTGTCAAAATATCATCTCTCGATCAACAACCTATGTCATTGATTGAGGGGAGAATGATTTCAATTAAATTAAAAAGTTATTTGGCATTAAATTGTTTTCAAAAGATGTACATGCATGTTTTATCAATGGAGTTTAAAGTCTTAAAATCCGATCCTTATCGATTAAAACGCTTTCATAATCAAGTCACAATTCCCTTAAAAGCTTTCAAAATCAATTTAAATCTATAAGAGATCACAAATCTCAAATGATTTGATAATTGTGATCGGGGAGAATGTGTGATTTAAATTGGTTTAAGCGATAATTCGGTAAATGGTTTTATAAGGATGAACATGCTATCCTTCCCACATGTGACAAACGATTTCAAATTTTCCATGCACATGTTGAGGGGAGCATCTATCTTAAACCAATGATTTGAAATGTGATCAACTTATCTCAATGTGCGGGTTCCTCTAGTATGTGCAAAACTCTTTTCAAACCTCGAGGCACATATTGAGGGAGCAAATTTATGGAAACCTCATCCTTCCGGAAATGCTTTATCTACTTGATTTAATGTGGGAAGTGATGTTGATATCTTTAGAAAATGGTAATCAAAGAAATTAATTCTTTCTCTTGCCTCCGTGTGCAAAACATTTTCAAATCTTTGGATGCACATGTTGAGGGGAGTTCTCGTTCTAAATATATCAAAACAATTCGGTACAAAATGCTTTGATAATATATCACAAGTATCCGAATTGATTTTCAAATGGTTTTGAATTGGTTCCAATGGCGGATGAACAATACCAAATAGACCGACCAACTTTACTTTATATACGGTGATATAAGGATGATAAGGTTAGGTTTTGTTCCCATGATCCGCGAGAACGGATGGATCTACCGAGGACTATCCACTAGTTAGTGTAGAGTTCTTAGGTATGATGATAAAAGGAGAAAAATGAGATATGGGAAGAGTGCGGACTCGGTGAGCTAGTCTTGGAATAAACCCAACAAGGTTCTTGCTATGAAGTCTCGGTAAGCTTGAAGGGTTGAAGAATTAAAAGAATTGAATGAGAAAGGGTGAAAACAAATAGCCCTCCATTTATTCAACCTTAGGCGAAACCGGGTTCAATTCATATACTCTTGATGGTAACATCGGTATTGAAGACAAGGCGTCATGGACCCGGTGGCGCACTTTGCACTTCAACTTTCCAAACCACTCAAGTTCCTCTTAAAAGGACTTGTTTCATTCTCACGGGAACCGACATTATCTATCGACTTTCTCTTAGAGATTGTTGATATTGAAGAAGGAGACCTCTTCCTAGTCTCCCACGGGATCCAAATATGCACAAATTGAGTCTAGAGCCACGAGATCATCAATAAATCTCATTAGGACACTTTCAATGAAGACTCTGCTTCACACAATGTGGAAAGAGATTATATCTTGAGTCCTCGCATTATCCTTGTGGTATTGCGGAACATCGAGTGATGTGTATATGATAAGGTTTTAAAAGGTACCTTTTGAGGGGTCATTTAAGCCCTTATTCGATCACTTTTATATCCGTTATTGCTTAATATCGTTCCTTTTCACTTTTAGGTCTCTTGAAGGCAAAATCTTTGGAATGATGCTTATTTGAACGAAAAGGCGCGAATATCTGAAGAAAATGGCCAAAGTCGAATCGAGACACTCAAAGTCTTTGAAACATAAAGCGACGGCGTCACTGCATATCTGCGACGCCGTCGGTGAGGAATTTTGCGACGGCTCGGAGGAAAAATTGCATGTTTTCAAGGGACGACGTCGAGTTCTAAAGGAATAGGCCGTCGCTACTCGGGCGGCCTAGATGCGGCCAAGACGGCGTCGGTGAAGGGACGGCGTCACGGTCATAAGGTGGCGCCGTCGAAAGGTTTACGTGGCCAAGGCGAAACCCTAATGGCGGCGACACGGCGGCGTCACGAAACATAAGGTGGCCGTCGCGGATGTAATCTTATATATAGAATCCGAATTTTTCGGTTTTAGTGTGTAGTCTTTTGGGTAAAACCTAAAACCGAACCAAGGCTTTCTTGTGCGGTATTTAGGGTTCTAAACCCTATTATACATCAAGTTAAGTATTTACTTCATTAATTTAATTATGTCTTTGATTATTTGTGTGTATGCTTGCATGTTCTCCATGTCCGCTAATTTATTTGTGTGTTTGCTTAGGAATATGAAACTCAATTATTGAATATTGATTGGTTGATACTTATCTTAGTTGACTAATGATCTAGAGTGCGCTAGATTATTCGTTGTGTACTTAATGCTTGGAATTTCTTTGTGAACTTTAGAATATAATTATCTAGGTAATTGTAGGATAAAGTATTCAAGGACAACCGTAGAGTAGGCGTCTATAAATCACTAGAGGATTTGTAAACAAGACCCTTTGGTAATTTCAAAGAGTTAGGGAAATAAGCACGCCCTATAGCCTTAGAATCACAACGCAACTAGGAATAAGGACGTGACAAATCAACCATCAATAGGAGATAATTAAGGAGTAGTAAAACCTAAGTAAACACATCTTTAAACTATCATACGAGTACACATCAATTAGACATAGACTATCACAACCTTAGTTTAGATAATTAGATAATAGTAGAGTAATCGGTAGCAATACCAACCCCCCAAATCCAATACCCGAGATTCGTACCTTTTCCATTTCTAAAAATATAAAAAGATAAAAATAATCTTACTCAACCTCAACCTTAGCGTAGTAACTTCTCACTAGCATTCCTATTCCCCAGAGAACGATATCAATACCCGTGGCTTACCCTAATTACTACACTACAACGATTAGGTTCACTTTGCCTAGGGTGTTATAAAACTTGCTCGAAGAAAGGAAGTTTCCTTGACCCCGAGCGACGCGTGTGGCGTTATCAAGTTTTGGCGCGCTGGGAATAGAATAGCTAGTTAGTAGTCCACCTCGTTTAGGTTTCTTTGTGATTCCTATCAAGTAAATTTTTCTCATTTTTTTTAGCTTTCTCTTGTCTATCCCCTTCTTCGTGACCTTTGTTCGTAACACCCATCACTTTTCACCATGGAAGGTGACAACCAACCACCACTCATCAACCCACCACCAAATGACCCGCCAAGAGCCCGTACTCTTGGTGAGTACTCGAGACCAAACCACCTAGGTTATAGGAACACCATTGAGCTTCCCGACCAAGCCCAAACTACGGCCTGCGATCCGACACCATCCGGTTGGTGCAAAGCGGACGTGCATTCCATGGACTTCATTCAAGATCCAAATCGACATCGAGGATTTCTCAAAATGTCGATTCCATCGACCTTGATGCTACTACTCGGGAGACCACGCTGCGTCTCTTCCAATTCTCTCTACGGGACCAAGCTAGTAATTGGCTTGAGCGACTTCCATGGCTCCATCTCAAGTTGGGATGATCTTACTTCTCGCTTCCTTGCTCAATTTTTCCCACGGGAGAACCACTAAGCTTAGGAATGACATCTTGATGTTCCAACAACGTCAAGGTGAATCTCTCTGAAGCATGGACCCGATTCAAGGACTTACTTCATAAAGTCCCTCATCACGGCATTGATCTTTGGCTCCAAGTCCAAATCTTTTATGATCATGTCAACTTTCCCACTAAGCGATCCATTGACCAAGCGGCGGTGGAAAACTTAGTGATCTCACCGCGGAAGAATCATGGGAAATAATAGAGGACCTTGCCCTCTATGACAACGAAGTTGGGATGACCCCGTGAACTTCCCAAAACCGTCAAGGCAATCTCCTTGCCTCCTCCCGACCGTGGGATGATCGAACTTGAAGATCAAGTCAAATTCCTCATGAGTTCCTACGAGAATCCTAAGTCCTCGCGCCATATAAACAAAGTTTCCTCTTCGTGCGAGCCGTTTGTGATCCTCATAACACGCACACTAGCACTCTATCCCCGAACATGCTTCCGTTGAATCGCATCCTCGCGTAATAATGGAGCGGAGGAAGATTCCTACAACACCGGACCTAGGAATTTCAATGAAACCCGGGAGGCATGGAAAAACAAGCCCGACTTTTTTGGGACAAACCAAAGAATTCACCTCAATGATTTCGTGGCCCCACCTAACGGTCCTAACCAACAGTATTGAAGGATGTTGCAAAACATAGTTGCGTCCTAAGAAACCCAAATGGCTAAGCTCTCGGACCACTTTAACCATCAACAAGCCGAGATGGATAGGAAGATAGACAACCTGTTGAAAGCTATAAATAGTGATAGGAAGGTTAGTGCTATCTCGACTCCCGAGCCTCCAGGTGTAGAAATTAAGGATCCAAGCAAGCTTATTAAGCACGTCCAATTCGTCAATGCCATCGCCTTAGTGGAACCGGATGAA
Organism: Chrysanthemum lavandulifolium; assembly: GCA_022545495.1. Classification (NCBI taxonomy): domain Eukaryota; kingdom Viridiplantae; phylum Streptophyta; class Magnoliopsida; order Asterales; family Asteraceae; genus Chrysanthemum; species Chrysanthemum lavandulifolium. Next base: position 184,692,551 of record CM040242.1, read on the forward strand.
ACAGATGACGAAGAAGACCAAACATTTGTTGAAGATGAAACACCCGAGGAAGAAGATGAAGTAGACAATGACTATTTCAACAAATTTCCTACGGAAGAGGAATTATCCGCCACCCTCACTTAGTGCGTGACCTCCGTCACATGTATGTTAGGAAAAGCCCTAGAATCAAGTTTGGGAACCCTTGGAATCTTAACATACCATGTTGCATAGGACACCTTTTGTGGCAAAGGCTTACATTGATCGTAAATCCCCAATTAACATAATGACTAGCACCTATTACAATTGGATAATGAAGAAGCCTATCCCAACTAGGCAAGACCTCGATAATCCTAGTGATAAGTGTAATTTTCTTGGTAGAGTTAAGGGATTGCCGTCTATGTAGGTAGTTTCACATTCCCTACGGACTTCATAATTGTGGAAGATATTAGCACGGCCATAGACCTAGCTTATCCCGTTATTCTAGGAAAACCTTTAGTAGAAAGCACCGGATGACCTATGACCCATCATTAGGGTAGTGCGATTCAAGGATGAGACCGACGACGTAGCCTATCAAATGCCGTTTAAGATTGAGAAATTTTCATCACTCTCCAATGATGAAAAGGAACTTAAACCTGTCGGTCTATTACGGTGAATGATGAGGATAGGGAAAAGGAGTAGATTATGTTATGGCTAAGCTTTTCGGGTTCTATAAAGATTGTTTGAATCTAGGACGAAATATAGGACCGAGTGGGGAGAGGGTGAACACTTAGAAAGGAGTATCATGGGACACTTCTACAACATGGAACCCCAGATAGAAACCGTCAAGAGGCGGTGATGCAAAAACGTAGGGGTGGGACTACGAGTCTAGCTACAAGACTCTTAAATAAAGAAAAGCGCTTAGTGGGAGGCAACCCATGCTTAATTGTTTGCTTGTTAGTGTCATATATCTTTTATTAATTGTTTGTCCTCATGTTTGAATTTGTAAAATGCTTTATTTTGTTTTTAACCTCGTCTTAATTACATATAAAGGTATTTTACATAAAGGATAAGTGTAGGGAGGATTACACGTTTTCATAAAAAGCGTGAACATGAGAATAACAATTAACTAAAAGATATATATGTTTGTTTGTTAGAGTCAAATGCTTGTATCGAGTCATAATGGATGTTTTTGCGAAGTTTTTCCAGTTACGAAGATGCAAATTTTCCGAATTTTTCCAAAATCGCACCCGGTTTTGTCGGGATAACTTTGGGCGTCGAGATTGCAACTGACGGCGTCGGGAAGGAATAAAACATCGACTTACTTTTCTCGTTTTACGAGCTACTTGTAAAATTTTGGAATTTTCGGATCTTAGTTTTCAAAACAAATTACGTAAACATCCATTCTACAAGCATTATATCCTAGTTTAAATCGAGTCTTATGTATATTATTACCGCCGATTTTACGCGAAGGTTTCGTTTGTTTTCTTTTAGTGTGCGAGGTTTAGTTTGTCAAGAAGAAGTTACACAAGTTTGGAAGGAGCCTTTCACGCAAAAACTCTTCTTGGAAAAGATTTAACCACCACTTTTCACGGATCTACCGAGCTAATCGGGGAGTATTAGTTTCTTTCGTTTTAATTACCTTCTATTATCATAACTTTGATACTTTCGGGAACATTGGGGACAATGTTCGGTTTAAGTGTAGGGAGGAAAATAAAGCGGAACTTTGAAACTATGCTTATCCTTGACTATTTGCTTTGTCAAGTGTATTTGTGTAATAAACCATGAGAAAATGTAGGTTAGGGTAATTTTAGCCAAATTTAAAATTTTTCATGACGTATAAGAGTGGGCCATTAGTCTTAACAAAAGCGTCTCATGGATAGGAAGTTGCATGACTAGCACAAAACCCTTTACCACCTAAATTCCACCCAAATGTGAGGATCGCCTTAGATTAGTAGGAATTAAAGCATTCATCTTTAATGCTTAGAGTGTGAACCGGTAGTATATTAGATTCTAGAACTTGTTTTGTGATGCATTCCGAGATCGCTAGTGAGACTACACTTGTGTAGTTAGGATTAACTAAATGATAAGAGGCATTAGGATAAACCCTTGTTTGATACACGTAATATAATTACTTCTTCCATATCGGTTGAGTAATTCCCCGCACCCTGCGATGTACTCATCTTTAGTACACGATACCCTAGTTAACCCCTCGAGCCTATCCTTTTCGCGGTTCTCGTGATGTTTCGGTTTATCCGGATATCAATGAAGAGCATTGTTTACACCCCACCCCAATTATACACCCAAATCGCCTTAGCCTACCTTTATTGCACTCACTTTTAGTGCAAATTTATGTTATCACCCAAAACCCTTAGTTCAATTATCGGTTGCTTGCATGAGTTGCTAAGTCGAGTCATATCCTTTGTATACGATTTTGGGATGATTGGGATTCATGGGAAAAGTTAAAGTTTATGAAACATAGGAAAGAGAACGTTAAACTCAAATTCTCTTTGTTTGCATAATAATGTACTCCAAGTGTTTTGATCTTTTCAATTCGGGTCAAATTAGTGTTAGAGTAATAAAAACTCAAGTGTAGGGATGTGTCTCTAAATCCTATCATTTTGATGTACCGTAGAGGATGGTAGAGTAAAAGTGTATGAAAAAAAAAAAAAAAAAAAAAAAAAAAAAAATATATAAAAAATATATAAAAAAAAAAAAAAAAAAAAAAAAAAAAACATACGGGCTACCATCCTACATCTATCTTTTAAATTATGTTTGTTTATTTTCGTTGCCTAGAGTTTTAGAGTGTCGAGTCTTGGCTTAGCAACGCCATTCTTCGTATACTTGCAACATAGAGATTTTGACTATCCACCACTAAATAGCCTATCCCACCAAACCCTTCATTTCCCTACCGTAAGCCTAACATTACAACCCTTTAAAAGACCTCTTTGATAGTCTTTCCTAGGTGCTTCGCCAAGCGACGGAGGTTTGATCTATTCTCAAGCCTATGGTAATCTATGTACTAGGACCGTTAATGAGTGTTTATCTTCCATTTCGATTTGTTATATTTCATATATACACCGAGAGAGATGTGAGTATCCAAACACCCCATGTGAGGTGCTAGTATGTAATTCCGTGCTTGTTATGACTTTTTGGGCTTATATGTGTTGTGGACCGTTTTGAATGAATGCTTCATGACCCTAACTTATAAATTAATTGGCTAAAAGCACATTTGCTTGAGGACAAGCAAATACCAAGTGTAGGGATATTTGATAAGGTTTTAAAAGGTACCTTTTGAGGGGTCATTTAAGCCCTTATTCGATCACTTTTATATCCGTTATTGCTTAATATCGTTCCTTTTCACTTTTAGGTCTCTTGAAGGCAAAATCTTTGGAATGATGCTTATTTGGACGAAAAGCGCGAATATCTGAAGAAAATGGCCAAAGTCGAATCGAGACACTCAAAGTCTTTGAAACATAAGGCGACGGCGTCACTGCATATCTGCGGCGCGTCGGTAAGGAATTTTATGACGGCTCGGAGGAAAAATTGCATGTTTTCAAGGGGCGACGTCGGGTTCTAAAGGAATAGGCCGTCGCTACTCGGGCGGCCTAGATGCGCCCAAGGCGGCGTCGGTGAAGGGACGGCGTCACGGTCATAAGGTGACGCCGTCGAAAGGTTTACGTGGCCAAGGCGAAACCCTAATGGCGGCGACACGACGCGCGCACGAAACATAAGGTGGCCGTCGCGGATGTAATCTTATATATAGAATCCGAATTTTCGGTTTTAGTGTGTAGTCTTTTGGGTAAAACCTAAAACCGAACCAAGGCTTTCTTGTGCGATTTTAGGGTTCTAAACCCTATTATACATCAAGTTAAGTATTTACTTCATTAATTTAATTATGTCTTTGATTATTTGTGTGTATGCTTGCATGTTCTCCATGTCCGGCTAATTTATTTGTGTGTTTGCTTAGGAATATGAAACTCAATTATTGAATATTGATTGGTTGATACTTATCTTAGTTGACTAATGATCTAGAGTCGCTAGATTATTCGTTGTGTACTAATGCTTGGAATTTCTTTGTGAACTTTAGAATATAATTATCTAGGTAATTGTAGGATAAAGTATTCAAGGACAACCGTAGAGTAGGCGTCTATAAATCACTAGAGGATTTGTAAACAAGACCCTTTGGTAATTTCAAAGAGTTAGGAAATAAGCACGCCCTATAGCCTTAGAATCACAACGCAACTAGGAATAAGGGCGTGACAAATCAACCATCAATAAGAGATAATTAAGGAGTAGTAAAACCTAAGTAAACACATCTTTAAACTATCATACGAGTACACATCAATTAGACATAGACTATCACAACCTTAGTTTAGATAATTAGATAATAGTAGAGTAATCGGTAGCAATACCAACCCCCAAATCCAATACCCGAGATTCGTACCTTTTCCATTTCTAAAAATATAAAAGATAAAAATAATCTTCCTCAACCTCAACCTTAGCGTAGTAACTTCTCACTAGCATTCCTATTCCCTAGAGAACGATATCAATACCCGTGGCTTACCCTAATTACTACACTACAACGATTAGGTTCATCGCCTAGGGTGTTATAAAACTTGCTCGAAGAAAAGGAAGTTTCCTTGACCCCGAACGACGTGTGGCGTTATCGATATACATATTCACTATGAAGATGGAAAGCCTTACGGAGCCAACATCATACAAGCTCACGGTAGGTGGCATGTGAGCGAACGAGAAACAATGGGGCGATTCAATCTCTTGAATCAATCACGGTTCGAGTTATGGATTGACGGATACCTTTGAAAAACCGGTCTTTGTGCTTAACAACTCTTTTCCTTAGCACATCGACCGTGTACTCATTTTCAAACCAAAGGTGTGTTTATGATTGATAATTGATTTTCAATAAAACCTTCGTTGTATTGCAAAAACAATTTCTATTGAGCAATACACGATTGTTTTCAAATCTCTTTTCATCAATCGGTGGACTTAAAATTATTTGGTTCACTCACTCCGTGTTGTCTTCTTTGAGATGTTCGGTTTGAGAACAACTAGAGCATTCGAAACCACATCAAGGAAATTCTTTGGAATTATACCGATCACAGTAAGTACATGTCTTGATCAACTGGGAACCGTGGTCGTGTACCTCGATTCAACGAAAGTGATCAAAGACACTTTCGTGTGATTTATTGCTAGCTGTTGTATGCGGTGTACACCCGACGTTTCGGTGATCGAATGAAGCGGTCAATCCATAGCCGCATGCTCACTTAACACATTCATCTCAAAAGAAATCATGATTAGTGCATCAATGACTCGATATTTTCACTCCATGCTTCGCTACTGCTGCCAATATCATGAATCAACTAAAGCTTCCGCTACTCGATGAGAATATATCATGATCCGAATGTGAGCATGTCGGTCCGAAAGTCACAACATCACATAATACCAACACCACAATGGATGTCTCGAGACTTTTGATAGTGATGATCTCAAAAGTCGACTCAAATTTATTATCACGTGGATCGGTAAAAGACCTCCACCGAGTAACCAAACATGCAATGTGAAGAATCAATGACTACGAGCTTAGGAGCAAAAGACTACATCAAGAATGCAAGATCAATTGTTAATGTAATATCTATTTGTATTCAATGTAAGTTTGGTACATGATTGAGGTGACCTCCTTGGGGAGATTGTTAGGAATTAGAAATTCCGGTATTAAAGAGTCGGTCACCTCAAGTATATGTAATCGTTATAAAGCTCGTAGTCGTAGTTATTTTAAGTTAAGTAGTATTTAGTTAAGTAACACCGTGGAGGACGGACGGGTCTTTACCCATGTATGCACGATCCACACCCGATGTGTGGCGTTTATGTAAGACTATAAATACTCTCTACCTCCCAAGGTAGAGAGTTGGAGCTCATAATAAAATTTTCTTTCTCTCACTAAAGTTCCCTAAACCTCTAACTTTACATCTCTAGAAATCTACTTATTTGCCACCTTGTTGTTATGGTTTGATGTGTATGTGAAAACTAATATCCAACACTATCTTTGTAGATCCAAAATGATATCATCAACATATACTTGAACCAACAAGATATCATTCTTGTCTTTTTGATGAACAAAGTCGATCCACTCGCCTCTATGAAACCCATTATCAAGTAGATAAGTAGTCAAGGTCTCATACCATTTCCTTGGTGCCTGATGCAAGCCATACAAAGCTTTAACCACCCTGTATACTTTTTTTGGATATTCAGGGTCTTCAAAGCCTGGAGGTTGTGACACATATACCTCCTCATCAATCTGCCCATATAGAAAAGCACTCTTTACATCCATTTGATACACTTTAAATCCCATAAAAGATGCATAGGCTAAGAACAACCTGATTGCTTCAATTCGTGCAACTGGGGCAAACACTTCTTCATAGTCAATACCCTCCTCCTGAGTGTATCCGTGAGCCACAAGCCTAGCTTTGTTTCTGATAACAATACCTCGTTCATCCTTCTTGCTGAACACCCATTTAGTACCTATTACCTTCTTTCCATAAGGCAAATCACAAAGCACCTAAACCTTTTGAAGCTTAAATTGGAGCAACTCTTCTTGCATTGATTCCACCCAACTTTCATCTTCAAGGGCCTTGTATACATTCTTTGGCTCCATTTGTGATGAAAACACATAAAGAGACATTCATTCTTGCCTTCATGAGTCTTAGATTCATATATTTCACTAATGAATCCATGATTATCGAGCAGACTTTGTTTGTCTTCTAGTCTTCACGGTGAATTGACATCCCCAATCACATTTTCAAGAGGATGTGATTTATGAATTGAAGTATGGGAGTCCGAGGCGCAATCTCATTTGACATATTAGAGATTTCAACATCATTGGCTTGAGCTTCCTCACATGAATCGGGTTGTAATTTCCACTTCTAGTGTTGCGGTGGAAATTTACGCCCAGCGATGGAATCAATTTCCACTACTTTGAATTTTCGAGATTCAAGTTGCTACTTCCTTTCTTTCCAAAATCATTAAAAGGATGAGCATCTCCGGTCTTTGGTATATCATCATTGTCCATAGTCCCAAAGTGGCGGTCAATTCATCTTGATCATCTGTATGATCCTTGCAACGTTCATCATCATCAAGAAACTCTTCGAACTCAAGAATCAAAAGAAGATGTACCAGAGAGATAGGCACATCATTCATAGTATTGGTTAGAGTATCAAGATCATCTGACCTTCGGGACCGGTTCCTTTGAGATTTACTTTGTTTTCCGGGAACTCAACATGCGATTCTCTTCAATCTTACGGGTTCTTAAGTTGAATACTCTAAAAGCTTTAGTGGCCATGGAATACCTAACAAAATACCCTTCATCGACTTTTTCTTCAAATTTGCCCGGATAATCTATGGTATTGAGAATAGATACATGACATCCAAATGGTCTCATGAAGTCAAGGATAGGTGGTCTACCCTTAAATAACTCATAAGGTGTCTTGTTCTTTGTTTTACCACTAAAACCCTGTTTTGCACATAACATGCGATGTTAAGCGCTTATTAAAAGTGATTGGAAATTTTGAATCGCCAACATGGTTCTAGTAGCCTCTATAAGTGTCATGTTCCTCCTCTCAAGAACACCATTTTGTTGAGGAGTTCTAGCAACACTAAATTCTCTTTAATACATTTATCTCGCAAAATCATCCATAACTCTATTCTTAAACTCGTCCCATTGTCACACCTGATGATTTTCACTTTGAAATCATATTGGTTTTCTACTTGTGTGATAAAGGTCTTAAGGATGCCTGTTGTTTCATCCTTTGAATTAAGAAAGAAAACCCATGTAAACCTCTTTGAAATCATCGCCACAACAAGACAATACTTTTTAAGATTTAAGCTGCTCACAAATGTAGGACCAAACAAGTCCATATGTAACATTTGTAGTGATTGAGCAATAGAGTTAACCAACTTTGATCTGCAAGAAGCTCTGTGTTGTTTGCCTTTAAGACAAGCTACACAGGTTTGATCATTCTCAAATCTTTTCTGAGGCAAACCTCTTACCAAACCATCTTTGACAATCTTGTTAATGGTTTTGAAGTTAACATGACCAAGTCTTTTAGGCCATAACATGGATTCATCCATTATGGCCTTTGCAATCAAGCAAGCATAATCATCTTTAGCAACAATGTTGTTCATATCAAAGCTATATAAGTAACCTTTTCTAGGAATCTTAAGAAGAATCTGACATTCATCAGGCATCTTAAAATCCTTAGAGAGAACAAAACACATATCTTTGGTAAAAAGAACATTGTTCTTCTTGTCACACATTTGTGACACACTAAAAGATTATACTTAAGCTCTTTTACATAGTACACAGTTTAAAGTCCAAGTTACCGGTTTGATTATTCCTTTACCGAGAACTTTTCCATTAACTCCACCTCCAAAGCTGACATACTGTCCATCATAATGTTCAAAATTTGAAAGATAGGACTTGTTTCCAGTCATGTGCCTTGAACACCCACTATCTGTGTAACCTTGATCAGATCTTTTTGTCTTTGGATGTTCCTGCACATTAAAGTAAAGAGTTAGTTTCTTTTGGGGACCCAAGCCATGATTGACTTGGATCTGCCTCGTGTATCAATATAGTTATATCTATCAAAGGTCATTGATACACCATTGGGATTGGTTGATGAGGTAGTTCCTTTAGGTTTCCATTCCCAACGTGTTGAGGCCTTCACAGCATTGCCCATGTCTCCCCTTTTCTTGTTAACAACCCTTGCAGTGGGAACTTTTGAATGACCAGTGGAAACTACTGGTTTGGTCTTAGGTACCCACTGTTGGTTATAATGAATCTTTTTATTTTGAAAAGTTCTTATCCCTGTTTGTGCAGATTTTGCAAAAGTTGTTTTGGATTTTGCACTTGTAACAGTGACTTAGGGTGGCGATGTTAGCATCCTTAGCGGTGGCAAAAGTTTTAATACCACTTCTTAGTTGAGCTGCTCTTGGTACCATTTTGTTGTGTGAATTAGGGTGCAAATTATTTTGAAACTTGTTAGACTCCACCCTTTTATTCCCATGGACTTCCTTCTCCCAACATGATAGTCACAATAAGCATGTAAATGATCAAAACTACCACGGATATAGCATGCTTTATTGTACATCACAAAATCACTACCTAGTTGTTGAGATTTAACATGATTCCAACTCCTTTGGTTACCCCTAGGAGTGTAGAGCTTGTTCCTATACATCTCAAAGATACCTTACAGTTGATCTAGTTTTATTAGCTTGTTTCCTAGTTTCCTCTATAACAAGATTAACAAATTTTGGGATAGAAGCCTCTACATTTTTAGAACAACTTTCAAAGTTTTGTACCTCGAGTCGAGAAAGCCATGAGAGCAAATTCGGAGACACAAGAGCAACATCTGAAGGTTCTTCCTCTTGATCATCACCATGAATGTTGATTCTGTTGCTTTTGAGTTATTCTAGCTTATTATAGCTTGTATATCGGTTTGGTGGCTTTTAGACTCCATTAGCTTATCTCAGTCTTATTTTAAGCACTTGTGCCATCGATTCAGATACGCCACACAAGCCCTTGTTTTCTCATTTTCCTAGCTTCTAATAATGTTCTAGATTTTCCCTGAAATTTTCATATTTTTCTAAGTTGTTTTGCTATTTTTCTTAATTTAAATTAGTTTTTAAGTACTTTTAAATAGCTTTTAATACAAATAATTAAGAAAAGCTTCAAAAAAATAAGTTTTCATTTTTCTTAAGTTTAGATAAATGTAAAAAGCTTAAAAAGTATTTTTCCATATTTTTCTCCTTTTATTTGGTATTTTTAATAATTTAAATTAGTTTTAAATAGTTTTAAATTAGTAATAAATACATAAAAAGTCTAAAAAATATATTTTCAGTTTTAAAATTAGTTTTATCATATTTTAGATTTTTCCAAGTTATAATTTCATTTTTCTAAGTTAATTTTGTATTTTCTTCTATTTTAGTGCATTTTAAATACTTAATAAATAGTTTTTAATTAATAATAATTAATTAAATAGTTTTAAAAATAATTTTCCTTTTCTATAAATTTTCTTATATCATTAGGGTTGTAAAATGTATTTTTCATATTTTTAGGATCTATATTGTATAAGTTTCACTTTTTATTTTGTACGTTTACGTTATTTTATTTTTAAACGTAAGTTTTAGGTTTTAATTTTTAAACGTTCATCGATCTGTAAAAATAGTGATAGCGTTTATTTAATAGATTTTATCTTTTTAATTTTCTTAATTTGCATTTAAGTCGCTTTGATTTATAATCTTTTTCAGTAGTGTAATTATCCATTCAAATCCTTTCTGATCGCTATCCTTAGTGATCATTCTACCGTCGATCAAGTGTTTGACACACCATTGAGTCTCAAGTGGGACTTAACGACCGGGAATCCCATGTTCTCGATCTTCATTGTATTTGTGACCATGAAACTCAATCATAGCTCACACCATCAATTGCCAACATTGCCTTTGGTTCTTCCATAGTTGGTTCTTTCTTTTGCTTGTACCAAGTAGACCTGTTGTCCTTCATCCTTGGTCTTTTGCATTCCCTAGCAAGATGCCCCAACTTGTGACAATTGAAGCACTCTACTTTATTTTTGTCGAACCCCGCAGTGGTAACGCTAACATTACTAGTGGAAACTGTAGAACCAGCAATGGCAATATCATTATCACTGTCATCTTCAGTATCATCACTGTCAACAGAGGTTGACATCAAATCCAAGCTGCTTGAGCTTGTACCAAGTTTCCAGCCTTTTTCAATCTTTGTTCAATGAGTTTGAAGTTGTTGTAAAGATCATTGAGCTTCATTGTTTCAATATCTGCTTTGTTTTCCCAGTCTGTAACATTAGTTTGAAACTCAAGGCAAACTTCTTAGAAACTTCAAATTGAGGTCTTCCTTTTCTACCTCAATGCCAAACACGATCGGTTGTGTAACAATCTTACGAAGTTTGGTGAAGATGCTATCAAGTGAGTCATTGCTTGAAGCGGAGAAGTTTTCATAACTTTGCTTCAACAATGTCTTTTGTGTCTTCTTTGTAGCATCATTACCACCAAACACCGAGCAAATTTCTTCAAAAGTTCTTTAGCGCCTTGAACTTCTTGAAAGCTATGATCCGGTCTCTAGGAAGAGTCATCGACAACAAACTTCTAGCCTTTAGATCATTCTTCTTGATGCTTTTCAATATTAGTCTCAAGCACGTAAACCGCTCACAACATCTCGTGTCACCAACCTTCGAGTACTAGTCATTTGGCTTGAAAGAATCACCAATTAAGATGATCTCCCATAGAGCATAGTCTTGAATGAGAAAGTATTGCTCAATCATTATCCTCCACATCTCAAACTCATTAACTTTGAGCTTAGGAAGTCTTGGAGTAGAAGCGTTGGATGGTTGTTTTCCATCTCTATTGAGTGAGTAGGTTAAGCGTATTCCTTGGATATTCTAAAAAAAATATCAGAACTTTCGCTCTAATACCACTTGATGGATCTCTACACACACCTTGTGTCAGTGATATTTTGTATTATATTAATAAGCATGCGGAATTTACTTAGTAATACTTAGAAGATGGATTATATAATGTATTGTAAGTGAACACAAATTAAACACAAAACTAAGCTCCAATATTATTAATGAATAATACGAGTGATCTTGCTTATCACTAGGGTTACACCTTGAAGCTTATGTGAATGATACGTATATTCGTAAGTACCTAAGACAATGACCTAGGACCTCCTTTTATAGCACAATGAGTCCTTTACAAGATAAGTATAAAGCTAACAATATAGAATATACACAAGATCTTTTGTATACTTATCTAAACACGTTTTTCTAACCATTATCTAATAGAAGTGGTAATATTTGTACTGGCAGTGGGAATGCATTTCCACTGCTAGTGTATTCTTCAGCAGTATCAACCACAAGACTATCAGTGGTAACAGATTATTCGCAACACCAACGATCGGCGAACATCTCGAGAAGAGATGAAGCACCTCAGAACTACATCCAAGTCTGCGTAATACTCGATGTCTGGGGTATCGATTTTATGGGGCCTTTTCCATTATCCAGAGGAAATGAATACATTCTTGTCGCCATTGATTATGTGTCTAAATGGGTGGAGGCGTAAGCCCTTAGAACTGATGATGCGAGGGTAGTCAGTCATTTCCTCAAGAAACTCTTCGTGCGATTCAGAATTCCCAAAGCACTAATTAGTGACAGAGGGACCCATTTCTGCAATGCTCAAATGGAAAAGATAATGAAGAAGTATGGTGTTCCTCACAGGTTCTCTACGGCATATCATCCTCAAAAAAATGGGCAAGTGGAAAACACAAATGGAGCGTTAAAACGAATATTGTAAAAAACGGTCCACCAAAACAGAAAGGACTGGTCATTTAAACTCGATGAAGCACTTTAGGCATTTAGAACGGCTTATAAAATGCCCATTGGAACGACTCATTTTTGCTTAGTGTACGGGAAAGTGTGTCATCTCCCGATCGAGCTTGAGCAAAATTGTTAGGTCACTAGTTTTACAAACACAAGTAATATAGAAAGAGATAAGGCGATTGAACAAGTAAACAAGCACACATACACGATAAGAGTAGCACGGTTAGGCGTAGGAATATGTGTGAAAAGAAAACTTGAACAACCAACCCTCAAATGAGGGTTTACAAGATATTTATAGGAGGAAGCTAGGAAACACTCCTAGTTCCCATCCTTTCTTATATGGGCTTGGGCCTAAGCTTATGGGCCTTCTACATAAGCTAGACCTTAAACAAACATAAAGGCCATAATAAGCTACCTATTACATATGAAATATAAATACTTGAAATCTGCTTTAGGGTGTAAGATATAACTTTTCACATACACATCAAACCATAACACAAGGTGGCGAATAAGATGGAATTCTAGAGAGAAAGTTAGAGGTTTAGGGAACTTAGTGAGAGAAAGTGAAAGATATTATTATGAGCTCCAACTCTACCTTAGAAGGTAGAGAGTATTTATAGTCTTACATAACTCGCCACACTTGGTGTGGATCGGGCATCTGAGTGGGTAAAGACCGTCCGTCCTCCACGGTGTTACTTAACTAAATTACTACTTAACTTAAAGAACTACGACTCGAGCTTTCTACGATTACATATACTTGAGGTGACCGACTCTTTAATACGGAATTTCTAATTCCTAACAATCTCCCCTAAGGAGGTCACCTCAAACATGTACCAAAATTACATAGAATACAGATAGATATAACATTAACAAGTGATCTAGTATTCTTGATGTAGTCCTTGCTCTTGAGCTCGTAGTCATTGATTCTTCACATTGCATGTTTGGTTATTCCAAGTGGAGGTCTTTTCTTGATCCACGTGATGATGAGTTTGAGCCATCTTTGGAGATCATCGGCAATCAAAAATCTACGAGACATCCATTGTGGTGTTGTGACTTTGGGACCGACATGCTCACATTACGGATCATGATATCTTCTCATCGAGTAAGCGGAAGCATTTGTTGAATCATGATATTGGCGGCGCAGAAGCTTGGTGTGAAAATATCGAGTCATTGATGCACTAATCATGATTTCTTTTGAGATGAATGTGTTAAGTGAGCATGCGGCTGTGGATTGACCGCTTCATTACGATCATTTACAAGCGTTGGGCGTACACGCATACAACAGATTAGCAACAAATCGCACGAAAGTGTCTTTGATCACTTCGATGAATTGAGTACACGCCCACGGTTCCCGTTGATCGATACAAGTCTTGCTGTGATCGGTGGGATTCCTAAGAATCTCCTTGACGGGGTTTCGCAATTTGTTCTAATTTGTTCTCAAACCGAACATCTCAAAGAAGACAACACGGAGTGAGTGAACCAATAATATAAAGTCCATCGATTGATGAAAAAGATTTGAAAAACAATCGTGTATTGCTCAATAGAAATTGTTTTGCAATACAACGAAGGTTTTATTGAAAATCAATTATCAATCATAAAAATACCTTTTGGTTTGAAAAAATTAGTACCACGATCGATGTGCTAAAGAAAAGAGTTTATTAAGCACAACGACCGGTTTTCAAAGGCATCCGTCAATCCCTAACACGAACGAGATTGATTCAAGAAATTGAATCGCCCATTGTTTACATTCGGTTGTCACATGGTTGATCTATAAAATAGATCTCACATGCCACCTACCGAGCTTGTTTGATGTTGGCTCGAGAAGGCTTTCCATCTTCATTGTGAATATGTAAACATATCACTCGGATGTTACGCAATACCACAAGGATAATCGTGGGACTCAAGTTATAATCTCTCTTCCACATTGTGTGAAGCAGAGAGTCTTCATTGAAAGTGTCCTAATGAGATTTATTGATGATCTCGTGGCTCTAGACTCAATTTGTGCATATTTGGATCCTATATCGGAGACTAGGGAGAGGTCTCCTTCTTCAATATCAACCATCTCTAAGAAAGTCGATAGATAATGTCGGTTCCCGTGAGAATGAAACAAGCCCTTTAAGAGGAACTTGAGTGGTTTGGGAAGTTGAAGTGCGATCGTCCTTTGGGTCCATGACGTCTTGTCTTCAATACCGATGTTACCATCGTGAGCATATGAAGTGAACCGGTTTACGCCCTAAGGTTGAATAAATGGAGGCTATTTGTTTTCACCCTTTCTCATTCAATTCTTTTAATTCTTCAACCCTTCGATGCTTACCGAGACTTCATAGCTAGAACCTTGTTGGGTTTATTCCATTACTAGCTCGGTCTTAGTCCGCACTCTTCCCTTATCTCATTTTCACCTTTTATCATCATACCTAAGGACTTCTACACTAACTAGTGGATTGTCCTCGGTAGATCCCTCCGGCTCTGGCGGATCATGGGAACCAATACCTAACCTTATCATCCTTATATCACCGTACATAAAGTAAAGTTGGTCGGTCAATTTGGTATTGTTCATCCGCCATTGGATCAATTGAAAACCATTTGAAAATCAATTCAAATACTTGTGATATATTATCAAAGCTTTTGTACCGAATTGTTTTTGATATTTTAGAGCGAGAACTCCCCTCAACATGTGCATCAAGTATTGAAAATGTTTTGCACACGGAGGCAAGAGAAAGAATTTACTTCTTTTGATTACCATTTTCTAAAGATATCAACATCGCTTCCTCAACGGATCAAGTAAATATGGTATTTCGGGAAGGATGAGGTTTCCATAAATTTGCTCCCCTCGATATGTGCCTCGAGGTTTGATAAGAGTTTTGCACATACTAGAGGAACACGCACATTGGGATAAATGATCACGTTTTAAATCAAAGGTTTAAGATAGATGCTCCCCTCAACATGTGCATTGAAAAATTGAAATCGTTTGTCACATGTGGGCGGGATAGCATGTACATCCTATTGTAACCATTTACCTAATTATCGGTTTAAATCCAATTTAAATCACACATTCTCCCCGATCACAATTATCAAATCATTTGAAATTTGTGATCTCGTATAATTAAATTGATTTTGAAAGCTTTAAGGAGAATTGTGACTAGATTGTGAAAGTGTTTTAAGCGATACGGATCGGATTTTGAGACTTTAAACTCCATTTATAAAACATGCATGTATATCTTTTGAAAACAATTTTAATGCCAAATAACTTTTTAATTTAATTGAAATCATTCTCCCCTCAATCAATGACGTAGGTTGTTGATTGAGAGATAAGATTTTGACAAATAAGTCGATGATTATCAAAATAGAGATTGAGTTATTTTTCAAAGCATTTAGTTTTCGTGAGATAGGAGTTTATAGAATCGAGCATAAGATTTGAAAACTTGGTAAGATATGGCTCTGTTCTTTCTTTAAAACCGGGTTATTGCCTGAAGATGACAATAAACCATTTCTCTTTCTCCCAAAAAATATTTTTGATTTTTGATTTTTTTTTTTTTTTTTTTTTTTTTTTTTTTAAGAATTCGAACAACATCTAAAGACCCGTGTCATTCTTTGAATGACAACACAAAGTCCGTAGATATTATCGAACCGAGAGAAACATGACAAAATGACAATATTTTTTGAAGATTTTTCGGATTTTTCAGATTTTATGGATTTTGAAAGTTTTAAAATTTTCTATTTGATTTTGAGGGTTTTATAATTTTGTATTTTGTTTTCAAATAAATATTCTGAAGATAGATGAAGATAGACCTTTACTCCTCGTCTTCCTCCACGAAGGCGTTTGAGAGTTTCGGTTGAAGACTTTTCAAACCAAGGCGTGGAAGAATAAACTCAAAACGTTCTCTTGGAAGAGCTTTGGTGAAGATGTCCGCTAGCGATATTCGGACCTCACAAAATATAGTTCCACCACACCTTTTTCCACTGTTCCTCGATGAAATGATGTCGAATGTCGATATGCTTTGCTCTTGAGTGTTGAGCGTTGTTGCATGAGAGAGCAATAGCACTTTATTATCACAAGATGCGGAGGATTTTGTTGAATTCAAAGCCATAGTCGATAATTGAGATTTCATCCATAGGATTTGAGCACAACAAGATGACATGGCTATGTATTCAGCCTCAGAGGAAATAGAAGTACTCATTTGCTTCTTTGAAGACCGACTCACAAGCTTATCACCCAAAACCGAGCACCTCGGGCGTACTTGACGTGTATCTTGACAACTGCATGATTGGCATCTGCATAGGCCGTTAGTGACATACCGGTGTCCTTGGTGCCATAGTCCCATATTGATGGTTCCTTGGAATACCGAAGACCCGTTTAAGCGCTTCAAGGTGCTTTTAGTAGGCAGCACGGTATCTAGCACACATGCACACAGAGAACAAGATGTACGGTCTACTAGCGTGAGATACATCGAGGATCCAATCATACTCCGATATTTCGTTTGGTCAATCATGATCCACGAGAGGTCCTCATCTAGTTTGGTTCGGTCAATCATGGGGTGTCAACGGGGTCACTTGAATCAAATCCAAATTTCTTTAAAATCTACTGTTGCATATTTAGATTGATTTATGAAAATGCCTCGGGACTTTGAGAAATTTGTAATCCCAAGAAAAATGACATTTGTCCCATCATTGACATTTGAAACTTTGAACTCATTTCAAAAAGCGATCACATTCCATTGGGTCGATCGAGGCAAAAATAATATCATCAACATAAATTTGAACATGAATCAAATGTTTGCACGACTTCACGGTGAACAATGTAGGATCAATGCTCCTTTGATGAATCCGGTTGATAGAAGAAACTTTGTGATGTATCATACCATGCCCTTGGAGCTTGCTTTAAACCGTAAAGAGCCTTCTTCAAGCGATAAGCGTGAGTAGGATGCTCTTGATTCACAAATCCTTGAGGTTGGTGGCGTGAGCGACTTCTTTAAGATCACCGTTTAGAAATGCCGTCTTTACATCCATCGATAAACCACCATGTTTTTGCTAGCGACGATTAGCGAAAAGATTCGATGGCCTCGATTCGAGCAAGCTGGAGCAAAAGATTCTTCAAAGTCTATACCCTCCTCTTGACGATATCCTTTAGCAACTAATCGAGCCTTGTTCTTTAACACATCACCATGCTCATCAAGTTTTACTTTGAAGATCCATTTTAGAGCTATAATCATAGCACGATCTGGCAGTACTAACTCCCATACATCAAGTCGATCAAACTCATGAATTTCATCTTGCATAGCATTGAACCGACTATCTTCATTCATAGCGGTTTAACATCTTTTGGTTCGATCTTAGATAATCTGGAGTTGAAGAAGCACCATAAGGCATCGGTTGCGAGTTGCTTCCGGGTTGATACAGAGACGGAGGATTACCAATGATGTTGTCTAATGGATGATCGTGAGTCCATTTTCCGAGGTGTTCATGTGGCATTTGTTGAGGCCGAGGTAGGTGAGTCGATGTCTCACGAAGAAGATGGTTCTGCGATGATTCGGGAGTAGCAAATATGTTTTCAAATGGAGCATCTTGAGGAGTTGCAAAGGGATTAACTTCATCATTGATGCGAAACATTTCCATGATGTACATTTGAAGAATGATGATTTGTTGATGAGGCCAAGGATCGCCAGCAGTGCTTCTGATGGATTGACTTCATTCACCGGAATCGAGCATCCTCTGTTGTAGGGATCGATACCTCATTAGTAGTAGACTCATACAGTTCATCAAACATTGGATCAAACAATTTCTTTACATCATCTTGATGGAGGTACATATGGTGTTTCTTGAGAGGAGTTTGGAACAAGGGATGAACCAATAGAATTTGTTTTGAAGTGCGGGTCCCGGTGGAGTGTCCAGAGCCATTTGACCGGTCGACTCATCAAGCGTAACGTGAATTGTTTCCATGATATTTCGGGTTCTTTTGTTGTAGATTCGGTAACCCTTCTTGTTTGGTGCATAACCTCTGAAACTCCAATATCTGCTTTAGCTCTTAATTTACCTAAATCTTGACCGTCATTTGTTGGATAGCACAAAGCACCAAACACACGAAGATAGGATAAATCGGGTTTTCGTTTATGAACAAGTTCATATGGAGTTTTCCATGAGAGGTGTGAATGAGAGAGCGATTTTGGGTGTGTGAGCGGACAATGGCTTGACCATAGAAACATTGGAACCTTCGAATAAATTAGCATTGTTCTAGCGGCTTCCACAAGAGTTCGATTTAGTCTTTCAACTACACCGTTACATTGAGGAGTTCGTGGAACACTTCTTTGATGACCGATTCCAATACTTTCATAAAATTGACTTAAGTCTCGATTAACGAACTCGTGCCTTTGTGCATTCGAACAATTCTAACCGTGTTGTTAAGGCGAACTCAGTAGTTGCTTGATAAGTTTGATGATGACGGATGGAGTTTCATCCTTAGTCCTCAAAACTTGACCCAAGTAAATCTAGAGTAGTCATCAACAACGACTAAAATGTATCTCTTCCTATTAATCGTTTGCACTCTCATTGGAATCATCATACCAATGTGTACATGAAGCAAAAGCCTGATGCACTTTACCATTAAACATATCGAAGATGTCGATAAGCAATATCATCTCACGTACCATATATTCTCCTCACATTTCTTTCAACTGAACGCTGAAGTAACACATACCAAAAGGCTCCAGAGACCATTACCCCCAAATAGTATAAACTTGAAATCTTGTGAGAAGAACTCAAATAGCCCAAATGAATCCTGTGAGAATCAACTGCTACATAAACTTTCTCTGACTATCTTTATCAACCCATATGTAGACAATTTGAAGTGACCATTTGTTGAAGAAAAACCCGATATACCAAACTTGAAATCAAGTCGAATTCCCGCATTTGTGTCTTAAGCTTGCACTTAAAGATGGAAGAGCGATGTCGAGAGTCTATGCTTCAAGCAAATCTCAAGTACTCACTACTCAAACAAAGTATGAGACATTAACACCTCTTGAGATTATCCACATCGTCATCGCATGTGACCTTTGAGTAAAACAACGTAACTCCTAATAGTGATAGTTAACCGGTCTTCAACCATCCACCTCATTCGCTGGTAACTAGATAAACCAAGTCTTCAACTCAAATTCTTAAGCCCGAGCAAGTTATCAAATAAGAACACGCCTTTGTGAAAGACAACTTCAATCTCAAATAAGTGATAAATGATTAACTCTGAAGTCATCCACTTGTGTCAAATGCCCAACACGTGAAAACAACATACAATCGGATGTACATTGTCCCATCGAATGAACCGGAACAAATGATTCCTCAACATCAATGCATTCTTCCTTAAAAGTAAACATGTAGAGGCCGATCCGGAAGATTCACCAATAATGTCTTGAGCGGATGAGGAAGTCATTTTCTTTAAGTTCATGTGGTTGATATATAGCGTGCACATTGAGAGAAACAATAATCCGTAAATATTTGGCAAAGGAATACCAAAGAGCGGATCACTATTCATGAACAATAATCCGTGAAGATTTGGTAAGGAGTACCAAAGAGCGGATCATTATTCATGAGTGCAACTACAATATTATGATAGTCATTATTAACGCCTTGAGGAATAATCGGAGATTTGGGATTCTTGAGAATTCCAAAAGTACTTCTTAGATGGTGAACCGGTTGAGTCAATAGAAACCGGAGCATGAGCTTCGGTTTGGATGATCAACATTCGTTGGAGGTTGAAAGTACTCATCAAACCTATGTTTGAAAAACAATGAATCCCAAACATTGATTCCCATTTATCCTTAGTAAGTGAAGCATTAGGCGTTGGAGAAGAGTCATCAAAATCAAAACAATGAATCCAGTTATCCTTAGTATATTCACTCTTCATCAAATGTAATATACACTCATCATCATCAAAAATTAAGTCGTATAACCATTATTCAAACATCCATCATCATGTAGTATATTCACTCTTCTCCCCTCAAAATTGCATCCGAAGTTGCCATTTTTGATTTAACAAGTGAATAGGAGTATACACCAATGAGCGTAGATCCACTTGATGACCGAATGAGCGTGGAAACACATGAAGCTTGTTGATGAAGAATGTAGATGAGTATGACCATTCACGAGAGAATTTCTCATTAGTCAAGATTAAGCGCACGTAAGAGTGTACACTTTTCTTTTCTTTGAAGAACGGGGCTCAAGAGTTATCTGCGACGCCATTATGATGAAGTCTGAGGCTGAATCAAGTGAGCAGACGTCATAGCCGGTTGAGTATCAATGTTGAGAAACTTGAGCCGTGAGTTATGAGATATCAATCCATTTGTAATCCATACTTTAAGCCACCCATGTATTGAAGGATCAAGTATCTGAATCGAGTAAGGAGTACCGTACTAACATTACAAGCTTGATTGCATATATATGGGTTAGTGACATTAGTATCCAAACTCTTTGGGGTTTCACGGTCAACCCCGATTTTTCATCGAAAAAAGCGATTCCGGTAGGAATCCACCTAAGTCCAAAGATCCTTAAACATTCTACCGCACGGTATCCACTTATGGCAAGGTCTAGGATTGTAAGGCTTCTATGCACATGGAAGACTTATCCTTGATCCTAGTTTCCAAGGATTTAGCAGTTGGTATCCATCTAGGCGAAGTTTTGGTTTGTATTGTTTCACAACATGTTGAACCTTAGTCGCGTTAGTGGTCTTAGTGGATAGTACCTTGGCATGTGAATTAGGAAACTATTTCTTATGTGGAAAAGACTCGAATTTCTAGTTTTGTTTTCTACATGCTTAGCATTCTTATGCAAATAACTACTCTTAGTCGCACGCCAATCCCTAGTCTTTTGAGTGTTCCTAGGTAGTGGTTTACAACTACTAGCGGTGCCTTGAAATCTCGTAGAATTCATCACCCTAGGTCTTGCACCTAAAATTCCGTCTTTTCGAATCATGCCTTTTTCTAGCTTTTTCTAGATAATAGTTCTTACACAAGTCATTAATATCATATGAATTACGGGTTTTAATGCTTGATTTTGACACTGTTTTCGAACTAATCCTACAGTCTTTGGGAGTAAAGTAGATGCTCGTTGAGGTTTAGAGGAACTAGAAGCATAATTCTTAGGCAACTCGGTGAAGTGACCGGTTTTGACAAAACTTGTTTCTCATCAACTTGGGAGGCAAACCGTGTTTTGAAAATTTTGGTCTTTCGGATATAAGCGCAGAGGTCGCCTAACAATGGACCGGTTTCTAATGGGATGAGAAACCGGTTTCCCCAGGTTGATGGTTTTGTAAACTTAGTGTTCACACTTTTCCTAGAGTTTTCCTAAGCTCATTTTTTAAGGCAACAATAGCGAAACTCTTTTCACGAAGTTGAGCTTTGAGTTCATCTATTTTTGCTATCAAAGAGTTTTGTTCCATTGACTTAGTTCTAGCTTCTTTGATGACTCACTAAGTTCTACGTGATGCTTTCTCAAAGACTCATTTTCCTTTAGTAATTTAGCCACATAAATTGACATTCATTATTTCTTGTTATAATAGCATCAATGTCTTGTGTATTCATGACTAAATTACTTTTCTCATTCAAGATAGAAATATGTTTCTTGATTGTAAATGGTTGACTCTTTGTCTTGGTGAGCTTTCAAAGTGTTAATTTCAAAAGTTCATGGAATTCGGGAAGTTCCGGTTTTTACATGGTTTGTTAAGTTGAAAACTTTCTTCTTTACTCGAATCGCGATTTCAAGTGAAATGCAATATTTTTCAAGATTTGAGAATTCGTTTGAAAGTTCATCAAAAGCCTTCTTATCAACCAAATCTTTTGTTTTGAAACACTTAATCTCGGACTCGACCTCGATGTAAACATTTATGAAAGACTTGTTCAACATTATGATCGGTTTGTTTAAGTGCTTTAGCAGATGCACAATGTTGAGCGATAAAGGGTACCTCATTACATGACACTGTTCAATTTCTAGTCTCATTATCCGCATCCACAACATGTGTAACGAGAGTCACCGGACATTTGGATGTGTCAAGCTTATCAATCTACGAGCCTCGTATTCGGTGCCAACCGATCCATCATCCGTGTTTTACCCGACTCATTATTATATGTTGACTCGACATTCTCGCATTCAACAACACCCGATTCTTTAACGGATACATTACCCAACTTATCACAACTATTTCTCAACCGCACCGACACTCATTCACGTTTTCATCTTTTGTGTAACTTCCTCAATGTACTTCTCACATTATCCATGAGTTGTATGAATGTCTCAATGAACACGCTAATTTCCATTCCAAGTGTTTCTTGAAAGACACTTGATCATTTCATCATCAAAATCGAGGAATATTCCCCGGATAAATGGTGAAATTGATCAAGATTACTTGAAGAGTGCATTAGATTCATCGGTTGAGAACTTCTCTTTAGTAATTTGAAACCTCGGTTGTTCTAAGTTTAATAGCACGAGTTCTTGTCAAGATGGGAAAATCTCGACGAAGGAGAGCAATCGCTTGTTCGATCCATAGTTGTAGATAAAAGTAGTTTGAGGTCTTGATAAAGTAGTTGAAAGGGCTCAATGTTACATTCCTTTAGCATGGCATTTTGTAGCATTGATGGTGCATTTCGATCTTTTCAAAGTCCGAACCGGAGATATCACATCCTCATTGATTGATTCAATCATCTTTAATCGTTCGATTATAGCTAACATTCTCGGGGTTGACTACATCATCATACAATTTAAGCACTTCGAAATCACCGGGTCGATGAGAGTAAGACATGATGTGGTAGAATGCACGGATTTTACAAGTCTATGATTCAAACCGAGAAATAGAATCTTTCAGGGATTTTACTAAAATCAAGACCAAACCGTTAAGCAATGACGAATGGAATGATAGACAATTGTGTGTTAGGACATATGATTGTTTGTAGGATTAGCGAGATGTTGTTTGGTTGTGATTCGGATTGGTTTATGCCCGTTTTCACGAGAAATTTAGGTCTAAAACTTAAAACCTCAATAACTTCTGTTCGGAGCGGATTGTTTATTCGAATCAACTTTAGTCTATTCTCCTCGTTCTCACGGTCGTTTTGATGGGTAGAACGCTGAAAACGGAGTTACGGTTCAAAAGTTATGGCCGTTTGAAGTTTTGACGGAAAAATCAACCAAGTCGCTACGAATTCTTGAACCAAGTCGCTAACAACTAATTCGCTACACCACTAAGTCGCTAGAGTTCCAAGTCGCTAGTCGATGTAAGTCGCTAGTAGTAACTCGCTACACTCCAAGTCGCTAACCAAATTTTGGCGATGATTAGCTACACAAGTCGCTAGATATGCAAGTCGCTAAAGAGCAACTCACATGCACTAAGTCGCTACCACAAGTCGCTAACCGTAGTGGAGATTCCACTACTTGTGCTTTAACTCGCTAGCTCTAACTCGCTAGCTTTTATAACTGTAAGTCGCTACAAAACTATGAAGTAAGTCGCTACCAAGAAAACAAGTCCGAGAGCTAAGTCGCTAGCTTGAAAACCAAATAACCTTCACTTTTCAATCCAAGAACAACCCAACCAAGATGATTCAAGCTTACCAAATGAAAACCTAAACACTTTTGATGATTCTAAACATAAAAGTACCAACAAAATTCAAACTTTAACACAAGAAATCAACCAAATGATGCAAAACCACTAAACTTTTACAAACTCAAAACCACCTAAAACCACTATAAATCCAAAGATGTGCAAGATATGATCTAACCATGGCTCTCGATACCAATTGTAAGATATAACTTTTCACATACACATCAAACCATAACACAAGGTGGCGAATAAGATGGAATTCTAGAGAGAAAGTTAGAGGTTTAGGGAACTTAGTGAGAGAAAGTGAAAGATATTATTATGAGCTCCAACTCTACCTTAGAAGGTAGAGTATTTATAGTCTTACATAACTCGCCACACTTGGTGTGGATCGGGCATACGATGGGTAAAGACCCGTCTGTCCTCCACGGTGTTACTTAACTAAATTACTACTTAACTTAAAAGAACTACGACTACGAGCTTTAACGATTACATATACTGAGGTGACCGACTCTTTAATACCGGAATTTCTAATTCCTAACAAGGAGTGATTCCAACAATCTCCCCTCCAAGATATATGAATGTAAACGGTGAAGGCGTTGATGTAATAGTAGCTTTGACGCTCTCGACATTCTTCTTTCTTGTGAGAAGAATTGCCTTGAATCGAACAATCTCCCTAGTGTAGAGATAGTTTTCTTTGAATGCTTATGCTTTGACGTCATCTTAAACTTTGTTCTTTGATCATTGTTCTTTGTGGTGGAAGTGATAGTATGTTGTTGTCGCATCAAGTCTCGCCTCAGTGCCTTCATTTGCTCAAAGGTCTCACGTCATTCTTCAACATGCTCACACGCCTTTGATGTTGGAAATCAATCTTGGTGAAGTTTGATCCAGGTCGAACTACTGATCAAGCTACCTCACACAAGCCACCACTTGTGAATGACCGACCGTAAGAAGCTTAAACCGCTCGTACACAAATACAATGAAGTCTGGAGAATAGATTGAATTCCGGGTCGTTATGTCCCACTTGAGACTCGATGGTGTGTAAACACTTGATCGACGATAGAATGATCACTAAGGATAGTGATCTGTAAAGGTTATGATTAGAAATTACACTCTTGATTGATTGGAATGGAATGGAGTACGAATCGAAAGCACAACAATCGATGAAAGAAACGTAAACGTAAGTTTTAAAACTACGATATCGTACAAAATAAAAAGTGAAAACTAAGAAATAAAAGGTCTAAAAATATGAAAATAACATTTTGGAATCCTAAAATAAAAGAAAATTATTAGAAAAGAAAATTATTTTTAACACTATTTAATTAATTATTATTAATTAAAACTATTTTAATTATTTAATAAATACTCTAAAATAGAAGAAAATACAAAATAAGGCTAGAAAAATAAAATTATGATTCAGAAAAATCTAAAATACTATAAAACAAATTTTAAAATCAAAAATATATTTTTCACACTTTTTATTTAATTATTACTAATTAATTATTATTTAAAATACACTTAAATTCTAGAAAATATAAAATAAACTTGGAAAAATAAAATTTTAACTTGGAAAAATCTAAAATAAGATAAAACTAATTTTAGAACTGAAAAGATATTTTTTATGCTTTTTAACTATTTATTACTAATTATTTATTATTTTTAACTAATTAAAATTATAATAAATACTAAAAGATATAGAAAATATGAAACTTTTCTAAAAATCCTATATGATGACAGAAAACAAAGAAAAATAGAAAAACAAGATTTGCTTATTAATAAGTCGAAAAGAAAAATCAAAAAGCTAAAACCTTTAAATAAATGCTATCACCGAAATTAAATTGATCTTTTACGGTTTTCTTGTTGAAAACTACTTTAATCTGAAAATATGAAACTTTAACAAAGACAAAATTTTACAAGTCAAAATTAAGCGGTTTGATGAGCTTATTGGCCAACAGTAAGCTAAACTAGCTTATTTTGTAGAAATAAGCTCAAACAAGGTCACAAGCTAAAACAAAAGCTAGAATAAGATGAAAACAAGCTATATGAACTGAAATGAAGCTAAGAGATACAGAGAAGCACACTGAAAAGCTATAAATAAGCAATTAGCACTTGGCTATAAACACAGAAATGGGACAAGCTTTGAGCTACTTGCAGCCCTACCTATTAAGCTCAAAAGTGAAAACTTAAGCTTGACAATCCAAGAGGACCAGGTTGACTTCCCAAAGAAACAAATATCACAAGATTTGACCCACTAATAAGCTCAATACAAGCTTTTCAAAATGGACCAATTAATCGTGCAGTGGCACTTATCGATAGGTACCCAAAATAAGCCAAGAAATAAGCACTTAAAAAGTCGAGAAACAGAGAACTAGCATTTTTGTATTTTTGTATAGCAACCAAACTTTAATACTCTAAGAGCTTATAAGCTGAATCTTATTAATAAACCCATAGTGAAATTATATTTTTTATTCAAAAACGACCCAAATGAAATTTTGACTTTTGAAGAAAAAACTAAAAGTTGACCAAGATGAACTTTAATCTGATTTTAAACACTGATTATGATGTTATAAAGTATATTAAGACTGATTTGAACAAGATTAATAACTTATAAACACAAATCAATGATCATAGATCATTACATTCCAACAGTGGACTCACAATATTTTATTACAAGAGTTTTTGACTTTTTGATGAACAAGGACTGACTTTTGTGGTATCTTTGAGTTATTAGGACTATGTGTGACACAAAATAACCAAAAGCAAAGTTCGCACAACCTCAGCATGCAGTTAAGCAGTGCAACCAAACAACCCTTTTAATGATCGTCTTGGTGAGTTTTCAAAGAAAATCACAGATATAGACCAAGCTACTGATTACAAACCTTATGATATCATTAAATGAGACTAATGAAGCATTAACTAACAACAATAACAACATACAACTAACAATTTAAGCTTAAGCTAATTTAACTGTCTAAAATGAGATTTTTACTATCTACTAATTTAAAAGAACAAACAGCTAATTTTATAGCTTAGATACACTTAATTATGATTAGTGATCACTAAGAAACAGATATTACAATTACTAGACAACTAAAACAAAGAAATGCAAAAATTGATCAAAAAGCTTACAAGTGGCTTCCAACCGAATCTCGAGAACCAAGGCATATAAACACAACCTAGAGCTTCCAAATAAGCACTAAACCCAAGGCAATCCAAAATATACCCTCTCCAAATTTTTCTTCTTCATCTCCATGTGATTTTTTATTTTAACTAATTATTTGGTATTTTTGTGAATTTTTGTGTTTTGATACTAAACTGCTTTTAAGGTATCTAAAAGCTTGAATAAGCTTTATAGGAGCTTATGTGAGCTTTTAGTCCGACTAACAACTGCTAACAACATTTCACCATATTGAGATTTTTGGATAATGAAAAATTGCATAATCGAGATAAGACCTTAAACTTGAAATTGATGATATCAAAAGTTTTATTTTACTTTGAAACATGAAATACAAGATTCAAAAGCTTTAAAATACATCGGAATTTAAAGTTAGGCTAAACGACATTAAAAATTAAAATTACACTAGATATCTTTCATCAATGCTTCCCACTTGTATTTATTGACCTTTTTCAACTCTGTCGACATCCTTGAGCTAATCCCACCAATCTCCAACCATTGGATTGAGCCAGATCATCAAATTCGCCAAATGTCAGTTTTGGCGCCATTTTTCAATTGAGCAGGTTTGAGCTTTAATGAGAGTTTGGTTGAGTCAATTAAAGTTTTTGTTGTTTAGAGGATGTGGAGGGGACATAGTATGGGGGGTTGAGAAAAAGGGAGGAAAACCATCTCTGGTTTTGAGGTATACAGAGGGGGAAGAGGGGATGCTACAGTAGGGCGGTATTTGCCTTCGGTTTGACTTGCGTTGACCGAGTGGGTGATATCAAAGGCCGGGTCAAGGTTTGGGCCAGCTGGTGTTTTGGACTTGGATTTGGGCCTAGTGATATATGTGGTGTCCGTTTGGTTTAGAAGTAATAACAAGGACCAAAAGTGCAAATTCATCAAACTTCAAGGACTGAAAGTGAACTTTTTCCAATGCTCTAACAAGGACCAAACTTGACAACTTTGATAAAACAATGATCCTTTTTGCATAAAATCCATTTTCAAAGGTCCAAGGACTAATTTTGCAATTTTCCAAAGTTTAGGGACCTTTCTTGCCAATTGACCAAAGAATCATTCAAGGATCATTTTTTTACAACTTAGAATATTTTAAGGACCTTGAATGATAAAATTCCACATTTTTGAATTTCGTGGACTAGATTTGACAACTTTTAAAACTTGGGGACTAAAGCGCCATTTTGCAAACTTGAATCATTTTTCATCCGATTTTGATATTTTGCATTTAAAACACATAAAACACTAATTTGTGATATTTTGATCATTTTGATGTGTTTCGAGTGTTTTCGATGTTTTTGCGATCTAGATAGTACAAAATGATGAGTATTTAGAGACTCATCAATCCCCACACTAAGATATTGCTAGTCCCTAGCAATGATTTGAGAAAACTTGATGGATTTGAAAACTCTTTACCAAAAGCCATCACTCGAGTAGCCAAATGTTTCAGCTTCAAGTAAGAACCTTGGTACATCGATAACCAAATGATTTTGAGCAAATCATAAGTCGTAAACGGATTTGATTAGTCTTTACCGTGCCGTACCATACGGACTAGCCAACTCTTAGATAAATTATCGAATTATCTTTGGTGAGTGATTACCAATTATGGATTTTCCATCGCCTTTACCACAAGCCATAACCTTGCGGGCTAGCCAACTCTTCACTTTTTAGGATATGGTGAGTGAATACCATACAATTTTGGGCAAATTGTGTCGTAAACGGATTTGATATATCTTTACCAAGAGCCGCTTGCTCTGGATTAGCTAATCCTTTTGTCTTACGTACATGGCGGATCGATAACCAAGATGAGTAAGTGTAGAACACTTACTCCAAAAAAAATTTTGGCCAAAACGGGAATTGGGTAGATAATATATGAAATTGTGAGAATTCCCCCCACACTTAGAAATGAATATTGCCCTCAATATTCAAGGTACCGCGGTTATGCCGAAACAAAGAACGAAAAGGAAATACTACGCCATTATTTAGAAAGAAGATTTTTTTTTTTTTTTTTTTTTTTACATGATTTTATATACAACGGTGTGGAAACTCCCCACACTAGGGTGGTAGAAAGGGGGTAAGAAGACGAAATATGGGTGAAAACCCATATGGTGCGTGCTAATGTTTTTGATTACCGAGTCACTAGCTTGACTCGATCCCGCATTCATTAGTTCATGGGGAAAGTTTGTAGATCCGGGACAACCACGGGGAATGTCCTCTCAAAGTAATGCTTCACCGATGACCATTCACTTTAAAATTAGGACCATCGGGTTGAGATAACTCAATGGTACCATAAGGATAAACCTTAGCGATAGTGAATGGACCGCACCAACGGACTTGAGCTTTCCCGAGAAAATCTTCAATCTTGAGTTGAAAAGAAGGACTCGATCACCAACGTTGAAAACGCGGTTTTGATTTTGAGTCATGAATCTTCTTTGTCTTTTGTTTGTAGATCAAAGAGTTCTCGTAAGCTTGATCACGAAGTTCATTTAGTTCATTCATTTGAACTTTCTATGATCACCACCGTCTCAGATATCGAAGTTTGCATGCTTCAAGGCCCGGTATGCCTTGTGCTCTAACTCAATCGGAAGATGACATGCCTTCCGTACACTAGCTTGTATGGAGTACACCGATGGGTGTTTTGTAAGTCGTCACGGAAGGCCCAGTGCGTCATCAAGCTTATCCCACCGGGATGCACGATTTTCGCCACCGTCCTTTCCGTAATCCTTTTAATACCACGGTTGGAGACTTCCACCGCCCACTTGTTTGGGGTGGTATGCGATGAGAGACGGTGGTAACACCATACTTTTGCATGACTCTTTCAAATTGATCATTGCAAAATGTGTACCACGATCACTTATTATCGCTCTCGGAGTTCCAAACACGGCAAACAGAGATTTCAAAACTTCACAACAACTCGGGCATCATTGGTGGGTAAAGCTTTTGCTTCAACCCATTTTGACAAATAGTCAATGACCACGAGTATGTACTTGTTTCCACGAGACGAAGGAAATGGCCCCATAAAATCAATACCCATATGTCAAATATCTCACAAACTTGAATGGCATTTTGTGGCATTTCATTCCTTTGAGAGATATTACCATGACGTTGACAAGCGTCACGAGCTTTGACAAATTCGTAGGCATCCTTATAGATTGTGGGCCAATAAAACCGGAATCAAACACCTTTTGGCGGTGTAGTTTGGACTATGATGGCCCCGGTGGGTCCAAAGATGGCAAGTCGTGAGAATGTCAATAGCTTCGTCCATAAACACACCGTCGGATGACTTGATCCGCATGATTTTGAACAAGAAAGGGTCGTCCCGAAATAATGTTTAACATCTTTGAAGAATTTGTTCTTCTGTGGGTCGAAATCCTTTCACAATGAAGTTACCCGCATGGTAATTTGCAAAGTCGACAAACCATGGGATGGTAGAATTTCCACAAAAGAAACCGCATTGAGTGTCTCGAGAGGAAATGTTTCATTTATTTCCTTCTTCTCGAAAACATCTTGGTGAGGGTTTTCTAATCAGACGAGATGATCGCAGCCTAGATTCTCGACTCCTTTTTATCACGTATAATGATATCAAATTCTTGGAGGAGGAGAATCTAACGAAGCAATCTCGACTTTGCATCTTGTTTTGCAAAGAGATATTTGAGAGCCGAGTGATCCGTATACACTACTTAATTTGGTCAAGATAAGATACGGCCGAAACTTCTCAAAAGCATACACCACGGCTAATAGCTCTTTTTACGTGGTGGTGTAATGAGTTTGAGCCTCGGTCATAGTTTTACTTGCGTAGTGAATAGGTGAAAATGCTTATTTCTTCGTTGCCCTAGGACCGCACCGATAGCAAAATCACTTGCATCGCACATGAGCTCAAAAGGAAAGTCCCATCGGGAGCAACGAGAATGGGTGCTTGATAAGCTTTTTCTTCAATATTTCAAAAGCTATGATGCACTCGGGTGAGAAGATAAAAGGAGCATCCTTTTCAAGAAGATGGGTCATAGGTAGGGCGATTTTGGAAAATCTTGAATGAATCTACGATAGAAACCGCATGACCTAAAAACTCCTAATACCTTTGACGGTAGTAGGATGAGGCGACTTAGCAATAACATCGACTTTTGCTCTATCTACCTCAATCCCATTCTTTGAAATCTTATGGCCAAGGACTATGCCTTCTTTGACCATAAAGTGGCTTTTCTCCCGCTTTAGACAAAGATTGGTGTCTTCACACCTTTGAAGCATTTTATCTAAATGGGAGACATGATTGAAAAGAATCCCCAATGACCGAGAAGTCATCCATAAACACCTCCATTGTTTCCGATCATGTCGTGGAAAATGGCCATCATACATCGTTGGAACGTGCGGGAGCATTACATAAGCCAAAAGGCATACGCTTGTAGGCAAAAGTTCCGTATGGGCGGTGAATGTGGTTTCTCTTGATCCCGTGGATCAATGGGAATCAGTAACCCGAGAAACCATCAAGGAAACAATAGTATTCATTTCTGCTAATCTCTCAAGCATCCGTCCATGAAGGGTGAGGAAAATGGTCTTTACGAGTGGCGTCATTTAACTTACGATAGTCAATACACACACGCCATCCCGTAACCAATCGAGTTGGAATTAACTCGTTATCTTCATTTGTGACGACAAGAATGCCACCCTTTTTCGAACACAATGAATTGGGTGACCAAGGATTATGCGAGATCGGGTAAATCAATCCTCGCATCAAGAAGTTTGATAACCTCTTGTTTAATAACATCATGGATTTTGGATTCACTCTTCTCGATGATGAATCTGCTGGTTTGAAGTCATCCTCCATCAAGATTTTATGGGTACAAAACTCGTGGTTTATACCTTTGATGTCGGAGAGTTTCCAAGCAATTGCTTGCTTGTGTGACTTCAAGATTTTAATGAGAGCGACTTTTCATCTTTACTCAAATCTCGAGCAATAATGACGGGTAATTTATCATCACCTTCAAGAAATGCATACTCGAGATGAGGAGGTAAGTCCTTAAGCTCAACCTCGTGAAATTCTTCGCTTTTTCTCAACCGACTTGACTTCCTTGTTATGAAGTTTGATGGGAGGGAGAGGAGGAGACGATCCGGTTTGACACTTTCTTTAGAAGAATATCTCCTCCGTTAATCTCATTTTGATTAATCTCAACCGGGATTGAATCACTAGGGTGAGGGTTGATGATGGATCATCATTGAGCAACTTCTCAATAAGAAGTATGTCCCCTCAATATCAATTGGGCGTGATCAATTTCCCAAGGTGCGTAATCACTAGCCAAGTATGCTTCAATCTCATCTAAGATGAAGTCGCCTCAAACGGAGTGAGAGAAGGAGTAAATTGGCTATGATAGGTCGAGAAGATGTGATGGAATCCCACTCACGTAATTATGAGAATAACCAAGAACTTCTTGAGAGTACTCTTGTAGCAACATCAATGATATCTATTCGGTTAACCGATTCGTAATCATAGTTTGCGAGTACCTCGAAGTTTGGTCAAGGTTGAAGGTGACACTTAGTTACCAACACGCAATGTGATTTCTTGCTCAAATACATCTATGAGAGCACGGCCCGCTCTCGAATCCTCGACCAACAATGAGAGGAACCCGATGATCGACATCAAAATCAACAACCACGAAGTCACCGAAATGGAACTTCCTACTTTCACAATACGTCTTCGCAATGCCAAGAGGACGGGATATGGAACGATCGACAAGCTCGAGAGTCATGCATGTAGGAGTAAGTTCCGGAGAGAAAGTTTCTTCCACATCGAATAAGGTATAAGGTTTATGCTTGCACCAAGATCTGCTAGGGCAAAGCATTCAACCATTCCCGGAATACACAAGGTAAGAGAAATTTCCGGGATCTCCTAGCTTTTCGGAAGCTTCTTGGGATGACCGCAGCGAGCTCTCGTTAAGAGGAGTCTTAGCCATTTCAAACAAATTTTCCTTATTGCTTAACATGTGTTTGAGAGTCGATGCAAACTTGGGCATCAAGATGATAGCATCCGCAAAGCTTATGTCAAAATGTAACTCTTGGAAAATTTGAAAATTTATCCATTTGATGACTAGCTTTCTCGCGAGCTTTGCTCATTCAAATGTGATGGGTAAGGAATAGAAGATTTGGATTCGATTCTCAACAGAGCTACAGGAGGTTCAAAACAACTCCTTGATTTGACTTGGGTTTGGACCACTGAGGTTGGACTACCAAGGTAGGGCGTGTCTTACCGTGGGCTAGAATAATGCACCTTGTCCGTAGTTTCCTTGGTAACTTGACTCATTGCCACGGGAGGAGGGGCATTGGAGTCGTGGGTCCATTGTGTTTTGGAGGTTCGCTTTCCACTACCTTCGGGAGAGAAGAAGAAGAGGTAGTAACAAGCAGTCCATCATATGAAACACCACTTCGTTGTGATCGCTTTGGCATCGCCCCTCGGGTTAGCGATCGTGTTGCTCGGAAGTTTTCCCGAGCCCGAGGGTTGATCATTTAAAGACTTCTTAAGATCGACAATCGATGACCAACAACCTGCTCATTTCATCTTGGGACTTCATGAACCGCTTGAAGAACTCATCGATGATGGTCCCGGAGGAGCAATAACGGAGGAGCTGGAGGGACAATTTGAGGCCGTATGTTTTGATTATAGCCAAAATTCCCTTGATTAGGATTCATATTCCCATGAAATTGATTCCTCGATTGAAATTATTTTGATTAGGGTTTCCTTGATGATGGAAACCCCGATTGGGTCCAGATAGAAATTACCTTGGTTTTGATAACCTTGGTTCATTCTTGGTTGGTTCGATTCGGTTTTGCATGTTATGATTTTGGTTAAAACCGGTGGTGCTCGATTAGTGTTAGCACGGTAGTGTGGTTCATTTTGAGGACGGTATTGATTACCTCCTTGTCGTGAACTACCGGCTAGACCATTGGCTTCAAAAGGACTACCATCGGTGGCGGTACAATTGTAGTAAGCATGAGGACCACCACAAGTGACACAACTCTCAACTTTCTTCACTTCAAAGATGTGTTGGTGTCTCGAGTGAAGGTCACTTTTTTGGTTAGCAAGAACCAAAGCTCGAATAATGTCTCGTGAGTTTGTCAATCTTAGCATCGGTGCTAGATGTACTCACGGAAGATGAAGAAGAGGAAGGTCCAACATTAGACCGATATGTCTTAGCTCGAAAGGACGGACTTGAGATTTGTTCTCAATGATCCGCAAGGCCTCTTTGGTGGTCTTGCTCAAGAAATTACCTCCAGCGAGGCATTCAAAGAGTCTTGATTGGTCCGATTGAGACCATTGTAGAAAGTATCCATTTGCATTAAGTCGGTAAAACCGTGATGCGGACACTTGAAGCAACTCTTTGTAACGATCCCATGCCTCCCGAATGATTCATCAAATCTCGAGAAAATTTCATTATCTCATTCTTAAGACTTGTGGTTCGGGATGGAGGATAGAACTCGTTAACTAACTTGGTGACAAGATCTTCCCATGTCTCTATAGAACGAGGGGTTGTTTCTCAAGCCAATTCCGGCTTGTCCTCTAGAGAAAATGGGAACGCCCTCTACGTCGTTGTAGTATAGTGGTAAGTATTCCCTTTGTCACGCGGGTGACCCGGTTCGATCCCGGCAAAGGCGCCAAAATTTGATCATCTTTGAACTACGGTCAAGCTACCTTACACAAGCCACCACTTGTGAATGACCGACCGTAGAAGCTTAAACCGCCGAACACAAATACAATGAAGTCCTGGAGAATAGATTGAATTCCCGGGTCGTTATGTCTCACGGAGACTCAATGGTGTGTAAACACTTGATCAGACGATAGAATGATCACTAAGGATAGTGATCTGTAAAGGTTATGATTAGAAATTACACTACTGATTGATTGGAATGGAATGGAGTACAGAACTGGAAAGCACAACAATCAGATGAAAGAAACGTAAACGTAAGTTTTAAAAACTACGTATACGTACAAAATAAAAAGTGAAAACTAAGAAATAAAAGGTCTAAAAATATGAAAATAACATTTTTGGAATCCTAAAAATAAAAGAAAATTATTAGAAAAAGAAAATTATTTTTAACACTATTTAATTAATTATTATTAATTAAAAACTATTTTAACTATTTAATAAATACTCTAAAATAGAAGAAAATACAAAATAAGGCTAGAAAAATAAAATTATGATTCGTAAAAATCTAAAATACTATAAAACAAATTTTAAAATCAAAAATATATTTTTCACACTTTTTATTTAATTATTACTAATTAATTATTATTTAAAATACACTTAAATTCTAGAAAATATAAAATAAACTTGGAAAAATAAAATTTTAACTTGGAAAATCTAAAATAAGATAAAACTAATTTTAGAACCGAAAAGATATTTTTATGCTTTTTAATTATTTATTATTTTAACTAATTAAAATTATAATAAATACTAAAAGATAGAGAAAATATGAAACTTTTCTAAAAATCCTATATGATGACAGAAAACAAAGAAAATAGAAAAACAAGATTTGCTTATTAATAAGTTTAAAAGAAAAATCAAAAGCTAAAACCTTTTAAATAAATGCTATCATCGAAATTAAATTGATCTTTTCTCGGTTTTTCTTGTTTAAAACTACTTTAATATGAAAATATGAAACTTTAACAAAGACAAAAATTTTACAAGTCAAAATTAAGCGGTTTGATGAGCTTATTGGCCAACAAGAGCTAAACTAGCTTATTTTGTAGAAATAAGCTCAAACAAGGTCACAAGCTAAAACAAAAGCTAGAATAAGATGAAAACAAGCTATATGAACCTGAAATGAAGATAAGAGATACAGAGAAGCACACTAAAAGCTATAAATAAGCAATTAGCACTTGGCTATAAACACGAAATGGGACAAGCTTTGAGCTACTTGCATTTCTACCTATTAAGCTCAAAAGTGAAAACTTAAGCTTGACAATCCAAGAGGACCAGGTTGACTTCCCAAAGAAACAAATATCACAAGATTTGACCCACTAATAAGCTCAATACAAGCTTTTCAAAATGGACCAATTAACTGTGCACAGGGCACTCTTATCAGATAGGTACCCAAAATAAGCCAAGAAATAAGCACTTAAAAAGCTGAGAAACAGAGAACTAGCATTTTTGTATTTTTGTATAGCAACCAAACTTTAATACTCTAAGAACTTATAAGCTGAATCTTATTAATAAACCCATAGTGAAATTATATTTTTTATTCAAAAACGACCCAAATGAAATTTTGACTTTTGAAGAAAAAACTGAAAGTTGACCAAGATGAACTTTAATCTGATTTTAAACACTGATTATGATGTTATTAAGTATATTAAGACTGATTTGAACAAGATTAATAACTTATAAACACAAATCAATGATCATAGATCATTACATTCCAACAGTGGACTCACAATATTTGATTACAAGAGTTTTTGACTTTTTGATGAACAAGGACTGACTTTTGTGGTATCTTTGAGTTATTAGGACTAGGTGTGACACAAAATAACCAAAAGCAAAGTTCTGCACAACCTCTGGTACAGTTAAACAAGTGCAACCAAACAACCCTTTTAATGACTGTCTTGGTGAGTTTTCAAAGCAAATCACAGATATAGACCAAGCTACTGATTACAAACCTTATGATATCATTAAATGAGACTAATGAAGCATTAACTAACAACAATAACAACATACAACTAACAATTTAAGCTTAAGCTAATTTAACTGTCTAAAATGAGATTTTTACTATCTACTAATTTAAAAGAACAAACAGCTAATTTTATAGCTTAGATACACTTAATTATGATTAGTGATCACTAAGAAACAGATATTACAATTACTAGACAACTAAAACAAAGAAATGCAAAATTGATCAAAAGCTTACAAGTGGCTTCCAACCGAATATCGAGAACCAAGGCATATAAACACAACCTAGAGCTTCCAAATAAGCACTAAACCCAAGGCAATCCAAAATATACCTGCCCAACTTTTTCTTCTTCATCTCCATGTGATTTTTTATTTTAACTAATTATTTGGTATTTTGTGAATTTTTGTGTTTTTGATACTAAACTGTTTTAAGGTATCTAAAAGCTTGAATAAGCTTTATAGGAGCTTATGTGAGCTTCTTAGTCCAAACTAACAACTCGCTAACAACATTTCACCATATTGAGATTTTGGATAATGAAAAAATTGCATAATCGAGATAAGACCTTAAACTTGAAATTGATGATATCAAAAGTTTTATTTTACATCGAAACATGAAATACAAGATTCAAAAGCTTTAAAATACATTTGGAATTTAAAGTTAGGCTAAAACGACATTAAAAATTAAAATTACACTAGATATCTTTCATCAATGCTTCCCACTTGTATTTATTGACCTTTTTCAACTCTGTCGACATCCTTGAGCTAATCCCACCAATCTCCAACCATTGGATTGAGCGGATCATCAAATTCGCCAAATGTCGGTTTGGCGCCATTTTCAATCGAAAGGTGTTTGAGCTTTAATGAGAGTTTGGTTGAGTCAATTAAAGTTTTGTTGTTTAGAGGATGTGGAGGGACATAGTATGGGGGTTGAGAAAAGGAGGAAAACCATCTCGGTTTTGAGGTATCTGAGAGGGGAAGAGGGATGCTCTGATGAGGCGGTATTTGCCTTGGTTTGACTTCAGTTGACCGAGTGGTCGATATCAAAGGCCGGGTCAAGGTTTGGGCCACCGGTGTTTTGGACTTGGATTTGGGCCTAGTGATATATGTGGTGTCTGCTTGGTTTAGAAGTAATAACAAGGACCAAAAGTGCAAATTCATCAAACTTCAAGGATGAAAGTGAAATTTTCCAATGCTCTAACAAGGACCAAACTTGACAACTTTGATAAAACAAGGATCCTTTTGCATAAAATCCATTTTCAAAGGTCCAAGGACTAATTTTGCAATTTTCCAAAGTTTAGGGACCTTTCTTGCCAATTGACCAAAGAATCATTCAAGGATCATTTTTTACAACTTAGAATATTTTAAGGACCTTGAATGATAAAATTCCACATTTTTGAATTTCGTGGACTAGATTTGACAACTTTTAAAACTTGGGGACTAAAGCGCCATTTTGCAAACTTGAATCATTTTTCATCCGATTTTGATATTTTGCATTTAAAACACATAAAACACTAATTTGTGATATTTTGATCATTTTGATGTGTTTCGAGTGTTTTCGATGTTTTTGCGATCTAGATAGTACAAAATGATGAGTATTTAGAGACTCATCAAAGTTCTTTAAGTCTTTGACTTTGTAGATTCTTTGATTTGATGAAGAATCATTCTGATTGTTGTGTTGCATTCGAATAGAACTTCCATTAGTGATGATGTTGGCGTGAGCATGAAAAGAATCAAGACGATCATTCCGCTCCCGAGCTTCCATAAGAAAAAACATTTCAAACGGTTAGTAATAAGCGGTTTCCAGCACTTACAAGTTTGAACTTGAAAGTGTTAACAAAGATAGTGTGAAAACACAACTCTAATTCTTACAAAGGCCGTTCTGAACCGGAGTCCCACAAGTGAGATAACGCGATGTACCGGTACATCTACAGCTCGAGATGAGTCATTGAGGTACACCAAGCATCACCTCACGATCAGAGACCATTTGAGACACACTCCGCGTAATCCACGAGGAGTTACCGAAGTGACTGCTTTGTGGTCGTTTGATGTTGACCGGCAGAGTTTCCATTCAATCACCGAGAATCACGTATGAACCTCTCATAAATGTTCTCGACAGATTGCTAAGATCTCGAAGGACTCGATATGAACCACCAATCATCAAGATCTTATTTGTTGATCAACAAGTGATGAAATGTCAAGTGTTCCTAAGAGATCTTTTGATGAATCTTATGGCTCTAGACTCAATAGTGCGTTTGGTTTTCCCGAGCGGAGACTAGGAGAGGGTCTCCTTCTTCAATACCAACGATCTCAAGAGAAAGCCAATAGTTTACGTAGGGTTCCCCGTGAGAATAAAACAAGCTTCATTGAGAGAAACTTGAGTGGCTAAGAAGGTTTAGTGCATGCGTCATTTGGGTCCATGACGACTTTTAATCTTCAATCTTGGTGTCACTAAGTGACAATCAAGAGTATATGAATTGAACCCGTGTCCGCCTAAGTTGAATAATATGGAGGGTCGCTTTTTTCACCCTTTACTTTACATTTTCTTTTGATTCTTCAACTCCTTCTTTCTCCGATTCTCATTTTCTCCTTTTACAATCATTCCTAAGGACTTCTAACACTAACTAATGGTAGTGTCCTTGGGTAGATCCTCCGCTCAAGCGGATCATAAGACAGTTATTCCTAACCTTAGTCACCTTATAACTCCATGACTAACCTATGTTGCCATTAAAACCACAATTTGGAAAATCTCTCAAATGGTTTGTAAATGAAAACATGTTTGAACCATCGTGAGAGATAAGGTTTTGCATAAATACCCCCTCCACATGTGCTTAATAGTTTTAATGGTTAAATGCACAAAGAGGAAAGAGCGCACATTTTGAATTGATCCACTCGAGATAGACAATCCTCGTGAGACACGGTTACGTTATGTAGTTAAAGAGTTACATTGTCGGTTTTGGGTGACAACTAGCTCCAATAACTACCTTGAAGGTGTAGACAAACCTCGAAAGGTTGTCATACCCGTCGAGTTCATGTCTATCAAGAGTTTCTCGAATGGTACATTCTACTCGACAAGTCCTTTGCGAGACACGCTTACATTACTAGCGAATTAGTTTGAAATTATTACCCGTCCAGACAAGTCTTTTCGAGTTACAAGCAGTTTAGTACCGTCAATTCGTTGGTTAAGTCTGAAGTACAGATTCATTTGCATTTTTGCACAACATATTTCTTATCACACAACTTTCTCCCCTCAAAATGGCATAAAAATGTTATTTTGAACGGTTGACAATAAATATGACCATTTCGAGTATTGCGGGAAGATGACCACTATGAAAATTTGTGAACAAAGTTTTAAATCAAATACTCCCCTCAACAAGTGATATAAACGGTTGAGGTTTTGAAAATCATACGGAAGTACTTGTGTTTTGAGCAAAACCTTGAGAAATGAAAGGTTTGATAGGTTTTACTCAAAAATAAGAAGCTTTCGCTTCTTTTATAAGGATTGTGGCACCGAGGCGCACTACGTGGTCCTTTCTTGACAATTACGGGTTGTACAATCGTTATGTGTGCACAAGCCATTGACATATATAATCACACATCCAAAATTATATGAAAGAAACAATTCAAGGGGTACCGGGAAGTGCGGTGATGTTCCCGTGAGTACGAGCAGGCGTTGATAGCCGGTGATGTTGATCCCGGTCGACCACCAACAAAGCTTTCAAATGTTCTAAATCGATCCCTTCGAACAACCGCTCATCAATCATGGTGATGATCCTTCTCACATTCCTCCGATCCCGAGAATTCCATCGCTAGGGTTCCCAATGTTTTCACGTATATCCTTCAATCGATAAGCTAATCCGTCCCAACCATCTTCGTAGTATGATCTCCAAATTTGTGAAGATCATTACATGCCATCAAGCAATTGCGATGAAGTTCATCTGCGATAAACGACACCAAACGGTTTGTCGATGAGCGTTAATTATGATAGCTGGTTGATATCGGGAAGATCAAGCTATGGTGGAGTGAAGTTGACATGTGTCCGATATGATTCAACGGCAAGTCGGAGATCTTCAACACGTTCTTTTATGACTATGCGTCGATGAAGATGAGCAGTGACTTGATGAATTCATGTTGTATTTCGGTTGAAAATTGTCTCATGCGACCACGCACTTTTGCAAGGTACATGTCTTCAATATCGTTTAGAGACAAATTCTCAAAGTCGACTTCACGAATGCATAATCCCTTTCATCCCGCTTTTGACCACAATCTTCTTGAGAAAGGTGTAGTCCCATTTGGATGAAAGACCAACATGTTGGATGGCAACGATGTCTTTAGTACTAAACACCGCATGTTGTGACTTCGAACCCGACACCTCAGTAGTAGATTCGTCGGCGTTACGGCGGTGATGAATCTCATACAATGCATCTCGGTCGTATGCTTCCACCGTGTTGGAGAATAAGTGAGAGCACGTTCCTCAATGG
This sequence comes from Chrysanthemum lavandulifolium, assembly GCA_022545495.1. NCBI lineage: Eukaryota > Viridiplantae > Streptophyta > Magnoliopsida > Asterales > Asteraceae > Chrysanthemum > Chrysanthemum lavandulifolium. The sequence continues at coordinate 184,733,794 of CM040242.1, forward strand.
CAATGCGGTTTGAGTAGATAGTCAGCAGGGAATGGAAGTGTCAAGGATGTAGCATATTTCCTTGAACCATCGCCACCATGGAGAAGAAATTCGGTCTTTGTTGAAGAAATATCGGAAGGAATCCGTGGTTCATCCGGTTGGCCAATGGTAGGTAGAGGTTTGGTCCAATCGGTATAGTATGGAGGGTTGTCCCTTTTGTAAAGTCGATGTTTGCTTCCGGTTAAGCCAATCCATGTTGTTAGACATAGCTCGAGCAATGTTGTCAAGGTGATATTCGACCTCGAGGGCACTTTCGTGAGTGTCTTTTAGAAGTTGAAATGCTTCATTCTTGATTCGCTTCAACTCGATTTCGTCATTTTCTTCACATGGAACTTTTCTTGCAACAGTTTTGCATGCTCCAATGTAGAACCGTCGACCAGATCTTGACCTTCATCAGGGTAGGGATTTTGATTGACAAGTGTGGAGAACCATTCAAATTCTTCGGTTTTATCATCATCTAGCCATGATACGACTTTAGGCTGAGTCGTCTTCATCTTCTTTTTAGAAGGCCTTGATGATGATTCTGGTTTCTGCACTTGTTTGGGAGAGGTGGGTTGTTGTAGGGGCTCAAGGACCTCTTCATCGTCACCACCCGTATACTCAAAATAATCACCGCTTTTACGAGTCGGGGTGGTAACTCGGAATCGCCCCGAGGTTTATCTGTAGAAGAACGAGGAGGGACTTTTGTTGAGTAGGAGTCCGTTGGAGAGGAGGTGGCATAGAGGATGATTCACCGACTTCTTTTGACGCTTAGCTTCATCATGCTTATCCCGATCCTTGTCTTCATCGCCTCTAGGACGTTTAGACTTATCGATTCGAATCTACATGCTTCTTGGAGTTGGTAGTCCAAAGAATGCTTGAAACAGCTTTCCTTCATCGAGGTAAATGTCCCGGATCATTGAGACATTTGTGTGACAAGTTTGGCCACCAATTCATTATCCGAGAAAACTACAGGATCGATGGATTGATTGTGACGGTTAAAGGTGTTGATCTTATAGTTTGCTTGGCTATCGCATAAGATTCGGATATAGTTGTCAGTGAACGACTCCTTTGTGACTTTAGGAACGATATTCGAAGGTACTTGTTAGTGTAACCTTCGATCATTTCGTTCGATTCCTCTTTCGATGACTCTTCATGAACTTCTAAACCAATTCGGTTTACGTAAGCATGTACTTCTTTCGACTTGTTGAACGACTTTCACAATTCTTTCATGAGTTTGAGAAATCCAAGAGCGAGGTGGTTTCTTCACAGTTTGGATGTTGATTTGGTTGACTTCTTTGATGGTGGTGGTGAGGAGTGAGATGAATAATCGATGAGGAGGAGACATGAGGAGGTTCGGGGTCCTTGGGCGGTTCGAAGTTTCATACGTGATCGTGTAGGACTTTCTAGAAGAAACTTTGTATAATCATCATCGTCATCTCTAGACTTTTCTTTCTCGCACTTCTTGGTTTCGGTTCCTCAAAGTCATATCGATAGTATCCTCCACAAGTCGTTGTTGTTGCGGAAGAGTGGTGGTACCAGCCCCTTATCGGGTTGATTAACCGCATCGTGAGATGGTTCAGAGGGTAGCACCACTGAGCCTCCGGTCCACCCATTTGGTCTTTAGCAAATTCTTGACTTTGTGTTGGTGTCTAAGTTGTTTAACTTTCTTCTTGTACACAATTTCGGTGGCTCTTCATCACTCTCCGAGCTTTCATCATAAGGTACAAGTGCAGAGTCTTCCTTTTCTTTATCGGTTCGAGGACTTGGAGGTTTTGGCACCGACGGATTGTCATCCTTGCGCTTTGAGTAGGTAATCTCTTCATCCGTGTCGGTACCTTGAGCTCTCGTCCACAAGCTTTCTTTGCGGTTCAAGTGTGGGAATAGGTTCGGCTTCCTTTACGGAACAATCCTTTTAGAAGGAGGATTCCTTTAGGAAACTTCCTTTGACTCACATACTTGTTGTGCTTCTGCACTTCCTCTTCGGGTTCTCCTTACAGGTGTTCCGTAAGATTTTTCGTCGAGATGACCAACTTTGCCTTGTCTAACCGCTTCGTGATACCTTTTATGCGTTTGAGCTTTCGACATCTTCGCTAGAAAATCGCAACACAAAGACCTTGTTTCTTTGTAGACGATTCCTTGATTACGAAAGATAGAATAGGCTCCGTCAACATATCGTGATTGTCGGGGTCATTGAGCCTCTTGGGAATATCGTGATGAAGTCCAAGTGCTCTACGGATCAACAGCTTAGTATATCCGATGTAGGGAATCTTTGAGCCAAGCTTGTTGAGAAATGACATCATGTCATCCCAAATCGAGGTTCGATAGCGATGTGTTTCATGTTGACCAATGCCCAAAATATTTGCAGTTCCATGAGCTTAGGATGCTCATAGCCACCGCCACGACCGTAAATGACTTGGTGATGATCATGTAGAGAGTTCTCCATGGTTGAGGAATACTCTTAAGCTCTACGTGAGAATGCTTGGTGATTACTCCCGTAGCCTCGTCATAACCGATATTGATTAAGAATTGGAGAGTGAGCTCTTCACGGTGTGGCATATAGTTTGGTTGGTTCGACTTGAGAATTAGGAGAATAGCCCTTAAGTCGGTGGTGTAATGGTGATTTGTTTGTGATTGAGTCACCGTCACGGCAGTCCGTCCTTTGACCCTTTCCATAGTGTTCCGTAACTGCTGGATATAGATCTCGTGAACAGCTTGCGAGTGAGTGAGCATATTACGATACGGATGAGTCCTCGAATATCAATAGCAATTAAACACGAAGACTCGAGCAAGTAAGGGTGTCAAAGTCAACACGGAGATTATTCTTTCCAATCTTCATTGGATAGCCATAAGGATAGATGTCAAGAATGGAGAGAACTTCGATGCATCCACATTCATTTGTTCGACCATGTCGTGATCTCAAATAACATTAGCCAAAAGAACCAACATATCGAAGACATAATGTTAGTCAACGTAAGGTCTTATTGTCTAGTTATTGAATGTATAGTGTTAAAGATTGTTACGAGTCCTAAGTCACTTGTATGTCCAATAGTGCAATGACGTCGTGAAATGTTTTGTGAGTTAGTTAACTTCAAGTTTTAAAGTTTATGTTATCACTTATGGTTCACAACATCTCAAACGTTTTAGATTTATTAGTGACATTATTGGATTCGTGACGATATGATTAGTTTATTTACAAGTTTGTACACGTAACAATTCATAACGAAGGTATGATCCAGGTGATGCGTGGGATTGGTAAAGTTATGCGTGAGCGAAATGATATATGCGTGGCGTAAACTTCGCGTGGGATCCTAACTTACGCGTAAGAAATATTACGTGTAAGAAAAATTGGACCTTATGCGTGGAGGTTACGCGTGAGGCATATATTAACCTTACGCGTGGGCTACTCGTAAGAGTTGACCTTATGCGTGAGGTCATTGTTCGCATATCCTTCACGGGATACGCGTAGTCCCATATGTAGAACCGTATGCGTAGAAGCTACGCGTAAGACTAATCTTACGCGTAACATGCTACGCGTAAGGTGATCCTTATGCGAGAGTTACAACAACCTTGATTCTCGAATTTTAAGTGTAGCAAGCTCGAAATAAATTCATCAAATCATCAATATTAACACAAAATTCATTTTATATGAGCAAAACACAATTGCACGTTTAACGATTCTGCGTGAGAAAAACTTACGCATACTCTAAACCCTAAATCTACGCGTATGAAATCTAGCCATGGAATATGCACAAAGATTTTTCGGTAGTTTAAGAGTGTTGAGGAGTCTTTATACCAAGTTACAACACTTAACTCGTTGTGAATCAACAGTTACCAAATATTATGAACTTTAAACCCTAAATCCAAAATGTTAACCAATTCGTGTTTCTGGGTGGTTAATAACCATGGAAATCATTAATTCAACCACATAAGACTATAACCCAACAATCTTTTATACCAAAACACTTCACATTTGAAAACCCAAATCGACACATAAACCCTAATTTCATAAATCATTTAATTCGTGATTCAAGGCGAGTTTTGATGATTAAAAGCAGATCATTGATGTGTTAGAAACGTTTGACACTATTCTTTTAACCATAAACACCCAATCTTGATCATGTGTTCATACACATATGCGTGAGACCACAAAACGAGATTATACAAAGTTTTAACCGTTGGATTTTGAAGAATTCAAAACCATTGCTTAAAAACATGTTGTAAACACGAAATCACTTACAAAATGATGATCTCAAACACGGATTACTTGAGTGAATTCTATCGTAGGATGGTTTTAGGTTTTGAGTAATAAATGAGAAGTGAAAGTTAGGTGGGGTGTTTTATTAAAATAACTTTAAGGTTTTGACAGTTTGGTCCTCCACCTTTTCCTTTTTTCAAACAAAGCCTTTTAACTTCCATTTTGGTTACCAAACAAAGTTTTTAGGAAAGAAACTTGACGACACTCCCCTCGACTTAAGAAAACCGATGAAAAGTTATTAATTTTAGTCCGGGTGTCATTGTACCAGAAACTTCACCACCATTGTTAAAAGAAACAACTGGGATATGATAACATGCAAGTACACAGATGTTTTGAAACGGTTAAGAGATTATTTTCTCCCCCTCAACACTTGATCGGAAAAAATACTGAATTTTGAAAGATTAAAGTGTTGACGGAAGAAATGTACTTGCCATGTTGAAATAAAGATAGATAAGGAGAATATTTTTGTTGTTTTATCGGATTTTATATTTTTGTATTTTGTTTTTGAAAAATTATTTACAAAAGATGTTTTGGTGTTTGACGGGTTTTAAGATCATTTTAAGAGGTCATCCAATTCCTCTTGAGTCAAACACCTCATACCAATCCGTGGATCACTCATTAAACCTAGCGGGAGGCAAGGCTTTGGTGAGAAGATCCGCGATTGGTATTCAGTACCACAAAGTATAATTCAACGGTACTGCTCCACGTGGTCCTTGATGAAATGATAGCGTAGATCGATGTGCTTTGATTTCGAGTCTTTGAACCGAGTTGCACGAGATTGCAATGGCACCGATTGTCGCAATACATCGGATTCATCAAATACGTAACCATAGTCTTTGAGTTGTGTTCTCATCCGGATGACTTGAGCACAACACGCGGACATGGCTACATATTACTCGCTTCGGTTGATGACAAATATGTACAATCTTGCTTCTTTGATTGCCAAGACACTAGTTTATCACCGAGAAATTGTAGAGCTCCCGAGGTACTTTTCCTTGAGTCTAAGCATCCTGCGTGGTCGTCATCTGAAAAGCGATTAGTTCAAAACCGAATCCTTCTGATACAAGATCCCCAAGTTAATGGTTCCTTGATGTATCGGAGGATTCTTTTAGCCTCGTAGAGGTGGGTTTTAGTTGGTCGCGATCGATAGCGGGAGCATAGATAAGCGGCAAAGACAATATCAGTCTCGCTAGTCGTTAGATACATGAGAGACCCAATAATACTTGGTATTTTGTAGGGTCAACTAATTTCCCATGTAAATCGTGTCTAGCTTCTTGGTATGAGTCATTGGTGTGGCATAAGTATCACGGTTTTCATTCCAAATTTGTTTAATAATTCAAGGGCATATTTGGATGACTCAAGAAAATACCACGGGTGATTGATGAACTTGTAATCCTAGAAAGAATGTAAGTTCACCCATCATGGACATTTCAAAATTTTCTTCATTAGTTTTGCAAAAGCGATTGAAAACTTTTATGTGTAGACCCAAAGATGATGTCATCCACGTAAATTTGAACAATTAATATATGTGCCCGTGATATTGTATAAAAGAGTTGGGTCAACCGAGCCTTTGGTGAAATTATTAGCAATGAGGAAAGATGATAGCTTATCGTACCATGCCCGAGGGGCTTGTTTGAGACCATAAAGAGCTTTGTTCGGTTTGTAGACATGGTTCGGGAACTCGGGATCAACGAATCCATCCGTTGGTCGACATAGACCGTTTCTTTAAGTTGTCCATTGAGAAACGCCGCTTTGACATCCATCGATAGACCGTCATATTCATATGAGTCGCGAACGCGAGAAATATCCGAACGACCTCAAGGCGAGCAACCGAGCAAAAGATTCTTCAAAGTCTATACCTCTTCCCGACGATAACCCTTAGCAACTAGGCGTGACTTGTTTCGGATGGCGTTCCTTCACATCCAATTTGTTTTTCCAAATCCATTTTAGACCAATGACGTAGACCCTGTTGGTCTTTCAACCGCCCCATACTTCAAGACGTTTGAATTGGTTGAGTTCTTCCGCATGGATTCAATCCAGTTGTCTTTAGTCATTGCGTCTTTAATGTTTTTAGGCTCAGTTGGCAGACGGTGAGTGCATAAATGCAATGTTCACCATCTCGTGTGAAGACGTTGTCTCGTAACGATGATTGATTCGGGTTGCCAATAATGTTAGCCGAGGATGGTCTTTTGTCCATCGGTGTGTAGAGGTTGATGTTGGTATACATTGTGCGATTCGAGGATTCAAATGGTTTGTTGAAGATTCCGCGACATCAGTGCGGCGATCTCATTAGCAAACGGGTTGAAGAACGATTTTGATCAAAATCTGCGGTGGGAGTACTTCATTCGTAATATCATCACCGGTTCATCATTGTTGGAAGCGGTGTGTTCAATCTGTTGTGTTGGAGTCAATCGTGTAGGTGCATCTTCAACAATGGTTGTTGTAGCAGTGTATCGTATAAGAGTAGTATCGGGTTGAGCGGTGGAAGCAATGGATACACCTTGAGCACTTTCATCAATATCGCCACCGAGCAGAGGAGCAAATAACATTTCCATTTGTTGACGAGTTAGTGGGGCTTTGTTCGGTGATGATGGGGTTGAGGAAGTTTAAACGGTTGTGACCGGTTCTAAGTCATATACTCGAAGCCATTTCGTGAGTTCATCAAAATGAGCATGAATCGTTTCCATTACCTCCTTAGTTCAACGATTCCGATTCGAAACCTTTAGAATTGTCACAAGATCCAATAAAGACTCCAATATCGCCTTTGGCTTTGAGCTTTCCAAAATCATCACGATCATTATTCGGATAGCAAAGGGATCCAAATACATGAAAGTGTTTGAGGTTCGGTTTATAGTTGTGGACAAGCTCGAAGGTGTTTTGTTGTGGCGTTTGTGATCATAGAACGGTTTTGAGTATAGCATGCAGATGATCTGACACGCCCATAAGTAATCTGGAAGTTTAGCATTGATTAACATTGTTCTTGCGGCTTCCACTAACGCTCGGTTTCGTCTTTCAACAACTCCGCTTTGTTCGGTGTACGTGCAATAGATGTTTGATCTTGAATTCCCACTTTCTCATAGAATTCACTAAGGTTTTGTTAACAAATTCGGTTCTTTTGTCTGCATTACGAGTATCCCGACGGTGTTGCGGAGTCGAACCTGTATTTTTGTGAGAAAGGTGATGATCATTTGTGGAGCTTGGTCTTTGCTTGAAGAAAGTAGACCCAAGTCCATCGTGAGTAGTCATCAACAATTACTAAGATGTAGCGTTTGCCATTGATCGTTTGCACGCATCGGGCCACACAAATCCATGTGAAGAAGATGAAGCACATCTTTGAGAGTCAGGTTCCACCTTTGAAGGAAAATGAGCACGAGTGCTTTTCCCTTGTTCACAGTGAGCAAAGGTGATCTTTTGAATACCGGAATCGTGGGAGTCCTTGAACTAGTTTGTGTCGAGCAAGGTTGGTGATGGTTTGAAAGTTTAGATGTGAGAGACGACGATTGCCATATCCGAGATTTTGTAGATGTTGCCTTTGAAAGTAGCGGATGGGAGAGGAAGCAACCATGTCTTGCATAGAGATAGTGTAGAGACTAGAATTTCGTGAGCGGACATAAGGTCATTTCCATGTAGATCACGAATGAAACAAGTTTTCTCCCGAAGCAACCTCCAAATCTCTATCACAAAATTGACCCATCGAAAGCAGATTGTGACCGAGGCCTTCCACATAGTAAACCCTGCCGATTTCGATGCTCCCATTAACATAGTCTCCGTAGCCCATGATAGTTGCGGTGATCATTCCCGAACCCGACGATTGCCAATGAACTTTGCAATAAAGTTTGATAACAGTTTAAGGTTGCTGTCATGTGTCGGGAACATCCGCTATCAACAATCTAGAGAATGATCTCAGATCACCGCATTACATACGAGGCGACACGGATGGAATAGAAGTATATCCGGAACCCGAAATGTTAGAGGGTTCAAGGTGATATAATAGACATACACACATTAATAATTTTAGGCATCCATTTAAATCCTAGTGTGTTATATATCCATTTCTTCCATCTATAACTACTCTTTGCTTTAGTCTTAGTGAATGCACTAGGTGGTACTACATTCTTAGAAGGTGAAACTGAGCTACAGGATAACAACACATGCCTTAGACTCTAGAAGGCGGTCTACCAAGCACGACTTAGACGATTAGTGGGCCTAGAGGTATTCGGTTCTTAGGATTCCGTAATCGAGAGATGATAGCTTTAGCAACACATTTGTCATGACAATCGAATTCATACTTTTCGACAAATATCACAAGGTGCATCGATCAATATCAAAAGTACTTAATGGTTTAGCATACGTTACATAACTATTTCTATTACATTTTCCAGACGCAACATCTATAGTGGAAGCAACATGAGTCTTATTCGAGTCCTAGGGTGTTCTTCTACTTTAGCATTCCTTATTGATCTTTTCTTAGGTCGCAACTTCCTATTCGTCGATTGAGTGCTCCTAGGTTTGTGAAGTGCGGACGTTTGGAAAAGACGCAACTATTCTGTTTCATGAGGGAAACACGTTAGCAACTTGTGATTTGGCGGTGGGATTCTAGGTTCACGATTACTAAGTGTGACCGGTGCTAATCTCTTAATCACGGTGGCGGAAGTTGTTCATACTTTCCTAACATTTCCTTAACTTAGAGATAGTGTGAATCAAATCTTGATTTTCGAGCGAATATTACCAAAGATAATTCATGACTTCTCTAGTGTGAGCAAGATAGTGATCAAGTTCGTTAGATGCTTCATGACGAGTCTTATTGAGCAAATCAAATATGACACCATATTCTGTTTAACTTTTGAAAGTTCTTGTTCATATTTTGAGATTTGACTTTTCAAAGACACGTTTGATCATCCAGTTGCTCAATTTTAGGATCGGAAGATTTTGCACTCAATCGAGCGATTTTCTTTTGAAAACTAAGTTGATGATTGTGAATATCTTTTCACACCAATGAAGACGACGTTTGGCATTGTAAATTTCATTGAGTAATCATTTATTTTCGCTTTTAAAGACTCGATCCAAGCACATTATCGGTGTTCTCAACAATTACAACATTTTCAACAATATCGTGAGAGATATAATCGGATGCATATGGCAAAGAATGAAACAACACAACATTATGGACATCAAGACGATAAGGTCTTCCAAGAGTCGATCAACATCTTTTCTCAAAAGTTTCTTTTCGTTTAGTATTAGAAATAGATGTTTGCTTTCTCGGCGACCTTCATAGTTCCAAGTTCCTTATGAAAATCCTGTTCCTGTGCTAATGCACAACTTTTCAAGTTTTTAACATTTGGTAAAAGATTTTTCCGAAAATGTCTCTTTGTTCTCACGCCAGAGGCGATTGAAAGTGTTCAATTTTGATTTCGAGCGATATTCTATCTCATGTTGTAAAATTTTAAGGTCGACCATGAAAATGTCAAAATATCTAAGAATATTTCGATTTTCGGGTTTTGAGTTTACTTCACTAATTGAAGGTAAAGGACCATAAGTTTGTGCATAACTGCTTTGGGATTAACATTAGAAGACTCGGTGTTTTGATGATAACCCTTGGTGTGTTAGAAGAATCCGTTGGTGTGTGAAAGTGACCGCGTTTTTATAAGTAAAGGTTTGTTGTAAACAACGTTTTTAATTTTGATCGACTCTCGTCTTACGCATCTAATTCCTCTTGACGATGATATTCAACAACACTCATAACAAGATTATCAATTTTGTATTACTTTTCGAAACTTGAGGAGTTGGTTTGAATGTTTTTAGTGAAAGCTTTGGTTTGTAATCGCCTAGATTTTTCCATATCCTTTTGGATTGGGTTTTAAGGTAAACTTTTCAATAGTCATTCTCGATTCACCATGTTTGTAAACAATGCTTTAAACTCTTTAAGTTTGTTTTGCAAACCGATAATTTCTTCAAGAAGGTCATCTACCCGATTCGTTGAATGCTTTTTGTATGCGGAGAACTGTTTTGACAATTTAACAACTCACCTTAGCGTTTTGATTTTCAAGGTGAGGCGTTAATTTGCTTTTTATGTTCATGTTTGATTGTTCTAATTCGCACAACAAAGCATTCTTCGAGGAGGCTAGATCACGATCTGCTTCTCTAAATATTTTTCGTTTGATGAGATTTTGCAAAAGCGGCTTCAAAACCTTTTTCACTGGTTTTCTTGAGTTTTGAAAAGTTGAGTTGCATTTGTAAGCATTCAAAATCCTTGGTTAGCAGTGCATTTTTACTTTTTAAGGTCCGATTTAATGCAACACATTCAACAATTTAGGATTGTTGGTCTTTAAATATGAAACAAGATCTCGATGAGGCAAAGGTTCGGTGTTCAGCGTGAGTCACACCATGATCATTATGTAGATCCTCAAGTATAACCACGGAGTCAATTTGATTATCAAGGAAACCATAAGGTCATCTGGATCGTCAAATGTAACTACGAGGTTTATTTGAAAATCGTCGAATGAGATGTAGATGACTCATTTTGAACAATCTGGCCGTCTTGAATCGATATTGGCGAGATATTAGTTCGGATATGATGGTGGTTTGTTCGGCACCGAGACAAGCCATCGGTGTCATCTACTGGGCCTGTTTCACTCATGTGTAACTCGGCATATTAGCCATTAACATAACAATTGCATTGGCACGCAAGTCCTCCATATCATCATCCGAGTCTCGCATCCGCCATAAAGCTCTGTTCTTTATCTCGTGAGAGATCCACCACTTCATCCTTAAGAGCCAAAAGTAAAGCCTCTTTGAAATAAGCACGCCCCTAGTCCTCGGCTTTGGGCATGCATTAGCAGTGTCCCTTCTCATTGCGGTTGTAGCATCTAAGACCATTAAACCGATTACGAGCATTTCCTGTTCCACCACTTGAGCTCATTGTTATTCCTACCTATAGCATTAAACCCTTGACCACCGCCCATCGGACGACCATAATCACGATTACGAACTTCAACACGTCCATTGTTCACAACAACTTGAGTCCGTGTGTTAGATGAGGAACGAATCGATTGTTGGATTTGTTGGTGTAACGGCCAAAAGCATTAGCAATCATCACAAATCCTTGTTGCAATGCTTGAGCGGATCGATTTCCTCACTCGCTTCAACGACATATGCTTGAGCATTGTTGTTGTTGTATGGAACCAATTGATTTTGTTGAGGTTGTTCTTTGTGAAGGTGTGTTTGAAGCGATTGGTTGAGTTCTTTGGTTGAGAGGATAATTACATTGAGCATACAAGGCAAGTTGTTGATTATCCGGATGTATTTGTTTAGCAATTTGAGCATGGAGAATCCTTTCGATCAACTTCCTTTTCATGAGGCTTCAAGTAATCGTACAACAATCCATAAGTAGAATGATGCATATTCTTCGCAGCGGAGAAAATGACATACTTCTCCCATTCGGGACCAAGACTACTCGGAACTTAGTATTCACTGCAATTCTTGGCATGATGATGTTGTGTTTATCCAAATCATTGATGATGTCGAAAATCGATGATGATAGGACTCTAGTGTCTCTCGAGGTTCAATCATGAAGTGTTCATAAGCCAAGTAAATTTTGGATTCCAAATCCTCCCGATTAGTCTGAGATCCTTCCATAAGAAGGCGAATATGATCCCACATTTTTGTGCGATCTTTTGAGCATCAACACTACGAAGAATTGGGTTTGGTAATCCTAAGAGGATGTATTCCATTGCAAGTTCATCGACTTCATAGTGTAGAAGTTACGTAGCATTTAGATCTGCAATGATAGCAATGTTGGTTTGTTCATCTCTCGGTGGAGCAATGAGTTGGATCTCCGGTACAATGACGAGAGGCATCTCAAATGGACCTTCAAGATAACCTTCTTTAAGAACTTTCCATGTGGCTTCTTGGATCACAAAACCTAAAGAACCTTATCACCCATTGATCGTAGTTTCTGGAGTGAGCATTGGAGGTCTATCAAGTGATCCACTTCATGAATTGATTGTTGGTCGCTTAAAGCTACACACATCTTTGCAAACCAAGTGGGTTCCTTCATAGTGTTCCTTGATGGATGTTGATTGAAATCATTTATGTAGGGTTGAACTTGAAGGCTTGGTGGTGTTTGAACCATTTGTGGTGGTGGAATTGCACCAATTTGTGGAGTATGTTCTTGATTAAATTGTTGTTGATAAATTGCTTGTTGTTGATTCCATTGTTGATGTTGTGGAGTTAATTGTTGTTGTTGTTGATGATTATAAGTGTGAGGAAATAGTCGAGTATGGTGGTTGAGACATGTTGTTAAACTTGTGTAGTAAAAATGGATCTTTGTAGTCGAATGAACCTTTGTTGATGAAGTGACCTTAGGCGTAGAAAAGACAAGAACCAAGTAGCACTTATGCGTAAAAACACCAAAGTTACGCGTAACAATAAGGAGTTACGCGTGGGTTTTAGCTACGCGTAAGTAGGAAAAACACTAAAGTTATGCGTAGACAAAAGTTAGGCGTGAAAGTTAGGCGTGGGATTACCTTGTCGTAGACCTAAGTTTACGCGTAAAGTGAATCTTATCGTGGGATTTCTGGCGTAAGCTTATGCTTATGCGTAAGTTTAGGGTTTTTCCAAATGATCTTTACACTATCACAAGCAAAAGATATCCAAAGTCGACGTATTTTCGGACTTATCCAAGTAAGAAAACACGGAATAAACCACGAAAATGAAGATCAAACCAAGGATAATCTTACGCGTAATTTTAGGGTTTCAATACGCGTGGGATTACTCGTAATATTGATTTTGCCCAAATGTGTTTCTAAACCGATTTTTGTTATGGAATAGCTTCAATAGTACCAAAAGAACACAAAAGTGTGAAACTTGATGTACCAAAACGGCTAAACGGGTTACGCGTGAGAACGACACCCAAGAACAAAACAAGCTTAAAACGTATATCCACGCGTAAAGGTTGAAACTTTTGGCAAAAACAAGTATTTTAACACCTTAAAACGTTGAAAGTACAAGAATCTTGGATTAAAAGTGTAAAAACAGGTTTTAAGTGAACCAAAGTATCAAGGTGCGTTTAGGCGTTGGACCGAAACCCACTTCAAAAACAAACACGATTCACCCAACTAGTAGGCGATTGATACCATCGTTAGGTCACTAGTTTTACAAACACAAGTAATATAGAAAGAGATAAGGCGATTGAACAAGTAAACAAGCACACAAACACGATAAGAGTAGCACGGTTAGGCGTAGGAATATGTGTGAAAAGAAAACTTGAACAACCAACCCTCAAATGAGGGTTTACAAGAGTATTTATAGGAGGAAAGCTAGGGCAACACTCCTAGTTCCCATCCTTTCTTATATGGGCTTGGGCCTAAGCTTATGGGACTTCTACATAAGCTAGACCTTAAACAAACATAAAGGCCATAATAAGCTACCTATTACATATGAAATATAAATACTTGAAATACGCTTTAGGAGTGATTCCAACAAAAATGCATATTGGGCACTCAAGGCACAAATATGGACTATTCGGAGGTGGTCAAATAGGTTCTTACGACTTCAAGAGCTAGACGAGCTAAGACTCGAAGACTATGAGTCCTCCTTCACGTACAAAGAAAGAGCAAAACGATGGCATGATCAACGAATAAAGAGTCCTAAGGAGTTTTCGGAGGGAGACAAGGTACTCTTATATAATTCAAGATTAAGGGTATTCTCGAGAAAACTCAAATCAAGATGGTATGGACCCTTTTCGGTAAAGAGGGCAGCAAGTGGTGGAGCCGTAGTGTTGCTAGATAATGATGGGAGAGAATTTACCGTGAACGGACAACGTGTGAAACATTACCAAATAGACAATAATGAATTAATTAATGATGAAGATATTATTTTGGATAATGAGATGACGTAGGAGCATGACTTCGAGTCTAGCTACAAGACTCATAAATAAAGAAACGCGCTTCTTAGGAGGCAACCCATGCTTAATTGTTTGCTTGTTTTGTTTCTCAATTTTGTTTGTGTGTTTATATATCTTTTTCATTGTTGTTTATTCTCATGTTTGATTTTGTGAAAATGCTTTATTTTGTTTTTAACCTCGTCTTAATTGCATATAACGGTATTTTACAAAAAGATAAGTGTAGGGAAGATAACATATGTTTTAATAACATGCATGAACATGAGATTAACAATAATTGGAATTGTATATATTTATGTGTTTGTTAGAGTCAAATTCTTGTATCGAGTCATAATGGATGTTTTGTAGGAATGTTTGCAAGTTTTAATAAGGTAAATTTTCCAAAACTTTTCCAGAAAAATGTACTGACCCTTTTCGTCGGACAACTGACAAATTGGGATTAAAGCCCCACGGTGTCAGGCAATGTAGAAACAGATTATCAGTTTCGTTTTCTGTGTAACTTGTGATTTTTGGAAACTTCCAATTCTTAATTTTCTAGAAAAACTGCAAACATCCATTCTACAAGCATTATATCTTACTCTCTTTCTAGTATAGTTTTTATATATATAGTTTTACTGCCGATTTTACGCGAGGTTTCATTTTGTTTTCTTATAAGTGTGCAAGTTATATTAGATAATAAGAACAAATACATGTTGGAAGCACTTATTACTTATTCATTCTTCTTGTAGGAGGATTTAACCGCAACTTCACACGTATCCTACCGAGATAATCAGGGGAGTACTAGTTTCTTTCTCTTTTACTTACCTTCCTTTATCATAACTTTGAAACTTTCGGGGAACATTGGGGACAATGTTCAGTTTAAGTGTAGGGAGGGAGAATAAAACGGGAACTTAGAAACTATTCACTCATTTGATTTTTGTCTTGTCCTTAGTAATTTTTGTAATAAACTATGAGAAATATTTGTTAGGACAATTTTAGCACCAAATTTAAAACTTTTTATGGCATTTACAAGTTAAACTTTAGTCTTAATAAAGCGTCTCATGGATAGGAATTATATGACTTGCACAAAAACCGTATACCACTTTAATTCCACCCCCAAAATGTAAGGTTCCCTCTATATCTTTAGGAATAAGATAATTTATCTTTAATGCTTAGTGAGTGTAACGTTAGTATAATAGATTCTAGAAATTGTGATGGATCTAAGACACTCTCCTTGTGTCAATGATATTTTGTATAATATTATCAAGCAAGCGGAATTTACTTAAGTAATACTTAGAAGACAAATTATATGATGTATGAGAGTAAACACAAGTTAACACAAAACTCAAGCTCCAATATTATTAATGAAATAATACGAGTGATCTTGGTATCACTAGGGTTAGACCTTGAAGCTTTAGAGGTAATATTGTCAAGTAACACGTACCTAAGACTATGACCTAGGATCTCCTTTTATACAAGAAGGAGTCCTTTACAAGATAAGTATATAGCTAACATAATAGAATATACACAAGATCTATTCTATACTTATCAAGACGCGTTTAACCTTATCATTAACTGATAGCAGTGGTAATGTAACACCCCAAAATCACAAAGTGACAGCGGAAGACTAATTGGGGTATTACTTAGAGGATCATAGTCATAAGTTACAGAAAACGACTCATAAGAGACGTTTTTAATAAAAGTTTGTTACCATTTCATAAACTCAGTGTTTCAGAACACCAAAAGGAGATACCACATGTCTCGACGTTACATAAAAGATAGTTTAAATGTTTCGAAATGATAACTTTAATTTAAAACAACACCACTTCTAGCGCCTCGTGACGTCCACTCCACACCTTCATAATATTCTAATTTGTACCTGAGATAAGCATGCTTAAAAAGATCAACAAAAATGTTGAGTGATATTCATAGGTTTAAATAATAAGTTGAACACAAGTAAAAGATGATAATTGCTTGAATACAATCACCATAGAAAACATAGATTATTGTTATGCGCTAAGCTCATGACACCAAACTAATCGCATACACCTAATTCTTGGTGTAAGTAATAATATTGCCCTCGAGATGGAATTGCCAATTCCATAGTTAACCAAATATAGTGCGCCCGGTTATTTCCGATAACCGAGTCGGGTCGTTAATTCCCATAGTACTATCCACAATATTCGCGTTCACTGCAAGTGATTAATGGTTCATGATGTAAGGGACTTATGACGAGCAACTTAGGCTATAATAATAATGATCGAGCAAGCATACGGTTTAAGAAAAGACTTGTGTTCCGTTTATAGCATGCATCTCCTCGCGGGGTTTGAAAGAATAAGTAAAGGCGAGGCTATGAACTCACCTCAGCAAACAAAAATCCGAGTAGTGTAAGGTCAAGTAGTATGATCACGAAGTACCGTCACGCAACCTATAATTAATATGGCAAGTCTTAGTTTATAGTTTTTATTCATAACTTAATGTATTGAAAACGGTTGAAGTATTTTCAAGAGTTTGTGTTTATTATTGCTTGTGTGGCAATGGATAAGTTTAAATAGGTTTCGAAACGTTTGTAAGTTTGTGGCTCATGGAAAAGTGCTTACGTTTTAGAGATACGTGAAAATGGTCATGACGAATAAGCCCTCGGTTTGAAAGTAAACGAATGACTAAGTACGGAAAATATTCACAAATAAAGTGTTTGTTTTTACGGCGTCGGCAAATAATAATTATTTACGTCAAGTATTTAAAATATAAATGTTTATGTTCTACAATAATTATTTATATATGGATATTTATAGATACTATACCAAATTTGTGAGTGATAGGTACAAAAAGTCTATGTTATATTTAATATCTAGTTTTCGTAATTTAATCGATTTTATGAAAATAACTATGTATATTATTTTTAACAAAAGATTTGGACATGACCCGTTCGTAATTATTAGTTTTCCCTTAATAGTTAAGTGTGGCAAAAATAACTCATGTCAATATATTTGATACGATAAGTTACCAAAATTAAATATGTTTCAGACACTTAGTTGAGAAAACAATTAACTCTTAATGACTCAAAATACTAGAAAATCAATAACTCAAAAGTGATGAGCACAAGGCTCGAACATCTTGTATCCCTACAACACAAGGACAATACCAAACCAAGAGACTAACTCATCTTTTGTGTTTTACTAATGCAACTGTTGGTATGTATATATACTAGTTTGACTTAGTAGTTTCCTTTATCAACTTTCACAGTAAACATGTGCATGGCAACTTTTCACTTGAGTATGAGAATGGTTTGTGTCCATGCGCATGAAATCCTTGTCCAAAGGTAAATAATGAAGCACATAAAACTCGAAAATAAGCTTTAGTTAGACTAAAAGGAAGACTTTTCCAAGACGAGCCACTACTTAAGTAAACTTTAGATCTATGTTTTTCTTAGTCGTTTTTAGTTCGAAAAACTCGAAATAGACTCAAGTCATAAGGGTGTCGAATAAGCAAACAAATAAGCACTAGCTCATATTTTTTTGAGATGATTACAAGTAATAACAAGTTCAAGAATTTCCACACAAGCTCAAAGCACAACTACTCTTCATGTATATATATATATATCGAGTAGTATAAAGTTCAAAGACAAGAGTATGACTTTTCAATGCTTAAAGATAGTTACTTATTATTAGATATTAGCATGATTAACATCTAAATTAAACAAGAGAAAACGTAGATTAGTAACTTTGAAATCCTTACAGTGGGATGTTTGTGGATCGAGTAGAAAGAAAGCCAAGAACCCAAAATTTTTATAACCCAACTCCAAATGCTAGTTTGTTTACCCAAGATCTTCCAAATGCCAAGTTGTTTACCCAAGCTTTTCCAAGCACTATCTTAACAAATTGTGAAGTAGTAGTAGTAAAATTTGAAGAGTGAAATTGTGAAGGCATAGTGTGTGTGTCGAGTGGTATATAACATCAAGGGGAGAAAGATTTTTGGCTCCAAGGTCTTGTGGGTAATAGTATGCCTTGTTCTTTAATTCCTTTTACCCAAGTATCTCAATGTAAAGAAGTCTTGGATACTATGTTCTAAGTTAGCATGTGACTTGGTGGGATAAGACAATTAGGAAAAAGGGTGTTTGTGGTGCTCGAACTAGGCAGAAAAAGAAAGGAACAAAAGTGAGGATTTTTGGCTAGATTTGAAGAAGCCTAAAGATCTAGTAGATATTAGGTTACATGCTACTTTAATTCCCAATGTCCATGTAATGAGAAGCAAAGTTTCTTTTGTTTCTTCCTATATTTTGCATGTGATCATATACTTGTTTGCATGGGCGGCAAACCAAGATTTTTAGGAGAAGAATTAGTTTCGAATTTTTATTGTGTAATCCGTGTCCCGTTGAGCTTAAGTGTGTGTCGTGGTGTTTCGGTTTGACGTTAGACAAAACGTGTAATATATAATTTAGAGCACGTTTTTATAAAGATAAGAGAAAAATATTAATTCTAATTCATAAAAATATTTATTCGACTTTAGCCATAATTAATCGAGTGTCGGTACGCGTGCGGCTCTTAAGACAAGAAAATTTCTTGTGAGACTGATCTGGCTATCAGTAAATATTGGCATGATCAAATAAGACTACTCGAAGTTGCGTAAATTTTTCATGCAGTAAAATGTAGCGTACATGCTCAAAATGTTCAACTCGGCTCAAACAAGTTTCAACAAACAGTCTAATTTATTAATATGAAAGTTGATGATAGTGAAATTTTACGGTGGCTACGGTGTAATGAAGAACTTGCGTGGAATATGTTTCACCGCTAGTGTTAAACCAAGCAAGATAAACCATAACTATCCGTGGTAACGGATTATTCCCAACAATCCTCCCTAAACTTATGATTTCTCGCAAATCAATAAGTTTCTTCAATATATATTAACTTCAAGGATTTGGGAATTCAATCAAACACTTCACTTCTTTTCTCTTAACTTTTGTATAGCTCTCGAACACGATCTTGAAGCCTTTGTAATAATGCTCGACCTTCTCACCGCCTTCATTAACTCGTATGTGTAAGCTTAACATTCTCAGAAGAGCTCCACTCTAAGTGGATATTCTTTCTCGGAAGCATGAAAAGTCTTCTCCATTAGTCAGAGACATGATGAACATCACATGAATCATAATAAAACCACTTTGTACCAAGACATGTGAATAAGGTTTTCCAAGAGTCATCATCAATTTGGTTCAAAAGCCTTCTAAGATTTACCCATAACTGCATCTCCTTTGTATCTTTGAGATCTTGACCATTAAACCTCTCTTGAACTAATTTCCATAATGTATTAAGGTCATCTCTCACAAAAGCTTTAATAAGATCTTCAAATGTTATGAAAGATGAAGTTTCTCCTCCCCACTTGTAATCTTCCATGTTGAAGCAAGATTGCTAGCGTGTAAACTTCCCAATCAATGATAGGATGTCGAATTTACAAATGGTTACGGATAAAAATCTCATCTTCAATAAAAATCATTTCACTCATTTTATCTTTAGTGAACTTCTCAAGGAATCTCTTTCTCAAGAGACTTTGTATGATCTTCATCAACCTTAGTCTTCTTAATAGTTTGAGAATCATGACTTTGGCCTTTCTCTTTAATCTAGGAAATATTCTTTCTTCTTCTTCGAACCCATTGGAATAAAAGATTTATCTTGTTTCACGCTTACGTAGTAAGCCCTTTCAACTTGATCATCGACATTCCTATGAATTGATGCCTTTTCCATTACCAACATGACAACAATAAGTCTTCATATATGCAAGTATTTGTGCCTTGGTTGGTTGTCTTTGTTTCTTCCGATTCTTCTTAATCGAATCGATTACATTATCAAGTGCTTGATTGTTCTTCATCATAATGAAATCTTTCAAGCGAGCGGTTCTTTGTTCCTCGCTTAAAGATGCATCGACAACAAGGTCAATTGCCTTTTTCTTGATTTCGGATTATTATCTACCGTAAACCGAATATCTTCTTCAAGAGGAACATAACTAAACTCCGAGCTTTCTCTTTCATAATGTAAGGTTGGGCGGTGGAAATTGAATCAAGATCTTCCATTCTATCCAATCTTTGAGCTTCCAAAAAGCTAGCAACTTCTATTTCTTTCAACCTTTTCTTTTCAAAGAACTCTTTCAAAGAATTTGATCTTACGAAATCTTCATAGCAAGTTCTCTATCATGATCAATCGAACATGTCTTTTCTTTGAAACCTTCCCTTTAGGTTGTTGTACATCTTCCATAACCGCTTTACCCTTATTATCCTTCAAAGTATCAAATTCTTCACTTGCGGTGGCAAGAATTGGCTCGCAGCGGAAATATCATCGATGGTAAAATCGATTGCGCTTTGGAAAATGTCTTGATCTTCAAGTTGCTCTCCATGAGTTTCACTTCTTTTGCTCCTTCACTTGTATCACCTTCATCTTCAAAATCAATTTTCCTCCCTCGATTGTCGAACTGCTTTTCCTCCCCTGTTTGGAGGAATTTCCCAAATCTTTATCACCGAATCACCATTAGAAGGTGAGGATGAAGATGAAATCACCGACTTTTGCGCTTCTTGTGCTTTTGCAACCTCTGCACCTCTTCTTTTAAGGTCCGAATCTCTGCTTTAACAGCTTGAACATCCGTGGCATGTTGCTTCTTGAAAGTAGCCAATGTCTTTTGTAGAGAATCAACTGTTTTGCTAATTTGGTACACATAACCATCAATTCCAATTGGTTTCCACCGCCTCAAGACTTCCAACTGTGTTACCGTTGGGAGAGGTGAATCATGAGGCATTGGTCTAGACTCCTCCATAGTAGGACTAGGTGGAAGTCTAGAACCACCAACGCTTGTTCCTAGACCAAAAGGTTCGTAAACTTCTTTGTGTTGTCATGAGAGGAGATGATTGTTTTGACCTTCTCTCATAGGTTCGAAGTCGGTGGTGTATAATCAATGTTAGGTACATTAATTATAGGTATAGTTTGTTCGGTTGAAATTTTAGCAAGCATTTGGGGTAGGAGAGGTGTAAAATCATATTGCCATCTTTATTCAAATTTTGAAAACTTTAGGCTTTAGGCAACTGATTTGATAAAATGAGTATGAGGTTGCGGTTGAAATTCATTAAGCACGACTTGCACAAACCTTGGATACATTAAAATTTGGTTTTACTTTGTACATTGCCTTTCATATTGGTAAAAATATAGTTGGACCAGTTGAAAATCTTATCGATGACTAGACAAACTAAAGGATAAGCCATGGTTGAACTAAATTGCTCATAATATGTTTTCTTAGGACTAAGGCAATGTAACAAGGTATGAATCAAAATCTCCGATGGGGACAAAACCACTCTTTTGAAAGTAGCCTTTTATCGGTGGTATCATACCCCATGGATGATAAAGTATCATGAATGTCGACATAGGTAATGTGATGTGACCATTGAGATCATCCAAGTGAAGTACTCTCCTTAGGGATGCCTCAAGAACATCAATAGTTACCCCATCTACAATGGCTCGAGAGCATCCATCGTTTCATGTGTATCTCTATTCTCAAGTGTTATGGATGAGCAAAGTCCAAAACCGATTGATTTGAGAGATATAGATTGTGGGTTTGAAAATCAAAGCATACCTTATATGAGTGGTATGAAGAAAATCCACAATCGATGAAAAACAGGCCACTCTTCTCGGTATTCTTTTGTAAGTAGGCCACTAGATTGTGCTCATCTGCAAATTTCAAAGAAGCCATAGAAACTTTTTATGAAAAATATGATTATGTCGAGAAGAATTGAAGTACTAACTAGCCAATTGAGAGAACAAGATATATAGGGTTAGGGTTTATAATTGATGCATAAGTAAAATTATCTTTAGATAGTAGGTATAATATAGAAAGAAGATATTTTACTTAAAATATTAACCTATATATATGAATATCGGTGGTTACTTTCAACGGCTAGTAAAATTTAATTCTTCGACATAATCGGTTGTAACGGCTAGAACAACAATGGTAAAATAACACCGCGATGGAAACTGTGAACTAGCAAAGGTAATTTTTCACAAAATTTCAAAGAGTAGTGGAAGATAAAATCATTAGAAAACAATATCGCTCCCATTATAGTTTTTAGCAAACTATCAACTATCAACGGATTTGATATGTCTTTACCATGAGTCGCTTGCTATGGACTAGCCAACTCTTAATCATAAAGAATATGGTGAGTTGATAAACATATAGTTTTGGTAAACTATCAACCATAAACGGATTTGTCAAGTCTTTATTAGTAGTTGTTTGCTCGGACTAGTTGATTCTTATGTGTATTAGACATGGTGAATCAATAACCATTTGATGTGTATCTCGGATATACACCTTTAACTCCAACTTCTCATCAAAACATGATATGCATTAGTAAAGATGAGAATAACCAATTTTGTGATCAACCAAAATTACCTTTAACCAAACTTTTACTCAAGCAAAATATCTTCCAAAGTCAACTCAATAATATCTATATTTACTCCTTGACCTACCAAAATAAGAAAAAGGTAAATATCTTCATTAAATAACCCTTCAACCGACTTTGTCTATATAAGAAGACTTGGCTTAAGATAAATTTAATCAACTTTCATTCAAACACAATAACCCCAAAACCATAAACATGAGCAATCCTCTAACACTATCAACATCTCTTCCGACTCAAGAAGAGTATGTAATTGAATCGAATCATCTTCGAAGCATCAAGTTGGTTTGGATACTTCCCACTGTGGGATCTTCATCCAAAAGATATACTAAAGAAACGCTAAGTGAATGCCCGTAGCTAAGCTCGCAAAATCCTTGAGTTCTACTCCGATTCATCGATGATGATGATGCAAATGATGAAACCTATTCTCTTGCTAAAGAGTTGCCAAAAGCTCTTTCAATAGCACTCGAAACATCTATCTCCAATATGAAGCAAATATCCAATCCAACAAGGTCTCGTAATGCTACCAAAACCTCCTCCACATATTCTTGGGCTTCCATGTCCAAGGATGCAATCCACTTTGAGAACAAGAGAAAGAGAGCCCGAAGAATAAACATGACTATGTGGGCAAGGGCAAGAGACCAATGGAATAGTCAAGATAGGTATAGGATGTGCGAGGTGTCGCTTTTGTATTTTGACTAGAGTACTTTTGGTTGTAATGTATGATGTGTTAGTAATGAATTTCCTTTGTTTTCATTTTCCACCGAAAGTATGTTACCACCGGTTTCAATATAGTTCCCATCAGAAAGCGAGTCATCGATGAACAACATAGATAAGGTCTAATAAACCTAGAGCATCGATTCACCAGAGAGTAACTAACAAAAATCCTTCAGACTGCAATTTACTAACATAAACCAAACACTGGAATCATAATTTCGTTGGCAATGGTTAATATATTGAAAGAATTAAGCACGGCAGTGGCTATACTCAATAAAGTCAACACTTAAGCATTGATACATTTTCCAAGAATACAGGACTCTAATTTACTCTTCAACTACCTGCACCTTCCCCTCATTAACTTCTTGAATCCAACTTAATATATATTAAACAGATCATTTAACACAAACCACTTAAATCACATACTCCAAAACTTGTACTCTCAAAGATCATCACTTCAGCAACGCCATGAGTCAATCAAGACCAATCAATCTCTCTTCTAGCGCTTCATCCGATAGTTCATGGATGATTTTGTTTGAAAAACCCAGGAGAGTTGAAAAGAGGAGTATGAGAAGGTTGTATCCAAGAAGAGAAAGCGATCACTTGCTCTTTCAAATCATTTTTCACCGGACCTTCATCACTACAACCAAAGCCTCGGGATGCAACAATCAAAGAAGATAGCTCGAGATCGGCTCCTATGTGTCTCCATATGTTACGAGATGATGAAACCTCGGAAGAGTCCTGAGTGTTCCTCCTCTTGCAAAGCAGAGCTCCTCCCAAGAGTTGCAATCATCACATTCACTACCATTTCTACCAGCACTACCAACAACAGTTCCTTCATCATCCTCACCACCTACTGGTATAGTGGTGATGGGTTTAGCAAGCCCTAGGGTGTATGACTGGATTAACATGCGTGGAGCTCCCAAGGTGATGCCAAGCTGGGGCTTTTCCAAGAAGCCATAAAGGATGAATGATGGATAGGAAGGGGATGGGTTGTTTGTAGTTGTTTTATCAGTTGATGTAGTAATGTTTGTTCTTTGTACCTCATGGATGTAATTTTACTGCACTTTCAGTGCAGTTTTGTAATAACAATAATAATCCATGTTTTCTTTTATCATTAGTGTTCCTTCATCACACATCTCAATCCACTAACTTCATTAACAAAAACTGACAGACAGTCTATTAGTATGCACAAAATCAAAAGAAAAGACATGTTGCCAGTCATGTGCATTGAACACCCATAATTTGTAAATACAAAATCAAATCATTTAGTCCTTGTATGTTCCTGCACATAAGAGTAAAGAGTTAGTTTCTTTTGGGGACCCAAGCCATGATTGACTTGGATCTGCCTCGTGTATCAATATAGTTAAATCTATCAAAGGTCATTGATACACCATTGGGATTGGTTGTAGAGGTGTTTCCTTTAGATTTCCATTCCCAACGTGCTGAGGCCATCACAGCATTTCCCATGTCCCCCATTTTCTTGTTCAAAACCCTTGCAGTGGTAACTTTTAAATGAGCAGTGGTAATCACCGTTTCTTTTAGGTACCCACTGTTGGTTATTATTAACCTTTTAGTTTGAAAGGTTCTTTTTCCTGTTTGTGATTTATTAAAACTTGTTTTAGTGTTTGCACTTTAACAGTGACTTAGGGTGAGCAGTGTTAGCAGATTTTGCGGTGGCAAGTGTTTTGAGGCCACTTCTAAGTTGAACTCGCTCTTGGGACCATTTTGCAATTAGAACTAGGGTGTACATTATGTTGATATCTGTTAGACTCCACCCTTTTGTTCCCATAGACTACCCTTCTCCCAACATGATAGTCACAATAAGCATGTAAATGATCAAAACTACCACGATATAGCATGCCTTATTATTCATAACAAAATCACTACCTAGTTGTTGAGATTTAACATGATTCCAACTCCTCCGTTACTCCTAGGAGTCAGAGGCTTGTTCCTATACATCTCAAAGATACCTTACAGCTTGATCTAGGTTTATTTGGTTTCTAGGTTCCTCTGTAATGATTAGCAACTTTTGGGATAGTAGTCTCTACATTCTTTTAACACTCTCATCTACAACGGATGAGTCACTAGCACTCTCAAAAACATCATTATCTAGCTTACTCTCTTCCTCACTCTTCACAACTCGTGTCTTTTAAAGGACCATATTCTCTTACAAGATCCTTAAAATCCTCTATACATGTATGAGCTAAATCTATACCGAGGTGAATGAACACCCCTTATCGGTGGAGGCGCACATTATAACCCATACCGACTTAACTTTATTATATACTTGAGCATTCCAAATTTTATCAATTGACTCGATCGATGATAACATGTGTCTATAGTTAAATTGACATTTTCAAGTTTCTTTTGGAGTTTTCAAGCTCCTTTTGGTATGCTTCATTCACAGCAGTTGTATGTTCTACCTCTCTCCTAAGAAGAATCATATCATCATTAAAATTTGACTCATTTGCCTGATAGTGCTCTATTTGTTTTTCTAAAACTGCCATGGCTCTCCTAAGATTAGCTACAGTATAATTAGCAGTGTATAACTCTTCTCTTTCATTAAAATATAAATTATTAAGTCTTTCAACTTCTGTAAAACCCTAAAAATACGAAACATAGATAAAGACTAAAATACCCTCGAAATCAAAAATTATAAAATACGTACAATACGTTTATAATCATTTAACGAAATTAAAACTAATTTACGAATAATTAAAACTTAACGAATATGTTACGTGATCGATTTTGGTACGACGAGAGATTTAAACGTTTCGCTAATATGTTGGGCCTCGTTTTCTTTAATGGTGAACCATTTAAGCCGTTCGTTGTTTGTATGGAGCCGAGAGTCCAAGGAAGAGCCCAGGGCGTTTGTTTTTTGTGTCGTGTGGGGCAATAGCCAAGCCCACATGGGCGTGGGTTTTGTGTGTTCGGTTGGACCAAGCCGAGACCCAAACCCCCTCCTAAAGCCCTAAACCGAAAATACTACTACTATATATACAATACATAAACTCAAAAGTGAAACCCTAGTTTAGTTTTGGTTGCCTCTCTTTCTTTTTGCTCCTACTCGGCGAACCCTACAACCTTTGGTGTCGAGATTTTGCTTCAACCAAGTTAAGGTATAACATGTTTCTCGTCTTCCTTTGATGCACCTTAAGTTAATATATTGTAGCTAGTTTGTTTTGTCGACTTGTGTTTTTCTTTTGTGTTGAGCCGTACGAAACCAAAACAAACAAACCATATGAATTGAACCTTGTAATATTAAGAGAACATGTATGTAATACGTATTGTTTGAATCGGATCATAGGTATGTCGAGCACAAGAGAACCAAACCACATATATAAATGTTATCATGCCTAATAAATTCGAAACCCTAATTGGAATGGAACCCTAAGTGTAATTAATGGTCTAAACATGTAATTATAATGGTTTTAATAAACCCTAAAACTGGACAGCATCATATGTCGAATTTGGGTGTGTTATAGATCCAATTTTATAAGGGCAATAATCTGGGTTTTTGTTGGAAAAGTTTATTTTATGTCTTAGTTAAGTTTTACAAGTGGTTTGGTCGGATTTGGAGTTGTCTAAGTCGTATTTTTGAATTTTACAAAATCAAGTGTCAAAGCTGAGAAAACGGGTCTGAAATTTAGTTGTATTGTTTGATTTTTCATTTTCAAACCATAAATAATTGGGAGCTCTCCTTTTACAGGAGTGATATTTATGACATAAATGAATTTCTGGGAGTTTTGGGAATTTTTCCAAGGTGTCTAAACAGGTCCAATAAGTGTAAACTTTTAAGGTGTATTTTCTGATTACTTTCTGGACAGGTCTGGACTTGTGATTTTCCATAGGCCATTTGGCATAGATATAGAACCCACCAATTTTTGGAGACTCTTTTAACTCATATGGGAACCTCTGGGATTTTGTTTGATTTCATTTGAGCTAAGTAAGTATTTTATAAAAATCACTAAAGTCTGGTCCGAATATGAGTTTAAGAAACTGAAAGATAAAATATGATATCAATAGGTAACACACTTACAAATGCATAAGAAGCTTATAAAATGAGAATATACTTATAACTCTAAGAATGTTAATGCGATGAATCCGTTATAACCTTAATGATGCTAATAAATATTAAATAAATCATAATCCGTGTAGATTCGTTGAAGGAGACGCGACCTTATATCTTCGTGATTCACTCGCTCGTTTGCTTTTCTCTCATTTGCGTTAAGGTACGATATTCGACCTTTTAGTAAAGGTTCCTTATGATGTTCTTTTCGTTAGCTTTCCTATTTTACTTATTAAGGTTTCCGATGCCATTGCTATGAACCCTTTCCTGATTGTTTGACCTGTTGCTTATCTGAACTTATGTTTTATTGAACCATGCAATGTCTGATTTGAACTTTATGTTAGGAAGACTTTGATATGCAAGTTTGTTGAACTCTACTATGTTTAATTATGAACTTCTAATTATGAATGTATGATTTGTGACTGTTATATGAACTTTTGACTTCTGAATATTTGATTTTGAACTATATGATATGAAAACTTTGATTTTGAAAACATGATTTAATCTTTGATAAAGTATGATCTATGTCAGTTTTGACATTCTAATTTGACCTAAGTTAGTTTGACACCCGAGCCAAATAGTAACTAGTCATGGGGGTTCCATGTCCGTGTCAGTGATGCACCATTGACATGACTCTAGGGCAGTAGAGTGAAGTTCTGCCACGTCCCTTATCTATTATTTGTTATGAGCTCAAGTTATATTATATTATCAATATATGTTTGTGGGGCGTATGGATGCATCCTAGATCTGATCTGTTATCCGATATGATTTGTCTAGGTGAATGATGTCGTGTGCAATACGCATCTTCATAAAACTCTGGGAGCTCGCTACTCCGTATTATTTTGAGATTGTTTCTATATAGTTATGATGTTTTGATATGATATGTTTTGGGCTCGTGGTAGTTAACTAAATCTTTATTTGTTATTTCTATGTTAAGTATTCTGATTATGATTCGGTATGTTCAAGTGTTAATAATTATGTGCTCGGCTTATTATATGTTATTATATGTGGTTATGCTTTTGCATGTTTATGTGACTACCGCTCACTATGCTAGGTTATGATTAATATGTTTAAACATGATTTGCATCTTTGTCATCTGATGTTATGTTAGTTTATCGTTATGTGAATTCGTTGATCTATGAGATGAATGTGCTAGTGTGAAAGTGAGTATTCTATAAGTTTGGTATGTATAATTTGTTCAGTTAATTTTGTGAACTTTGCTTATGCGTTAGTGTTTTATCTGCCTATGTGACCTGCCATACTTTAACTCTGTTGATGTTAGGATTTGATCTGAGAACTGGTTTAGCTTATGATATCTGTTTTGATAATTGCTAATGGTTATGCTATGTTTTGTTTGGTCTATTTAATTATAGTTTGTCTACTATGTTTCTATTTGCTTGTGAGGTCGCCATGATTTGATTGCTATTTCATTCTTTGCAATATTGAATTAAGTGTGTTAAGTGAAGGTTAATTAATTTGTTGAATGCCATGTTTATTTTTTTTGAAAGTGTTTCCGTTAGCCTTAGACTTTTCGTTTGGTTTATATGTACTCTATTTCTTCTTGATATGTTAAGTGTCTGGTTATTTTGATATGTTTGCGTTGGAGTCATCAATATGCTATGTGTTTGTCCTTGATTGCTAATTGTTTTTCCGGATTTCTGTGCAATTGTGTTTCTGCAGAATCCTCAATGATTCATTATTCTCATTCCGCTACGATTTTATTATTCGTTTCTTTGTTCAATTCGTATTTATGTTTTTGTTTAGTTTTTGTTTTGTTATATCATTCTCACTGGGCTTGTAAGCTCACCAAGACTTTTCTTTTCTGCGGCGGTATTTAAGCATTCAAGATGAGCTTATGGGATAGCCGATCTGGGTTGAGAATAGAGCTGAGAGCAAGACTTGACCTTTAGATATCTTAGATTTATTTTGAAGTTTAGTTATTTATGTTTTCTTTTTGAATATTTCGTAAAGACTTTCGTTTTTGTATAGCACTTAAAGTTCTGATATGAAACTGTATTTGTGATATCTTTACCCTTGTCGGGTTGGGGTGTTACAATTATGGTATCAGAGCTCTAGGTTTTAGGACCCTTAGAGCTTAGGCTATGACCTGTGAGGATGGGGTAGACATTAGGTTTCCGTCTATTCAGATATCTTTCGATTCCTTTTGACTGTCGTTCATATTCGGCTTCGATATTCTTTTGTCTTCACTGAGTTGGCCCTCCTCTTTTCGCATCGAATTTTGTTATTTTGTTTTCGCTCGTCCATTTGTCGATCGTTAGATGGAGACTACCCGTGGAGCCGAAGAAGATGGTGCCGACCTGCGTTCGCAATGCAGTTCTGTCTTTGGAGAGGTTCGTAGCGAAGCCACACCCGATCGCCGTCTTGTTGGAGACATCGATGTCTTCTTTGGAGGAAGCTGGACGGACCAACCAAAGGCGCAAAAGACGGAGATAAGATTCAACCGGTGGCTGAGAAAGTTCATCTACTTCATATGATTTGGGCGCGACGTGTGTTACTCTGATTCGTTTGTCACGCGTTTTGAGGCGGTTTGATATCTTACTACATGATTTTGATCGGCATTACTTTTCTTTGATTCGTTCAGAACTCGATTTGAATCGTGAAGTTTTATCGTTTAGTATTCTGGTATAACTCAGCTTTTCTTTCTAGATCGTCAGTAATGAGTCATGAGGAACTATTTTGTGCATTGGTGGCCTTCTTTTCTTTTGTGGTATGGTAAGTTGTTTTGATGTCATATATGCTGCATAAATGTGTATCTGGTCTGTTATAGTAGGTTACTTGCTATATGTATGTTATCTGTATGTGGTATGTTTTGTTATGATATTAGTTATATGTTTTGTCATGACCCGAGACCGAATATAATGACAATAAGAACTTGTTATGTGATGCAAGTATTATGACGCCTGATCAACGTAATAATACCGAGATCATATAATCTGAACTTATTGAAGGTATACGACGTCTGGGAAATGCCTGTGGTTGATGTGTGAATGGACTTTGACTTGTATCTGTTATTTGTCACTCCTCATGCCTGTTTGAAATTTTGTACCTATTTGTGAGATTTTGTCGATATCTGTTACGTGTAAGTTTTGTACGCTTGGAATTCGAAATTGTTATGATTTGTGTGAACCATGGATTGCTATGTTTGCTCTAAATGTGTACGTCTCCGTATACCCTTATTGTGATCATTGGATATTTCGTGAAGTGTTTGAGGAACATTAGATCCTTTTAGTTTGATTATCTGCGATTAGTAAGACCTTTAGGATTCGTTCTGTCTATGCATATGATTGTTTTCTTCATTAGATACCTGAATAAGTTGGAGTGTGTTTTGATTTTCGCATCTCATCTTTTCTTGCTAATACTTTAATAAGTATATGATTAGCGTCATCATTTATTCCTTGAAGTTCCGAAATCCACATTTGTTGCCGTTCTGTCCGTCTTGTCCAATTTCGAGGACGAAATTTTCTTTTTAGAAGGGGAGAGTTGTAAAACCCTAAAAATACAAAACATAGATAAAGACTAAAATACCCTCGAAATCAAAAATTATAAAATATGTACAATACGTTTATAATCATTTAACGAAATTAAAACTAATTTACGAATAATTAAAACTTAACGAATATGTTACGTGATCGATTTTGGTACGACGAGAGATTTAAACGTTTCGCTAATATGTTGGGCCTCGTTTTCTTTAATGGTGAACCATTTAAGCCGTTCGTTGTTTGTATGGAGCCGAGAGTCCAAGGAAGAGCCCAAGGGGCGTTTGTTTTTGTGTCGTGTGGGGCAATAGCCGAAGCCCACATGGGCGTGGGTTTTTGGTGTGTTCGGTTGGACCAAGCCGAGACCCAAACCCCCCCTCCTAAAGCCCTAAACCGAAAATACTACTACTATATATACAATACATAAACTCAAAAGTGAAACCCTAGTTTAGTTTTGGTTGCCTCTCTTTTCTTTTTGCTCCTACTCGGCCGAACCCTACAACCTTTGGTGTCGAGATTTTGCTTCAACCAATTTAAGGTATAACATGTTTCTCGTCTTCCTTTGATGCACCTTAAGTTAATATATTGTAGCTAGTTTGTTTTGTCGACTTGTGTTTTTCTTTTGTGTCGAGCCGTGCGAAACCAAAACAAACAAACCATATGAATTGAACCTTGTAATACTAAGAGAACATGTATGTAATACGTATTGTTTGAATCGGATCATAGGTATGTCGAGCACAAGAGAACCAAACCACATATATAAATGTTATCATGCCTAATAAATTCGAAACCCTAATTGGAATGGAACCCTAAGTGTAATTAATGGTCTAAACATGTAATTATAATGGTTTTAATAAACCCTAAACCGGACAGCATCATATGTCGAATTTGGGTGTGTTATAGATCCAATTTTATAAGGGCAATAATCTGGGTTTTGTTGGAAAAGTTTATTTTATGTCTTAGTTAAGTTTTACAAGTGGTTTGGTCGGATTTGGAGTTGTCTAAGTCGTATTTTGAATTTTACAAAATCAAGTGTCAAAGCGAGAAAACGGGTCTCGAAATTTAGTTGTATTGTTTGATTTTCATTTCAAACCATAAAGAATTGGGAGCTCTCCTTTTACAGGGTGATATTTATGACATAAATGAATTTCTCGGGAGTTTTGGGAATTTTTCCAAGGTGTCTAAACAGTCCAATAAGTGTAAACTTTTAAGGTGTATTTTCGATTACTTTACGGATGTGTCGGACTTGTGATTTTCCATAGGCCATTTGGCATAGATATAGAACCCACCAATTTTTGGAGACTCTTTTAACTCATATGGGAACCTCTGGGATTTTGTTTGATTTCATTTGAGCTAAGTAAGTATTTTATAAAAATCACTAAAGTCTGGTTCGAATATGAGTTTAAGAAACTGAAAGATAAAATATGATATCAATAGGTAACACACTTAAAAATGCATAAGAAGCTTATAAAATGAGAATATACTTATAACTCTAAGAATGTTAATGCGATGAATACGTTATAACCTTAATGATGCTAATAAATATTAAATAAATCATAATCCGTGTAGATTCGTTGAAGGAGACGCGACCTTATATCTTCGTGATTCACTCGTTCGTTTCCTTTTATCTCATTTGCGTTAAGGTACAGATATTCTGACCTTTTTAGTAAAGGTTCCTTATGATGTTCTTTTCGTTAGCTTTCCTATTTTACTTATTAAGGTTTCCGATGCCATTGCTATGAACCCTTTCCTGATTGTTTGACCTGTTGCTTATCTAAACTTATGTTTTATTGAACCATGCAATGTCTGATTTGAACTTTATGTTAGGAAGACTTTGATATGCACGTTTGTTGAACTCTACTATGTTTAATTATGAACTTCTAATTATGAATGTATGATTTGTGATCATATATGAACTTTTGACTTCGAATATTTGATTTTGAACTATATGATATGAAAACTTTGATTTTGAAAACATGATTTAATCTTTGATAAAGTATGATCTATGTCGGTTTGACATTCTAATTTGACCTAAGTTAGTTTGACACCGAGCCAAATAGTAACTAGTCATGGGGTTCCATGTCCGTGTCGTTGATGCACCATTGACATGACTCTAGGCGATAGAGTGAAGTTCGCCACGTCCCTTATCTATTATTTGTTATGAGCTCAAGTTATATTATATTATCAATATATGTTTGTGGGCGTATGGATGCATCCTAGATCCGATCATTATCCGATATGATTTGTCTAGGTGAATGATGTCGTGTAATACGCATCTTCATAAAACTCGGGAGCTCGCTATCTCCGTATTATTTTGAGATTGTTTCTATATAGTTATGATGTTTTGATATGATATGTTTTGGGCTCGTGGTAGTTAACTAAATCTTTATTTGTTATTTCTATGTTAAGTATTCTGATTATGATTCGGTATGTTCAAGTGTTAATAATTATGTGCTCGGCTTATTATATGTTATTATATGTGGTTATGCTTTTGCATGTTTATGTGACTACCGTCTACTATGCTAGGTTATGATTAATATGTTTAAATATGATTTGCATGCTGTCATCTGATGTTATGTTAGTTTATCGTTATGTGAATTCGTTGATCTATGAGATGAATGTGCTAGTGTGAAAGTGAGTATTCTATAAGTTTGGTATGTATAATTTGTTCAGTTAATTTTGTGAACTTTGCTTATACGTTAGTGTTTTATCTGCCTATGTGACCGCCATGCTTTAACTCGTTGATGTTAGGATTTGATCCGAGAACTGGTTTAGCTTATGATATCTGCTTTGATAATTGCTAATGGTTATGCTATGTTTTGTTTGGTCTATTTAATTATAGTTTGTCTACTATGTTTCTATTTGCTTGTGAGACGCCATGATTTGACCGCTATTTCATTCTTTGCAATATTGAATTAAGTGTGTTAAGTGAAGGTTAATTAATTTGTTGAATGCCATGTTTATTTTTTTTGAAAGTGTTTCCGTTAGCCTTATACTTTTCGTTTGGTTTATATGTACTCTATTTCTTCTTGATATGTTAAGTGTCTGGTTATTTTGATGTGTTTGCGTTGGAGTCATCAATATGCTATGTGTTTGTCCTTGATTGCTAATTGTTTTTCCGGATTTCTGTGCAATTGTGTTTCTGCAGAATCCTCAATGATTCATTATTCTCATTCCGCTACGATTTTATTATTCGTTTCTTTGTTCAATTCGTATTTATGTTTTGTTTAGTTTTGTTTTGTTATATCATTCTCACTGGGCTTGTAAGCTCACCCGCACTTTTCTTTTCTGCGGCGGTATTTAAGCATTCAAGATGAGCTTATGGGATAGGCGATCCGGGTTGAGAATAGAGTGAGAGCAAGACTTGACCTTTAGAGATCTTAGATTTATTTTGAAGTTTAGTTATTTATGTTTTCTTTTTGAATATTTCGTAAAGACTTTCGTTTTTGTATAGCACTTAAAGTTCTGATATGAAACTGTATTTGTGATATCTTTACCCTTGTTGGGTTGGGGTGTTACAACTTCTCTAGCAGCCCTACATGTTTTAGAGCAACATTCAGAGTTTTGTACCTCAGAGTCAGAGAAAGCCATGAGAGCAAATTCAGTAGCAACAAGAGCAGCATCTGAATGTTCTTCTTCTTGTTCATCATCCATGAAACTCCAATCATAACTCACACCATCAATAGCCAACATTGCCTTTGGTTCTTCCACAGTTGGTCCCTTCTTTTGCTTGTACCATGTAGACCTGTTGTCCTTGGTCTTTGGTCTTCTACATTCTCTAGCAAAATGTCCAAACTTGTGGCAGTTAAAGCACTCCACTTTCTTCTTATCAAAACCTGCAGTATCATCACCATTAATGTGAATAGGCTTGCCAGTCTTCTTGTAAAACTTCTTAGCCATCATGCTAAGAAGAGCTATCTGCCATTTTATATCCATCTCTTCCAAGTCATCTTCATCAATTTGCTCTATGTCTTCATGAGTTAAGACAAAGCCATCAACTTGTGTGGAGATAAAAGCATAAAAGGTAGAATCTCCAATACTAGCAACCTTCTTTTTGGAACCTGCAGTGGTAACATTAACATTACCAGTGGAAACTTTAGAACCTACAGTGGCAATATCATCATCACTATCATCTTGAATCATCATCATCAGCGAATTTGACAACAATGCCAAGCTACTAGAGCTTGTACCAAGTTTCCGCCTTCTTCAACCTTTGCTCAATAAGTTTGAAGTTGTTGTAAAGATCATTGAGCTTCATTGTTTCAATGTCTGCTTTGTTTTCCCATCAAGAACATTGGTTTGAAACTCAAGGCAAACTTCTTAGAAACTTCAAATTGAGGTCTTCCTTTTCTACCTCAATGCCAAACACGATTAGTTGTGTAACAATCTTACGAAGTTTGGTAAAAATGCTATCAAGAGAGTCATTGCTTGAAGCATAGAAGTTTTCATAACTTTGCTTTAACATTGTCTTACGAGTCTTCTTTGTTGCATCATTACCACCAAACACCGAGCAAATCTCTTCAAACAGTTCTTTAGCGCCTTGAATTTGTTTGAATGCAATAATCGGTCTCTAGGAAGAGTCATCGACAATAGACTTCTAGCTTTAAGATCATTCTTCTTTTGAGCTTTTTCGAATTTGATTCGAGCACGAAACTTTCACAACATCCGTGTCACCAACTTTTGAAGTAGTAGTCACAGATTTGAAAGAATCATCAAGTTGAATGATCTCCATAGAGCATAGTCTGTATGAGGAAGTATTGCTCAATCAAGATCCTCCACATCTCAAACTCATTAAGCTTAAGCTTAGGGAGTCCGGTGTAGAAGAAGAGTTTGATTGATTGTTTTCCATCTCCATTGTCTTGAGAGAGTAAGTCAAGCTAATTCTTTGGATCTTCTAAAACAAAATATCAGAACCTTGCTCTGATACCACTTGATGGATCTAAGACACTCTCCTTGTGTCAATGATATTTTGTATAATATTATCAAGCAAGCGGAATTTACTTAAGTAATACTTAGAAGACAAATTATATGATGTATGAGAGTAAACACAAGTTAACACAAAACTCAAGCTCCAATATTATTAATGAAATAATACGAGTGATCTTGGTATCACTAGGGTTACACCTTGAAGCTTTAGGTAATATTGTCAAGTGTCGCACCTAAGACTATGACCTAGGATCTCATTTTATATAAGAAGGAGTCCTTTACAAGATAAGTATATAGCTAACATAATAGAATATACACAAGATCTATTCTATACTTATCAAGACGCGTTTAACCTTATCATTAACTGATAGCAGTGGTAATGAAGAACTTGCAGTGGGAATATGTTTCCACTGCTAGTGTTAAACCAAGCAGTATAAACTATAACTATCCGTGGTAACGGATTATTCCCAACAAATTGTTCTGTGATGCATTCCAAGATCGCTAGTAAGACT
Organism: Chrysanthemum lavandulifolium; assembly: GCA_022545495.1. Lineage (NCBI taxonomy): Eukaryota > Viridiplantae > Streptophyta > Magnoliopsida > Asterales > Asteraceae > Chrysanthemum > Chrysanthemum lavandulifolium. Next base: position 184,770,102 of record CM040242.1, read on the forward strand.
ACATTCGTGTAGTTAGGATTAACTAAATGATAAGAGGCATTAGGATAACCCTTGTTTTAAACATGTAATTTAATTACGCCATCTACATCGGTTGAATAATTTTCCCGACACCCTTACGATGTACACATATTTAGTACACGATAACCCTAGTTAACCCCTCAGAGCCTATCATTTTCACGGTTCTCATGATGTTCCGGTCTCCGGAATATCAATGAAGAGCATTTTTTACAATCCGCCCCTAAATGTTACACCTAAATCGCCTTAGCCTACCTTGTATGCACTCACCTTTAGTGCATTCTTGTTATTTGTTAAACCCTTAGTTCAATTATCTAGTTACTTGTATGGTTACTAAGTCGAGTCATATCATTTGTATACAGTTTTGGGACGATTGGGACTCATGGGTTAAAGTAATATTTTATGGAGTAACGGGAAAGAACGATAAATTCAAATTCTCTTTGTCACCGTAATTAAGTACTCCAAGTGTTTTGATCTTTTCAAATCGGGTCAATTAGTATTAGTGAATTAAAAACTCAAGTGTAGGGATGCTCCTATAAATACCTTTATTTTGATGTTATCATAGAGGATGGTAGAGTAAAAAGGTATGAAAAAAAATCAAAAAAAAAAGAGAAAAATAGTTGTTAAAAAAAAAAAAAATGAAAAAAAATAAGAAAAACATACGGGCTACCATCCTACATCTATCTTTATGTTTATGTTTTTAAGTTTATGTTTATATTTTGTTTCAAGGTATCTAGTGTTAGTGAGTCGAGTCGTGGCTTAGCAACGCCACGCTTTACATGCTTGTAATATAAGATTTTTGACTTGCCACCCCTAAATATCCCCTTATCCAACAAAACCCTTTACTTCCCTACCCTAAGCCTAACATTACAATCCTTTATAAAGACCTCTTAGATAGTTATTCCTAGGTGCTTACGCCAAAGCGGTGGAGGTTTGATCTATTCTCAAGCCTATAGTAATTTATGTACTATGTCAGGTGATGAGTGTTTATCTTCCATTTCCTTACATGTTATACTTCATATAAACCCGAGAGATGAGAGAATCCAAATACCAATTGTGAGGTGCCAGTGTATAATTTACGTGCTTGTTATGACTATTGTGGCAGTTGTACTTGTTGTAAATTACTTTAAACCAATGCTACATGACCCCTAACTTATAAATGGATTGGCCAAAAAGCTCATTTGCTTGAGGACAAGCAAATTCCAAGTGTATGGATATTTAATAAGGATTTAAAACATACGTTTTTAGGGGGTCATTTAAGCCCTAAATCGACACATTTTTTATCCGTTACTACTTAAAATCGTTCCTTTTCACATTTTAGGTCTTTTCGAAGCAAAATACTAGAATGAAGGATATTTGGACGAAAAGGAGCGAAAACATAAAGAAAAAGGCAAAGTCAATATCCAAGGCAATTATGCAAGCCTGACGGTGTCCCAACCAAAGGGCGACGCCGTCCCTAAGGAATAAATCTGATTAGAATGCAAGCGACGACTCAGGTGAAAAAGAGGTTCTAAAGCTAGACGGCGTCACGCCTAAAATCTTGAAGGCGCCTCCCTTAGTTTCTACACCAGACGCCCAAGAACCATCTCAAGATGACGTCCTTCATGAAGACGGACGGCGTCACACTCATCAACTGACGTCGTCCCAACGATAACTTGGCCTAAACGAAACCCTAAAGATGCCGACCTGACGGTGTCACCATCAAAAGGCGACGTCGTCGCACTTGTAAATCTATATATAGAATTCGATTTTTATGCATTTAGGGAGGTAGAATTTTGGAAAGCAAACCCTAATTCGTGTGTAGTCTGACTTGGAAAATATTTTAGGGTTTCAAACCCTTCTTTAAATCATAAGATAAGTTTGTTAATCCATCATATCATTATGTGTTAGGATTTAGAAAATCCAATAGTTAAAGAGTCGGTCACCTCAAGTATATGTATTCGTTAGAAAGCTCGTAGTCGTAGTCATTTAATGTTAGTTAAGTAACACCATGGAGGACGGACGGTCTTTACCCACTGTATGCCTGATCCAAAGCCGGTAGGAGGCGTGTCTTGTAAGAACCTATAAATACCCTTTTCCTAGCAAGGCAAATGGTTGGAGATTTCAATATCATTTTTCTTTGTCTCACTAAAGTTCCCAAAACTCTTCCACGTTCTCTCTCTAAAACATCATTCATACGCCCCCTATATGATCTTTGTTATGTGTTTATGAAAACCAATATCTAACAATTGGTATCAAGAGCCATGGTTTGATCACTCATCTTTCATGTTCTTGGATTTCTAGTGGTTTTCATAAGGTTTTTGGGTTTGAATGAGTTTAGAGTAGTTTGCATCATTTGGATCATTTCTTGTGATAAAGTTTGGATTTTGATAGTACTTTTGTGTTTAGAATCATTATAAGTGTTTAGGTTTTGGTTTGGAAGGCTTGAATCATCGTGGTTGGGTTGTTTTTGAATTGAAAAGTGGCGTTTGTTGAATATTTCATGGATGCGATTTGTGTCTCGTAAAGTGATTCTTCTATGCGATTTGTCCCAGTTTCTATGCGACTAGTCTCATTAACAATTGCTTATTGAAGCGATTTGTCACTTATTTTATGCGATTTGTCAGTTTCTGTGAAGCGATTTGTTTATTATGCAATTTGTCTATTGAGACAAAACGACACGAAAGGACAAAGTAGTGGAAGTAGTGGGTGTACTCGTGTACTATGCGATTTGTCAGTTTATGCGATTTGTCAGCTTATGCGATTTGTCTAGGGTGTGATTTGTCTGCTAAGCGATTTGTCATTTAAGCAATTTGATAATCAAGGTGCGATTTGTCTAGGGTGCGATTTGTCTAGGGTGCGATTTGTCTGGATTGCGATTTGTCAGGACTGTAATTTGTCAGAACTGCGATTTGTCTTGGGTGCGATTTGTCAGGTGTGCGATTTGACTATTAAGACTTGTCGTTTCTTCGTGTTACATTTTACGGTTTTTCTCTTCATTTTGTAAAATCCCGTGAAAGAATCTATTTCCCGGTTTAATCAAAGAGTTGTAAAATCTGTAATCATGTCTACAATCACTTCTTCCGTTGTGATGACGTTCAAGCTGCAGGATCTGATACTCGTCCTCCCATGCTGGATAGAACCGATTATAACTCTTGGGCTCAAAGAATCAGACTGTATTGCTTAGGAAAGGAAAATGGGGTTAACATACTTAAGTCAATTGATGAAGGACCATATCAAATTGAGACTACTAGGACATCCTCGAACTGTTGTTGATGGTTCGGTTGTATTGGGATTAGATGCACCAAAGATGTATGATGAGCTTGATGATAAGGAGAAAAGAGATACGATGCGGACATCGAGCTTCAAACATCATACTTCAAGGTTTACCTAAGGATATCTACAAGCTGATCAATCACAACACTGAAGCTAAGGTAGTATAGGATAATGTTAAGATGCTTCTCTCTGGTTCAGAACTGAAAAAAGAAGACAGGGAGTCTCAGCTTTATGATGACTTTGAGAATTTCAAAATGAAACCAGGGGAAAGTGTGTAGGATATTGGATTTCACATACATATCATAACATTAACACTTTAAGCATATAGATGATTTTAGAGAGAGAGAAAGTGGGATATTCTAGAAAGAGAAACTTGTGGAATATTAGATTACCAAAGAACATCCAACCCTCTACCTTGCAAGGTAGAGGGTATTTATAGGTTACAATCTAAACGACCTCCTAACGGCCTGTGGATCAGGGATACAATGGGTAAAGACCCGTCCTTCCTCCACGGTGATGCACTAAACTATTCTATGCTACTAATTTACTACTAAATAACGTAAATAATGACAAGTCTACGAGCTAACTTAGGCTAGATATCATTTGGGGTGACCGACTCTTTAACTTATGGAATTTCCAATTCCTAACAATCTCCCCCTAAGGGAGGTCACCCCATAAATTACATTGTGAATCCTAGCTTTCTAATAAATCTTCATTCTTGAGCTCGAGACTTCTCTTCAACAAAGTAATCAAACTAAGTGCATCCGTGGAGAGTACATTATTGAACAACCGAAATGAATAATTCGTGGAGGTTGAGTGTCCGATCCACGATGATAACCTTTGAGCATTATAAGAGATCATCGACCACGAAAGCTCAACATCATACATTGAAGTGTTGCCGGCATGTGATAAAATGACAAATCGGACCGACATGCTCACATTCGGATCATGAAATCTTCTTATCGAGTAGCGAAGCTTTCGTTGATTCATGATATTGGCAGCGTAGCGAAGCATGGAGTGTAAATATCGAGTCATTGATGCACTAATCATGATTTCTTTTGAGATGAATGTGTTAAGTGAGCATGCGGCTATGGATTGACCGCTTCATTCGATCACCGCAAACGTGGGGCGACACGCATACAATAGTTAGCAATAAATCGCATCGAAAGTGTCTTTGATCACTTTTGTTGAATTGAGGTACACGCCCACGGTTCCCGTTGATCGAGACAAGCATCGCTGTGATCGGTATAATTCAAGAATTTCCTTGATGTGGTTTCATGGTGCTCTAGTCGTTCTCAAACCGAACGTCTCAAAGAAGACAACACGGAGTGAGTGAACCAATGGATAGAGATTCACCGATTGATGAAAAGATATTTGAAAAAAATAATCGTGTATTGCCCAATAGAAATTGTTTTTGCAATACAACGAAGGTTTTAATGAAAATCAATTATCAATCATAAAACACCTTTTGATTTGAAATATTCGTACACGGTCGATGTGCTAAAGAAAAGGGTTTTAAGCACAATGACCGGTTTTTCAAAGGTATCCGTCAATCCATAACTCGAACCGTGATTGATTCAAAAGATTGAATTGCTCCATTGTTTCATTCGGTTGTCACATGGTTGATCTATTGGGTAGATCTCACACGCCACCCACCGTGAGCTTGTTTGATGTTAGCTCGAAGGCTTTCCATCTTCATTGTGAATATGTTTGCATATCACTCGGATGTTCCGCAATACCACAAGGATAATGTGGGACTCAAGATATAATCTCTTTCCACATTGAGTGAAACAAAGAGTCTTCATTGAAAGTGTCCTAATGAGATTTATTGATGATCTCGTGGCTCTAGACTCAATTTGTGCATATTTGGATCCCGTCTTGGGAGACTAGGGAGAGGGCTCCTTCTTCAATATCAACAATCTCTAAGAGAAAGTCGATAGGTTATGTAGGTTCCCGTGAGAATGAAACAAGCCCTTTAAGAGGAACTTGAGTGGTTTGGGAAGTTGTAGTGCAGAGGCGTCCGGGTCTATGACGTCTTGTCTTCAATACCGATGTTACCATCGGTAGCATATGACCGATTCTTGCCATATGGTTGAATAAATGGAGGGCTATTTCTTTTCACCCTTTTCTCATTCAATTCTTTTTCATTCTTCAACCCCTTCAATGCTTACCGAGACTTCATAGCTTGAGCCTTGTTGGGTTTATTCCAGTACTAGCTCTGTCTCAGTCCGCACTCTTCTCATATCTCATTTTTCTCCTTTTATCATTATACCTAAGTACTTCTACACTAACTAGTGGATTATCCCTGGGTAGATCCCTCCGGTTCTGGCGGATCATGGGAACAAATACCTAACCTTATCATCCTTATATCACCATACATAAAGTAAAGTTGGTTGGTCTATTTGGTATTGTTCATCTGCCATAGGAACCAATTGAAAACCATTTGAAAATCAATCCAGATACTTGTGATATATTATCAAAGCATTTTGTACCTGAATTGTTTTTGATATTTTTAGAACAAGTGCTCCCCCTCAACATGTGCATCAAATGTTTGACATCGTTTTGCACACGGAGGCAAGAGGAAGAATTTACTTCTTTGATTACCATTTTCTAAAAGATATCAACATCACTTCCCAGATCAAATCAAGTAGATAAAGCATTTTGGGGAAGGATGAGGTTTTCATAATTTTGCTCCCCCTCAATATGTACCTCGAGGTTTGAAAAGAGTTTTGCACATACTAGAGGGAACCTGCAAATTGATCACATCCCCATACAGAAACCAAATGAAAATCAATCAAGGTATTTTATGATGAAACATATAAATCTTTGTACCTTGAAGGTTTCTTTTCGATTTGAAATGCTCCCCTTGATATATGCTTAGGTATATTGAAAAATAATTTAGCATATATGAGAGAGCAGTATGCGCATTGAAATGGTCATCTTTTATCATCTTTCATATTTATATCACATTTTCTCCCCCGATAAAAAATTTCAAATCCTTTGAGATTTTGGATCTCAAGTGATTTAAATATGTATGAAACAAAACATTTGTTGGAGAAAAATGTGTCTGGTTTAATAAGATTAAAGTGGACAAGACTGAAGTTCCCTTTTTGTACAAAAGGGAAACCACAAAACACAACCTAGCACTATTACATTCATTATAGTTGTTCATAGTTTGTACACCATATTATACACAAGATCAATACAAAATAGAAACTACTTCCAGAAGATGTCTTCATTCAGTTCTTTGAAGAAGTTTGTAATGACCATCACGAAGTCTGCCACCAACAAAACTTTCAAGGATGCGGAAGATCCTTCGAATCTTGAGTCTTCGCCTGATTGCAGCAATGAAATCTTCACACCGCTTTAAGTCATCATCGGTCCGTAGTAGTTTTACCCACGATTTCATAGCAATTTTCATTTCTTTCACTCTAGAGTCTAGTTCTTCTTCAACCAATTTGAGAGTTCCACATCGAATTTGTAGAGCTCACATAGTCTCATAAGCATGCGAGTCTCATATATGTCGGTGAAAATGACAGCTCTAGGGGTGTCAAGGACTTTGTATTCGCGATGAAATTCATGCCCTGTTGCATTCCATTGTGGACTTGTAAGGTTGATCCCGGTTTGGTAGCTTTCCATACCAAGTCGAAAGTCCTCAACCCTTTTCGAATGACTAAGCCTCCGATCCAAAGGTTGACAAAGAAGAGAGGGCCTTTTCTCACGGACGACAAATGCTCAAGGTGTCCTTGGAGATTCAAGAGATAGAGATCTTGAAATCATTTGGTAGCGATGTTTAAAGTCGTTTTCTTCAATAATATACTCTTTCAAGTCTGCTCTTTTAAGAACTATCTTCTTCAAATACTCATAGCCATAGATTGGGAAGATCTCTACACGAACCACGCTTAAGATTTGCAGCTTGGATCGAACCTCATTGCGTCTTTTATCAGCACCATGTCTTTCGATATAGAAGTTCTTCTTTTTGTACCACCAGTGAGAAATACCATACGAGGCGGCAATATCATTTTTTTGATCTTTGACAGCCCAGAAATGATCAGGAACCATATGTTCAAGTCCCTGATCAGAGTAGGTTGCAGCTTTCATCTTTGAAATTGATAGAGTTGGTCTTCTTTCAGTAGAGTGAGCACACAGATAGTCCAAGTCATGATTGAAGAAGAATTCAGCCTGAATGGTCATCTGACCAGGTTTACCACCAAGAGGAAGAGATTTGTTACATTGAAGCGACTAATTTGCTCACTGACTTGGTCATTCAGCATCTTATGGCATTCTTCCATCTGGTATTGAAGTTGATTGGCATCTGAGTGGAAGACCTTGACAATTTCATAAGCTTGACCTTCAAGATCTCTTGGAGTTATGGATGAGATACTCTTCCGTTCACAAAACCATCTAATGAAGCTTCCCATATCACCAGTGAAGTGCAGAAGAGAGTCTTCAGCTGGAACTTCATAATCGTTGGTGATAGTTGATACCCAATTGTTGTCAAGAATAATCGTGTCAGACTCTGGGATGGAGCATGTAGGTTCTGGAGTAGGAGGTCTCTCTTCAAAAATACAGCTTTGAATTGTATCCCTTGAAGGTGCTACTCTGGATGTGCTAGTGCGTTTACCTGCCATGTATGCATCAAACCAATCTTCTTCTGATGGTTTAGGAATATGCTTGGTTGATGCATCATCTTCATCAGATTCTGACTCTGCCATGACATGCGACTCTTCATGAACCATTTGATCCTCAGGAATTGAAGAGATTGTGGGTGTGAACCTTGAATCAACCGTCGTCCAGGCAGCAGACTTCTTCTGAGTTCCCCATTCTCCGGTAGGACTAGATTGATTGGAAGGTTTTGGTGGTGATGACGGTGGAGGTGGTGGAGGTGTAGAGGTTGTCTTAGAAGATCCACTAGCTCCAGAAGTTCCAGCACCCCCAGTTGGAGGTGGAGGTGGAGGAGGATCTTTAGGACCTTTACGCAATGTTTCCAACACTATGGTCCTCCTTTTCTTCTTAGCTTCCTTTTCTCTGATGTCAATCAAGAACTGTTCATGATTGTCGAACTTAATTGATTCTTCGAGAGCCTCATAAAGCTTCTTGTGGACCTCATGCTTATGCTCGTCAGCATCATACATCTTATTTGAAAGTGCAGCTCTTATATCTGCAATAGGTAGATCCTTGAACCGTCTAAGAAGTGGAGCTTTCATTGCCCATTCCACAGCATCCTTAACTTCGCCTTCAATGGCGCTCGCAACCCTTCATCAAAGTTGAGGTGTTCCAACCTATAGACACGATCCACAAGGGCATCAACAGTTTTCGTAGTCGTCTTTCAAGAGCTTCAATTCTTTTCACCGCTTTGTCGAGCGGTTGATCCGAAGTAAGTATTTGAGGTGGTGAAGTGGTGGAGTTTCCATATCGACAATCTGTAACCACCGGTTCAAGGGATGGAGCAAGTTTGGGAGGTGGTTGAGGTGCCATTGTAAGTGAAGATCTTGACATGGGTGGAACGGTAGATGTGTCTTCTTTGAATATTGACATTAAACATGGATTGTGCATCCTCTTTATCATTATCTTGCTTAGGGGCCTCGGTATCTATGGGTTTGTCATTTAAGAATTGATCTCCAAAAGTGAAGTCTCAGATCTAGGTTCTTTAGTGAAGATAGAGAACCGTAGATAGATTTGGTTCTTCCATGTGCATGGTCTCATCAAATCTTGACTCAAGATTCTCCTGTGAGTCTTTATGCACCAAGCCATCAACATTCGATCGATCAATAACACTTGATGCAGGAGGTTCTTTTAATGTTTCGCACTTTTTCCAACCCAGTTGTTCCTTAGTCAAGAGGATTCGGTTCTTCTCTTGATTCATATTGATTGGTGGTTCTTAATGGGAAGATGAGATTGTTAGAAGCATTTGAGCGGCTTGTTCAAGATCAACACTAACGATCCCTTTTCCTTTGTCTTGTGTTATTGGGGTTGTTTGTCGTGGCAATTGATCGTGTTCTCTTAACACTACTCCTCCAACCGATGCTTTCACATTATGACTTTCTAGGCTTTGTTGGATTCCAAGTTGCGAGCAACATCATCTTCATCACCAACCTCATATTACCCCCGAAACCCCGGTTTCCTCAACATTATCCTTTTCCACTTTCTTCTTCTTTCCTTTCGCTTCTTGGATGTGGTGTCCGAATGTTGTGACCTTTCACGCCTCTTTTTAGGAAGAGAGGCATAAGACGCTTGTGATCCCGAGGTGGACTTGGGAGCATTGGGTTGTGGAGGACTGGTGTGATATTGTCAAGATCCGCGACTCTTTTCTTGTACTGTTTGAAGTAATCCGTCTTTTGATATCGTCCGTGAGTAGAATATCGTGAATTGGCAATCCAAAGATTTGTTTATCCATACCTCTAGGAACATATTTAAGATTTCCCAAAACAAATTCATCTTACGCATTATGTAGAGCTAATTCTATCCCGAGGTTGAAGTTGTGAGTCTGTTGCAATCGGATAACAAGCTTTGAAAATCGATGCTAGGAATCACAAGTTTGTTCGGTTTCTTACGACCACGAGCTTTATTCTCAAAGTTTGTTCTATCAAATATGAATGTGTTCATTGATAATGAAAATTCTTCCCAAATACATTCTGAGACATTCACATTTACTCCATTGACAATACCCCATAGGATTTGCAAGATGGGAATTCTCACTTTATCGAACCCTGAGGTTTTCCGGATAAGCACAAGTTGAGAACTGTTGTCATTGCTCTCCGTGGTTGATACATGTGTCCAGTGATGATGTCGGAAGCCCTTAATATGCTGGTCTGATATCCCAAACCAATCAGAAAGACAATTAGATCGTCAGCACCAGGTGGAGGTTCAGATCGTATGTTGGGGTTACAGGGAGTGATTCCTAGAGCCTTGCTAAGAATGTCAGAGTCTATCACAAATTCCCTATCATCCAGTTTGCATGAGTATTTAGCTATGATTTTGTCCCATTGAATGGTGTTCCAGAATTGTTGTATGTAAATGGTGGGAATTGTGCATTGCTTGGTAATGGCACCAAAGAAGTTAGTATTTTTAAGGATATCTATAGACACTTTGAGTATAGGATTTTGTTGCAACTTTTGTAAGTCCACATAATAGTTACTTTTTCCAATTTCTGCCCATTGACTTTTAGGAAGGATTTCTTCATCTGAGAGAACATTGGGTGGTGCAGAAGAAGTAACGTTCTTAGCTGAGATTGAACTTGCCATTGAAGATCTGAATATAAATACAATCAACAGTAATGATTGGGAACAAGTTAGATTATAAATGATTATTAAGACAGCATTGAGAACACCCTTATGACATAAACACTCAGACTTAGTAACTCAGACAGGGTTCCTATAAGCATGTAGAGAATGATTTAGTGGCATTAGTGAGACTTTTAAAGATACAGATTCCATTTGATGCAGTTTTTTCACAAGACGAGTTGTTTTGGAATTAAAAGGTTAAAACGTGCATTGCAAAGGAATAATGTCATGAATCAGGATATAGATGTAGAAATGATATAACAGATTTGCATGAAACAAGTTGTAACATTTGGTTGTCACAAGGGAAACCAAGTACAGCTTGCTTAAACAGAAATGTTATAGCAAGTTACACAGAATAAGATGTCAATACAAGTTGCTTCAAGAGATCCTGAATCAAGATTGTAAGCATGAGATCATCCTAGCAAATTGCCTTTAAACATTTTAATAACCCTAGACGCCAAATGAAAAACAAACCAAATAAGTCTCTAGTCATAAATGGACAAGTCGCTAAACAGGACTTACATGAAAGCAAACTATGTCGTTAACTTGTAAAGACAAGTCGCCATCACCAGTGACACAGCCAAGTCGCTACAATTTTAGTTCACTAAGTCACTACATTTGCTAAGTCGCTAACTTGTAAAGACAAGTCGCCATAAACAGTAACACAGCCAAGTTGTTACAAATTTGTTTACTAAGTCACTACATTTACTAATTCGCTAACTTGTAAAGACAAGTCGCCATTAATAGTAATACAGCTAAGTCACTACCAAAGTCGCTAATAATTAGTTCACTAAGTCGCCACAACTACTTAGTCGCTAACTTGAGCAGACTTAAGAACAATAACTCGCCACGATGAACTAGTAAACTAACTCGCTACCAAGAACATTACTAAGTCGCCATCAAGAACACTTTTTACGCAACAGATAATCATCCCAAACCAACACTTATACAACACCATTACATGGACACAATTAACAAGCAATCAAGAACGGTTACAGCAGAACCTTTAACACACTTGCAATCGACAACCCAAAACAACAACAACAAACAAAACATCAAACTCGACATATTTAGTAACACCCAATTAATGTAATACAGCCACCCATTAACGCATTCAATACCACCCAAACGATCATTATACACAAGAAGAATGATTCCATCAGAGTAAATTCATTATCAAACCTATGTGGGAATCAAGTTTCACGGATCAAATGCTCGATGAGATATGGGTAAAGAGATGTGTTAGACAAGCATCATAGACATATAATAGAGAACAGAAAGTGAGAGATTCAAATCATACCACTTCAAGTTGCTAGGTTGAGTACTTAGCGATGAAGAAAGAAAGAAAGGAAAAAACTTTTAAGTGTTTGAAAGAAAGAAGAAAAGAAAGAAAAAAAAACGTAAATCGCTAGGGGTTAAGAGAGGAGATATTCTCAAGAATTCCTATTTGTCACAATCGGTCCCTGTGGTTAAGTGACTTGTGTAGCAACTCGCTATCAAGGGTTTTAAATAAGTCACTAGTGTTTTTTTTTTCAAAGCAAGTTGCCAACAAAGTCATGAAAGGTAGCAATCTTATCATATTCTGCATAGTATACATTTATAATCCATGGCCATAACAGACTTATCAGATAGCATACTAGCCCAGATAAGCACACAATCACAATGAGCACCATAAGTCATATAAACATTCAATACATGGGTACACAAAGATAATCACAAAGGCAAGACAAGACAACAACCTACAACTGAGCACACACCATAACCAGCACTGAAGCAGATATAAACAAGATAACTTAAAAAAATCTCCCCCTCAATCAATGTCAACAAAGACCATTGATTGACTTTAACCAACACGTTTAAAAATAAGAATATATCAGTTGTTCGAACTTCATCTATGATCCCGTATCATTATTGAATGACATTTCTAGGATCGTAGATGTTATCGATAACAGCGAATATATCTTTTATTAGATGGATGTAAATGACAAAAATTATGAATTTAAAAAAAAATTAAACTAATTTGTACTCAGATATAAAAGAGAGAGTCCTAATTCAAGGTGAATAGGAGTCAAAGTAATAGGTACATCAATTCTAGCATGCAATCGCTCCTGACTGAGCCATATTCATTTCTTATGGAAACCAAGTCATGAGGTTCCTGATTGAATTGAGCATTGTACCTGGAAAAGACTGAGAGCACATTGTACTGGAAGCACATGTAGAATTGCAAATGGATGGGTTAGTGACATGATTAATCTCACAAGTTGATGCAACACAGTATAATACAGACGTATCATTATTAGGGATCCCATTAGGTTCACTATTCTTGAAGAGTTTTTCTGTGGGCATCCACTTGAGGCAAGATCTAGGTATGTAAGTCCGTTTGAGTCCTGTAAACTTAAATAATTTGCCAGTGGGAATCCATTTGAATCAGCTGCTAGTGGATTTGTATGTGTGCACAGCCTTGTTATGACTATTGGTCCTTTTGTGATTATAAAGTTTCTTAGAGGTTTGATCAGTCAAATGATGTTTCGTATGAGAACTAGTTGCACTTCTAGTATTTCTGATCTTGGAGCATTGAACATTAACCTGAGGTTTGAGATTCATCATATCGGAACGAGGCAATGAAGTGACTGGTTTTGTCAAAACAGCATTATTATCAACTTGGGTGGCAAGCCTAGATATCGGTGGTATAACTCTTTCAGTTCTAAAGGCATTAGGCTGCTTAACTACTGTACGTTTAGAGTGGTTCTGAACAGTTGACTTTCCCAAGGTTGAAAGTTTTGCAAACTTAGTGTTCTTCCTATTTCCAATAGATTTCCTAAGCTCATTTTTTAGGGCAACAAAATTGAAGCTCTTGTCCTGAATTTGGGCTTTGAGGTCATCAATGTCTTTCAACAAGAGGTTAGATTGATTGATCAACTTAGAATTGGTCTCCTCAAAGTTCTTTCTTAATGACTCATTTTCTCTTAATAGGTTGGACACACATAGAGCTAGTTCAGAATTTCTAGATTCCAGTGTATCACTCATCTCATGACAATCATATTTCTGCACATCTGAGAGTAGTAATTTTAGATCGCATATGGTCGAATCTTTGTCCTGAATCTGGGTTTTTAATTGATTAATTTCAAAAAATTCTAGAAATTCTGGAAGTTCCTGATTAATACAAGTTTTTCCTGCATGAAAATTTTCATCCTTTTGTTGTATTTCAATTTCCAATGAAATACAATGTTTTTCAAGAATTGAGTATTTGTTTGAAAGTTCATCATATACCCTTTTTTCAATCATGTCATTAGTTTTAATAGTTTTGGATTCAGGCTCAACCAAGATCGATTCCATGGTGTTATGTTCAGAGTTAGAGTCAGGTACCTTTACATATGAATTTCTGTGATCCGTTAAGTATACCTTGTCACTTGAAACCTTTTCTGACTCTGAGTCTTTGAGATCAGTACCGTTGTCTTCATCCTCTTTCATTGCAACTGAACTTCTGCATTCGGTATCATTCACTGGTTCAATTGATATATTGTGTGACCTGTCACAATCTTTCCATAGTATCTCTTGACACTTGACACTCATTCATTTCCTTCAGCTTATCATTCTCTTTAACAGACTCCTCGATGTATATTTCCATATTACTCATAAGTTGAATAAGGGTGCGCTTGGTTCAAATTGGGGAATGGGAAAGGGAAAGGCAATGGGAATGCAAAGGGAATGCAAAGGAATGGAATGTAGATTATCATTATCTTTGATAGTGCTTGGCTTGAGAAAAATACATTAACCTCCAAAGTGGTGGTGGTGGTGGTGGCTGATAGTGGTGGTGGTGGTGGCGGCTGCTTTTGGTGGTGACGGTGGTGGTGGTTAGTGGTGGTGGTGGTGGTGATGGCTGGTGGTGGTGGTGGTTTCTGGTGGTGGTGGTGCTGCTAGTGGTGGTGGCTGCTAATGGTGGTGGCTGGTGGTGGCTGCTGGTGGTGGTGGTGGCTGATGGTGGTGGTGGTGGCTACTGGTGGTGATGGTGGCTGGTGGTGGTAGTGGTGGTTGCTAATGGTGGTGGCTGGTGGTGGTGGTGGTGGCTGCTAATGGTGGTAGCTGGTGGTGGCTAATGGTGGTGGCTGCTGGTGGTGGTGGAGGAGGTGGCTGCTGGTGGTGATGGGTGGTGGTGGTGGTGGTAGTAGTGGCTGCTAATGGTGGTGGCTGGTGGTGGTGGTGGTGACTAGTGGTGGTGGTGGTGGTGGTGGTGTTGGTGGTGGTGGTGGTGGTGGTGGTGGTGGTGGTGCTACCGCTCTTGCTTCTTGTGGTGGGCCTGGTGGTGGTGGGTAATCATTACCATACCTCCCAATTTACTGGGTAATGCCCCATTACCCAATACTAAACAATGATTGCATTCCCTAGTTCTAACCAGGCACGTTTAATCATTACCTTTGCCATTCCCCCCCCCATTACCCCAACCAAGCACCCCCTAAATGTGTTTCTGAACTCATGAATTTCCATTCCAGTGTACTTCTTGAATGAGATTCCAGTCATGTCATCATCGAAATCTGAGGAATATTCCCCCCGGATAAGTGGCTGAAATTGATTGAAGATTGTTTGAAGAGCTGCTTTAGATTTATCATTTGAGAACATTTCTTTGGTAGTTTGAATCCTTAGTTGTTCTAAGTTTAGTAACACAGTTCTTGTCAATATGGGAAAATCCTGACGAAGGATAGCACTACTTGTTCGATCCATAGTTGTAGATAAAAGAAGTTTGAGATGCTGATGGAGATGTTGAAAGGGCTCACTGGTGCATTCCATTTTCTTTGCATCATTTGTCAACATTAAGAGTGACTCATCTAAGTTGTTTTGATTAAACGTTGCTGAATCATTAAATGTAGAGCATTCAGGGAAGCATCATGTTTCATTATTCTGAGTGGTATCATAGAGAGCAAGTACTTTGGTGATTAAAGGATCAGTGATGTAAGACATTGTGTTTAAGTATCTTGCTTCACTACACCAAGGTATTAAAAATCCAAGTCGCTAAATACCAAGTACCTAAGAGTTTAATAGCAAGTCGCTAACACCCAAGTCGCTAGGGATTTTGAACCAAGTCGTTGACTACTAAGTCGCTATAATCCCAAGTCGCTAAAACAACAGCCAAGTCGCTAAATAGCAACTCGCTAAGCTTCTAGTCGCTAGCAAAATTTTGACAGCAATTCGCTAAGATCCAAGTCGCTAATATGATAAGTCGTTAAATAGCAACTCGCTATGCACCAAGTCGCTAACACCAAGTCGCTAACGAACAAAAGTACAAGTCGCTAACTTCCACCAAGTCGCTACCCGTAGTGGAGAATGCACTAAGTGTTCTGTTTGTCGGCTTGTCTCACTAGACAAGTCGCTAAGCCTAAACCGCTAGCAACTCAAACTGCAACTCGCTACCAAATTGTAAAGCAAGTCGCTAACAAGAAAAACACACCGTGGGTCAAGTCGCTAGCTAGAAAAACTCACAAACATCACTTTTCAATCCAAAACAACCCAACCATGATGATTCAAGCTACCAAATCAAAACCTAAATACTTGTGATGATTCTAAACACAAAAGTACTAACAAAATCCAAGCTTTAACACAAGAAATCAACCAAATGATGCAAAAACCACTAAACTTTTTCAAACTCAAAAACCACCTAAAAACCACTAGAAATCCAAAGATATGTAAGAGATGATCTAACCATGGTTCTTGATACCAATTGTAGGATATTGGATTTCACATACATATCATAACATTAACACTTTAAGCATATAGATGATTTTAGAGAGAGAGAAAATGGGATATTCTAGAAAGAGAAACTTGTGGAATATTAGATTACCAAAGAACATCCAACCCTCTACCTTGCAAGGTAGAGGGTATTTATAGGTTACAATCTAAACGACCTCCTAACGGCCTGTGGATCAGGGATACAATGGGTAAAGACCCGTCCTTCCTCCACGGTGATGCACTAAACTATTCTATGCTACTAATTTACTACTAAATAACGTAAATAATGACAAGTCTACGAGCTAACTTAGGCTAGATATCATTTGGGGTGACCGACTCTTTAACTTATGGAATTTCCAATTCGTAACAAAGTGTTACGGAATATTATGTAAGATTCCACAAGCTTGTGAATGATATGAGGAACATCAAAATGACAATGCCAAATATCCAGCTTAATTCAAAGTTTGTGAACAACATGAATCCCGAATGGCACAAATTTGTCACTGCAGTCAAGCTAAACAAAGGATTGAGGAACACCAATTACGAGCAATTGTATGCTTATTTGCTCCAAAATGAGAAGCATGCTGCATTTGAAAGAATTGTCATGGAAAAGTTTGGTACCAGTACTGGTGATGCAAGTTCTTCAAATGATTCAACTGCATTCTTCACTAATGTGGGAATTACTACCAAAGCATCACAAGTCATACCTACTGGAGATGGTAATCACAAAATCATTCCGGATCCAAGGTTTAAGCCGTCAGATTCAGACACATTCATGGAACACCTTGTCAATCAACTGGCTCTTATGGTCAAGCAAAACTTGAACTTCACCCCTCACACCAACAATCATCTCAGAACTGCTTCTAATCTTCACAATCATGCTACGGTTAAAGACGGAAGGGTAGTTGTACAAAATGTGCAGGGAAAACAGAATGCTTATCATCCACATAATGAGCAAGGAAATGTTGGAGTTGGTGCTGGTTATGGGAATGCTGGTATAGGTGGAGGATATGTGGGTAATCAGAATCGTGGAAGGAACATGGCCCAGGGTCAAAGAAAGCCATTCAAGTGCTACAACTGTGGTGGGGAAGGACACATAGCAAGGAACTGCACTTTTCCAAAACGACCACAAAATGCAGAGTACTTCAGGGACAAAATGCTACTGGTACAAGCTCAAGACAGTGGAGCTGTGTTGAATGAGGAAGAATTGCTATTCCTTGCTTAGGGAAATGCCAAAACTTATGATGCTGATGTGGATGAACAGCCAGTGCAGGGTATGGGTCAGAACAATCCCAATGCATTTCAAGTTGTAGACTGTGATGCATTCGACTCTGATGTCGACGATGAACCAACTGCCCAGACCATCTTTATGTCTAGCATTTCACCAATGGTCTCTCCAAAGGTCTCTTCACCACAACAGGCCAGTCCCTCCAAGGAATCAATCATATCAGAGGTATTAAAATTATACGATGAGATTGATGGGAAAAAGATTCACGACGAAGTACAATCAACTGAACTCATTGAATCAAATATTGAAAATATGGGAAATAGCAATGTTGTCCCATATGATCAATATGTGAAACAAGATGAAGGTGAAATTGTACCAAGTGATGCATCTTCTGCAGTCAACGATGACTATATTTTTGATAAATTCACTGCATGTGCTCCTGATGATTCCATAGTCTCTGAACTAAATGCCTATAAAGAACAAGTTGCCATATATGAACAGCGTGCTAAATTTGAACTGACTACTCATGAGCAGGAGATGGATAACCAAATAAGTACAGTTATTAGAAAAAGTAACTTTAGGGAAGAAATGTTAAAACAAGATTTAAACTCCTTACAAGAAAAGCTCAATAAAACTGTTAAGCAAAAGCAAGAACTTCAAGAAAATGTAAAAGTGCTTAAACAGGAGTTTACTAAGGAATCAAAACTTTTAAATGACTTTTCCAATCTAAAAGCTTTGAAAAACAAACTGTACATACAAGGGAACACCATTCAGACTGCTCACATGATCACTAAGCATAGAGTCTTAAGCGATAAACATAGTATTCCCCTTGTAGAGAAACCCAATCCCGAGTACGGAAAAGTAGCTAGAGCTGCTCAAAAATTAGTCTATGATGGTATTGAGATTCTTAAGCCTAGGCAAACACCATCATGTATAGGAAGCACTGAAGAGGATAGAAAATTAGAAGATGCCTCTAGGGAGAAAATGGCAAAGAAATTAAATGATTCTTGGTGTACAAAACATAACATAAAGTTAAAAACCCATGATTACACTAAATAAAATTGGATAGCATTGAATATGTTTAAACCTCAAACTCAATTAATCCCTGAGCAAGTATTCTGGAAGAAAGATTTGGATAAGCAAAAACTCGATAATCTTATTGAGAAGAATCCTCCTTGTAGGAAAATGCCTCCAGCCACTGTGTATCCCCCAAATACACCCATGCATTTAGTGCGTAGAACCCTTTTGACTTAAAGCAAGACCTTAATCAGCCTATATGTAGTTTATCAATTATTTGTTGACTTTGAGAAAACATGTAAGAAGAGAATTACACCCACAGGAATTACTGAGGGGGAAAGGGGTTTTGAGCAAACTAAAGAGTGTTATTTAACTGAGGTCATGCCTTTCTTTATACTTCTGAAAGAATAATTTGACAGTCTTCAAAAGGGCATTGATACAGAGATTAAAGAAATGAAAAGGTGTTTAATGAAATGGAAATTGAGGTCAAAGATTATGAACGTGAGCTTAAAAGTAATGAAATTGAGAGGAAAAATCTGCATATCTTAAATGATAACTTGATTTCTAGATGTGTTGCTCAGGATGTGTTCTATACTGTTACAAATTATTCTATCAATGCTTCTCAATTTCATGAATTATCTGTTGCCCTGAAAGTTTCCCATGATCGTGTCATTGAGCTTGAGTCCAAAAATTCAAAATTGTATGAGAAAATAGAACAAGATGATCATGATAACTTGGTCAAACATCTTTCTAAATTAGGAGTTGAACATTTTGCTTTGCAATTAAAATATCAACATCTAAAAGAAAATGTTAAAAACTCAAATATCAAGACATCCTCAGATGTTCCTGAGTTTGATACAGTTTTTGAAATTAACAAACGAGATGAACAGATCCGAGCTCATTGTAACACGCTCAAACGATTGAAAACCCAAATCTCATAATTAAAGAGTGATAAGAATGATGTGACTAGCTCCCAAATGCCTCCTCCTTTAGATTCTCAGAATTCTCAGAATTTTCATCTTCAAAACATCATTAATGCATTACAACATGAAAATGAATGTTTTCTAGCAGAAAATGAAAAGCTTAAATTGCATTTCAAAGAGTTATATGAATCAATAAAAGTCACTCGTGACAAGAACAACGAAAAGGTAACTTCTTTGCAAAATGAAATTGAAAATCTGAAGAGTCAGGTAAAAAGGAAATGCCAATCACAAATTGTGAGACTACTGCACCAAAGGTGCCTTCTTGTGCAAAATATGCTATGACTGTGAAGTACATTCCACCTCATCTTACGAATAATGAACTTGCACTTCAAATATATTTTTCGTAAGGATAGTCTAGAATGTCTCCGTGAGATTGTTGAAGAGGATAAGATAGAGAACCCACTTGATAGTGCGATTAAGGATGCATGCTTATATGCCAAACGATCTCAGGAGCTGTTAGAATGCCTAATAACTATATGTCCTAATTTTGGTACTAAGAAAGATAGAGTAGTTATGCCTTGCTCTATGCCCAAAGCCAAGCAAGTGTTCTTTGATGTGCCCCCTAGTACTTTAGATCCCAATACTTCTAGACCAGGAATGCAGAAAGTAGTGAAACCAACTAATGTTCCCATCGTTCCCTCTACATGAGTAATCAGTGACACTAAGGCAAGCATGTCAAAGCCTCCAGGCAATACAAAGCAAGATAGGACCTCGCAAGCTAAGAGTGATCAAAGGAAGGAAGTAGAAGACCATCCTAGGAACAATAAGTTTGAGTTTAATAAGACGAATCGTGTTGATTCTAGTATTCGCTATAAGCGTACTGTAATTAATTTGAATTCTGCTATGATTTGCAAAACTTGTAATGAATGTTTGGTTTCTGGTACTTATCATGAATGTGCTGTGAATGAAGTAAAATATGTTGCTAAGTCTCCAGTCGAAACTGTTAAAATTGCTAAATAGGTTAAGGATGTCAGAAAACCAAGGTGGAAAAAGGTTAAAAAAAACATTGGAAACCTACAGGAAGAAAATTTAGTAATGTAGGTTATCAATAGAAACCTACTGATGCGCGCAAAACCGTCAAGTTCTCTCACGCAAGCGTAAGAAAACTTAAAACAGCTTAAGCACGAAATCAATGAAGATCTGGGGAGTATAGTGTTTCCCCGGGTCGTTATGTCCCAGCGAGTTGTGCAATGGATTATCAAACGTTTAGTGATCGAGGAATTTGAACGGGAAAAGGATTCTGAATATGATATTAACTATGGAAAAAGCCAACAAATTAAAACGGCTTAAATGCAAATTAAAGGAAAATAAAAGATAAAATCTATTAAATAAACGCTATCACTATATTTAAAGTGATGAACGTTTAAAACCTAAAACGACGCTTAAATTAAAAATAACGTAACGTCATAAAATAAAAAGTGAAATCTAAGAAATAAAAGTCCTAAAAATATGAAAAATACATTTTACAATTCTAATGTTAAAAGAAACTTTTTAGAAAAAGAAAATTATTTTATAACTATTATTGTAATTATTATTAATTAAAACTATTTTAAACTATTTAATAATTACCTAAAATACAAAAATTGGGAAATAAAGCTAGAAAAATAAAATTATGAAATGGAAAAGTCTAAAATATCAAACTAGACTTTTCAAAACTATTTTGTATTTTTATGATTATTTTTCTATTTTTATGAATTTTAAACTATTAAATACTAATTAAATTATTTAAAAATACAAATTTAACTAGGAAAATCTAGAAAAATATTTTTTCTCTTTTATATTTATCTTAACTTAAGAAAATTGAAAAATTATTTTTTTGAAGCTTTTCTTAATTATTTGTATTAAATGCTATTTAAAAGTACTTAAAAACTAGATAAAATGCAGAAAAATACCAAACAAGCTAGGAAAAATCTGAAAAATTCAGGAAATGCTTAAAATAATATTAGGAAGCTATGAAAAATGGAAAAACAGGAGCTTGTTTGGAGGATTTAAGAACTAATGTGGAATGAGCTTAAAATAAGCACTTTGATAAGCCAAAAGCTACCAAATGGAGACCACACTGAAACAGAAGCTATACTAAGCTAAAATGACTCAAAATAAACAAGTCTCAACTGCTCTTAACCTCTGATTGCAAGTAAAACAGATTATGATGATTTGAGCTTTGTGCTTAAAAACAGTGAAGGGGGCCAACATTGAGCTTAAAAATAAGCAAACCAATAAGCTTGAAATTAGAAAACAACCATGGGAACCTCACAAGGACCTGGCTAGCTACACAAGAGCCAAATTGCAGACCTAGATGAGCCAAGATGAGCCATGCTCAAGCTATGCAAAAGACTGAGAAAACTCAGCTTATGCTGAGTTTTGGAGCAGGGCAGTGTAGACCTAAAAGACAAGCTCTTTTGAAGCTTGTAGAAAAATCACAAAAATATGCTAAAATGCCCATAAGAAATTAGACCAGGATGACTTTTAAAAACAACAAGAGTTACTTGATTTAATCTAGAAATGAGTGCATGAAAAATCTATCCATTTGGGCTCAAAATGAAATTATGCCATTCGACTTTTTGAGACAAAATGGAATGTTGACTTTGCCAACTTTGAGCTAGCTTTCTTAACTGCAAATGATGTAATTTGATGAAATGAGGCTAGAGCAAGCTTTATCTATGATATCTAAACACAAAATGAGTTTATGATTCTTCAAAAATCCAACAGTAAGCTGATAAGATGGTTTAAAGAAAATTTTGACTTCTACTAATTGGATGAGCAAATAAGTGACTTCAAATGATCCTAAATGTACTATACAAGATTGTAATGCAGTAGCTTACCAATGAACCAACCTACAAGGGCAATTTAACACTTGTTCCAAACACACCTATTGCAACTGTTATGCAATTAAAATTAACACAGACACTGAACTAGCATGCAATGAAGATCAAACTGAGTTCTCATGACCATATTACAACTTTGTAAACACACTTAAATCATTGGTGACTACAGATACATAAACAAGCATACATTACAAAATGACTTGAAAATTGAAAATAGGTAAACTTACTCATATGAACCCAACTGGTGTGCAGATTAAAACCAACCCAACATCAATATACTACTAATCTATTTTAACCCATCCACCATCAGATCAACCCAATTTCATCACCATTTCCACTCTAGACCATTTCTTTGACTTCATGACCATGAAGCAAAATTTATTGAAACTGACTTTTGAGCTTTCAAAAAGACTTTAAATAGCTTATATAAGCTTAGTTAAATTTAGAAATAAGCTTCTAAGAGCGTGTGCATAAGACTAGTAGACTGAAATTTGCACAGTTAACTTAAAATTTGAAAATCATAACAGAACTTGGAATTGCTTAATCAAAACACATTACACTGAAGGTTTAACTTAAATATGGTTCACAGGAACTTGAAATTACATTATCTAGATATAAACTACAACATTTAAAAAAAACGACATTAAGGTAAAAACTATCAAAACTAACTACTCTTGTTTCTTGCTTCACTCTTCCTTTTTATACCAAAGCCTGCTTCTCTCCTCTCTCTTCAGATAATCCCACCATCTTTCTGACCCATTGGATGACTTTTGTGACATTTAGCCAAATTGTTATTTTTGGCGGGAAAGGGATTTTAACCTGTTGTGTGTGATTGAGTGAGATAAGGGTGATGGATTAATGATTTTGGATGTAGTGGAGGAGGGGGGACAGAGAAGAGATAAGGTGAGGTTTGGTTGAGTGTTGCGAGTGATAGCAAGCTGGTGAGGAAGAAGAAAAAGCGCCAAAGTCTGCTTTTGACTTGTGGCTTTGACCAGAGTAATAATCAAAGGGGGTCCAAAATGGCTTTTTGACAGGGGTTCATAATTGGTGCAAGGGTCAAAATGGTTTAAAAAGGATTAATAACTAGGACTAAATGTGTAAAATCTGAAACTTGAGGGGCCTAAGCTGCCAATTCATGAAAAGTTTCTTCCAAGGACCAAAAGTGACAACCTTCAAAAGTATAAGGACCAATGTTGCCATTTTGCAATTTCCAGGGACCAATTCTGCCAACTTTTAAACTTGAGGGACCATTTTTGTAATTTTCTCAAACTTTTCATATTTTTCACCAAAGGACTAAATTTGACAACTTTTGATTTAAAAAGGACCTTTGGTGACTTTACTTTTGAAATTATGTACTCAGGGACTGTTTTTGACAACTTTTGAAACTTGGGGACTAAAGCGCAATTTTGCAAATTTGATATGTTTTCATCCGATTTTGATATTTTGCATTTAAAACACATAAAACTCGATTTGTGATATTTTGATCATTTTGATGTGTTTCGAGTGTTTTCGATGATTTTGCGTTTATTTTGTACAAAAATGATGAGTATTTAGACACTCATCAATCCCCACATCGAGATATTGCTAGTCCCTAGCAATGATTTGAGAAACATAATGGATTTTAAACTCTTTACCAAAAGCCATTACTTCGGAGTAGCCAAATGTTTCGGTTCAAGTAAGAACCATGGTACACCGATAACCATGTGATTTTGAGCAAACCACCGCCTTCCAACGGATTTGATTTGTCTTTACCGAAGCGTTTGCTTCGGACTAGCCAACTCTTAGATAAATTATCAATATTATCTTTGGTGAGTGATTACCAATTATGGTTTTTCCATCGCCTTTACCACAAGCCATAATCTTGCAGGCTAGCCAACTCTTCACTTTTAGGATATGGTGAGTTGAATACCATACAATTTTGGGCAAATTGCAAGCCGTCAACGGATTTGAGATATCTTTACCAAGAGCCGTTTGCTCTGGATTAGCTAATCCTTTTGTCTTACGAGACATGGTGGATCGATAACCAAATGAGTAAGTGTAGAACACTTACTCCCAAAAAAAAAAAAAAAAATTGGCCAAAACGGGGAATTGGGTAGATAATATATGAAACTCGTGAGAATTCCCCCCACTTAGAAATGAATATTGCCTCAATATTCAAAGTACCGCGGTTATGCGAAACAAAGAACGTAAAGGGAAATACTACGGCCATTATTTAGAAAGAAGGATTTTTTTTTTTTTTTTTTTTTTTTGAAACATGTGGCAACCCCCACACTGGGGTGGTAGAAAGAGGTAAGAAGATGTAAATATGGGTGAGAACCCATATTGCATGCTATTTTTTTGATTACCGAGTCGCTAGCTTGACTCGATCCCCGCATTCATTGGTTCATGGGGAAAGTTTGAAGATCCGGGACAACCACAGGGGGAATGTCCTCTCCAAAATAGTGCTTCAACCTATGTCCATTCACTTTGAAGTTTGGCCCGTCTGTTTGAGATAATTCGACGGTGCCATATGGAAAAACTTTGGCAATGGTGAATGGACCATCCAACGGTCTTAAGTTTCCCGAGAAGATCTTCAATCTAGAATTGAAAAGAAGGACTCGGTCACCAACGTTGAAAACGCGGTTCTTAATCTTTGAGTCATGGATCTTCTTTGTCTTTTCCTTGTAGATTAAAGAGTTCTCGTAGGCTTGATTACGGAGTTCATTTAATTCATTGAGTTGAACTTTCCGGTGATCACCTGAAGACTTGAGGTCGAAATTTGCATGCTTCAAGGCCCAATAGGCTTTGTGCTCAAGCTCGATCGGGAGATGACACGCCTTTCCATACACGAGCTTGTAAGGAGTACACCCGATGGGTGTTTTGTAAGCGGTACGGAAGGCCCAAACTGCATCTTCAAGTTTGTCCGACCAAGAGGCACGATTTTCACCTACGGTCCTCTCCAAGATTCTTTTCAAACCACGGTTCGAAACTTCCACTTGCCCACTAGTTTGTGGGTGATACGTGATAGAGAGGCGGTGGGTGACACCGATTAAGCATCACTTTTGCGAATTGGTCATTGCAAAAGTGTGTGCCGCGATCACTAATGATGGCACGAGGAGTTCCAAAACGGGCAAAGAGAGACTTTAAAAACTTCACCACTACTCGGGCGTCGTTGGTAGGTAGCGCTTTCGCCTCCACCCATTTAGACAAGTAATCGACCGCCACGAGTATATACTTGTTCCCTCGAGAAGACGGGAACGGCCCCATAAAGTCAATGCCCCATACGTCAAAGATCTCGCACACTTGAATGGCATTTGAGGCATTTCATCTCTTTAGAGATGTTACCATGACGTTGGCAAGAGTCGCAAGATTTGACGAGATCATGGGCATCTTTGTAAATTGTGGGCCAATAGAAACCGAATCAAACACCTTCTTGGCGGTGTAGTTCGGCCATTATGTCCCCCTGGGTCCATGATGACAAGCCTTGAGAATTTTAGCGCTTCTTGCCCGTGAACACACCGTCGGATGACTTGATCCGCACAGATTTTAAACAAGTAGGGGTCGTCCCAGAAGTAATGCTTAACATCTTTGAAAAATTTGTTCTTTTGTTGGGACGACATCCCTTTCACAACAAAGTTACCCGCATGGTAGTTTGCAAAGTCGGCAAACCATGGGGTACTCGAATCTCTACGATGAGATACCACATTAAGTGTCTCGAGAGGAAATGTTTCGCATATCTCCTTTTTCTCGAGCACACCTTGATGAGGATTTTCAAGACGGGAAAGATGGTCAGCCGCTAGGTTCTCTCGCTCCTTTTTATCACGGATGGTGATATCAAATTCTTGTAGGAGGAGAACCCATCGGATCAATCTCGGTTTTGCATCTTGCTTAGCAAGAAGATATTTGAGGGCCGAGTGATCCGTATACACTATGCTTTTGGACAAGATCAAGTATGGCCGAAACTTCGAAAGCATACACCACCGCTAGTAATTCTTTCTCCGTAGTGGTGTAATGTGCTTGAGCTTAGCTCAAAGTTTTGCTAGCATAGTGTATAGGCCGGAAATGTTTAGCCTTGCGTTGCCCCAAGACTGCACCTATGGCGAAATCACTTGCATCGCACATAAGCTCGAATGGTAGGTCCCAATCGGGGGCAACTAGAATTGGTGCTTCCGTGAGCTTCCTCTTAAGAGTTTGGAAAGCTTCAATGCACTCACTAGAGAAGACGAAAGGAGTGTCTTTTTCAAGAAGTCGGGTCATAGGCCGGGATATTTTCGAGAAATCTTGAATGAAACGACGATAGAAACCGGCATGACCAAGGAAACTTCTTACTCCTTTGACAACAGGGAGGAGGTAGCTTTGCAATAACATCAACTTTAGCTCTGTCCACCTCAATCCCTTTCTTAGAGATCTTATGGCCAAGGACAATGCCTTCTTTGACCATAAGTGACATTTCTCCCAATTTAGACAAAGGTTCGTGTTTTCACAACGCTCAAGCATCTTGTCCAAATGGGAGAGACATGTTTGGAAAGAATTCCCAAAGACCTAAAAATCATCCATAAAGACTTCCATAGTCTTTTCGATCATATCATGGAAAATGGCCATCATACACCTTTGGAATGTACCGGGAGCATTGCATAAGCGAAAGGCATGCGTCGGTAAGCAAATGTTCCATAAGGACATGTGAATGTGGTCTTTCTTGATCCCGGGGTCAATGGGTATCTCGAAGTAACTCGAGAAACCATCGAGAAAACAATAGTATTCGCTTCCGCTAATCTCTCAAGCATTTGATCCATGAAAGGCAAAGGAAAGTGGTCTTTACGGGTGGCTTCATTTAACTTTCGATAGTCAATGCAAACACGCCATCCCGTAACCAATCGAGTAGGAATCAACTCGTTTTCATCATTTTCAACGATAATGCCACCTTTCTTGGGCACACAATGAACGGGCTCACCCAAGGACTATCCGAAATAGGGTAAATCATCCCCAAGCATCGAGAAGTTTTATGACTTCGCTTTGATGACCTCATGAATTTTAGGATTCACCCTTCTTTGGTGTTGAACCGTGGTTTGGAGTCATCTTCCGTGAGAATTTTGTGAGTACAAAATTTCGGTCAACCCCGGATGTCGGAAAGTTTCCAAGCGATGGCTCGCTTGTGTGACTTCAAAACCTTTATGAGAGCGGCTTTTTCATCCTCACTCAAGTCTTTAGCAATGATGACGGGTGATTTATTGTCATCCTCCAAAATGCATACTCGAGATGAGGTGGTAAGTCCTTAAGTTCGACCTCGGGAGGATCATCAGATTTTTCAATCGTTTTGATTTCCTCTTTATGAAGTTCTTGAGGAGGGAGTGATGAGGGATCATCATTGAGCAACTTCTCGATGAGAAGAATATCTCCCTCGATGTCAATAGGGGCGTGATCAATTTCCCATGAAACTGAATCACTAGACAAATATGCTTCAATCTCCTCCGAATAGAGTTACTTCCTCAAACGGAGTGAGGATGTGGAAGAGAGCAACGATGGGATCAACCGAAGTGGGATTGCCACTCGAGAATCCAAGAAGTTCTTGAGAATATTCCCCGACACAATGTCAATGACATCAATCATGTTGACGGAAGTGTCTTCATAACTAGGGGAATATCTCGTAACTTGATCGAGGTTGAAGGTAACGGCTTCCTTGTTTGACCTCAAAGTGATTTCCCTTATCAACGCCGATTAATGCACGACCCGCTTTCAAGAAGCACCTCCCAAGGATGAGGGTACTCGGGATCGGCATCAAATTCAACAACAACAAAGTCGGCGGAAAATGGAAATCTCCAACTTTTACACGACGTCCTCGGCTACACCTAACGGATGAGAACTCGTGACGGTCGGCAAGCTCAAGGACCATACACGTAGGTGTAAGCGGAGGTAATGAAAGCTTCTTCCACATGGAGTTTGGCATTAAGTTAATGCTCGCACCAAGATCGCCAAAGCGGAGCATTGAACTAATCCTTGAAAATCACATGGGATGAGGAATTTGCCGGGTCTCCTAGCTTTTCGGAAGCTTTTGAGGATAACCACGAACAATTCTCATTCAAAGAAGTTTTAGCCAATTCGAAATCTTTTCTTTGTTAGTCAATGACTTTTGATTGTTGGACCGAATTTGGGCATAAGAAGAAGAGCGTCCGCTAAACCATCTCGGCGCAAATCTTGAAAGATTTGCATAAGCTCTCCATTTGTTGATTAGTTTTGTCGCGGCCTTTTGATCATTAAGCCTTGAAGGATAAGGAAGTGAAGGCTTAGGATTGGTCATCGAACAACGGGTTCGGAATTGGAGGTAAGTCGACCGAAGGTTGGACTTGTGCGGTACTTGGGCTTGAGATATGCACCTCGTCCGTTGTATCCTTGGTAACTTGACTCATTGCCACGGTGGAGGGGCATTGGAGTCATAGGTCCATTGTGCGTCTTACCACTACGAGTGGTAATAGCATTCAACTCACCCTTAGGGTTGGGAATGGTGTTACTTGGAAGAGATCCCAAGTTGAAGCTTGATTGTTTTGACTCATGAGAAGAGCAAGCACGCTATCGATCTTGCTATTTTGTCGATCAATCTTGCTACTAGTTGTTCTAATCTCGGATGTAAAATCATTCCTCATAGAGGTAATCGATTTTGCATGGACACCATCTTAGCTTCATTGTTTTTGATGTAACTAACAATGTCAATGGAAGCTTGAGGAGGTGGAGCTTGAATGCAGTTTGTTGTGGAGCGTGGAATCGGTTTTGATTATAGTTCCCTTGATTTTGAGAACCTTGATTTTGAAAATTCGATTCGATTCGATTAAACCGATTATTTCGTTTTGATTGTTCGATTTTGATTAAACCGGTGGTCCAAGGTAATTGTTAGAACGATAGCTTAGAAGGCTACGGTCCCCTTGCGGTTGGTAGGAGTTACCCCGTATTGTAGGAACCTTGAGCAGCATATACGCTCTCTTGAGTGAAGCCACCGGAGGTCGGACACTCGAAATAAGGGTGTGGACCACCACAAGTCTCACAACTCTTGTTCACGGCATTAACTTGTTGATTAGCATTTGTGTGATTCATTTTAAGCATGGCGGCGGATATTTCTTCCAACTTTTGTTGAGAGTGGTGAATTCAAGATGGAAGGGCGGTGGATCTCGTTGACTCACTCCTCTCGGCAGAGGAATCCCAATAATTGTGGTGGGCGGTCATGTTTTCGATGAGATCAAAGCACTCTTGGTCGCCTTTTCATAAAGGTACCACCGGCAGCAGATTGATTGTGTCACGATGTCTCGGTGTTAACCCGTTATAGAATGTATCTATTTGGGTGACAAGCAACATGTTGTGGTTCGGACATCGGTCAATTGAAAGCTTATAGCGTTCCCATGCCTCGAATAAGGAATCGTCGGAAGCGCCTAAAATTGCCGATTTCATTCCTTAGTTTCGTCACCATCGACGGTGGAAAATATTTCGCCAAGAACTTGGAGATCATTTCATCGAAACTATGGATTGAGTTCTTGGGAAGACGATCAAACCATGCAGTGGCATGAAGCGTCAAGGAATAAGGAAAGAGGTATAAGCGAAGGCGCCATCGGAGACCCCATTTTGCTTCATACTTTGGGTGACAAGGAGAAATTTGTCAAGATGCTTGTTGGCATCTTCACCCGGTGATCCGCGAATTGGCAAAAGCTTTGGACTTGTTGAATCATGTGATGTTTAAGTCCAAAGTCCGTGGCCTCGATGTTGACCGGGCAATTGGACCGCCCGTCCATTCATCGTGGGTTGGCAAAGCTCCTCCATCGCTTCGGAGATCGGAGTCGGATTTTGTGGATCGGGTTGACTTCGTGTCCATCCCTTGGATTCAGACATGGTGGGATGCTCAACAGTGCGTATCTCGGCACGTTTTCCTTGTTAAGAATACGCTCACGAGCTTGCGGCGAAAAGCATACACTAGACGTAACTCTAAGAGACCTCGAGTTAAGGAGAGAAATGGGAATTATGAAAATCTTTCGATGAGAATGAGAATTATGAAGACGCTTTTATAAAACTTGGGTGAGAAGAATCTTTATGGGTTTTACGGTTCGAAACGTCGATATCACAACAAAATCAATTAACACAAAATCGAGGCAAAACAACGATGAACTTAACCAATAATCCAAGATGAATGGCTTCTTTGAAAAAGGTACACCAATCACAAGGACACAAAGGCAAGTTTTATATCTTTAGTTCGGGAACTTATCATGGTCGCACCCCCAGTTAGGTAGTGCACTTTGCCTTGGTTTTATGGTGGTAATCTTTTAAGTTGTTATTATTAAAGAAAACGATTCTTTTGTATTTTTATTATTTGATACATATATAGAAACAAAAGGAAAAATATTTTGTGTTTTTATACGTTTTGGATGTTTTTGGGTTTTGGATTTTTTAAATAAAAATATGGATATATATATAGATGGATATGGATGATATGAACAAATGAGTGAGTATTCAAACAACTAATCGCTAGACGAAGATAATCAAGACACTCCGCAATGGCGCTAAAAATTTGATCGCGTAAGAAATGTCAAGTTCTCTCACGCAAGCGTAAGAAAACTAAAAACTGCTCAAACACTAATGCAATTAAGATCAGAGGAGTATAGTGTTTCCCCGGGTCGTTATGTCCCAGCGAGTTGTGCAATGGATTATCAAACGTTTAGTGATCGAGGAATTTGAACGGGAAAAGGATTCTGAATATGATATTAACTATGGAAAAAGCCAACAAATTAAAACGGCTTAAATGCAAATTAAAGGAAAATAAAAAGATAAAATCTATTAAATAAACGCTATCACTATATTTAAAGTGATGAACGTTTAAAACCTAAAACGTACGTTTAAATTAAAAATAACGTAAACGTACAAAATAAAAAGTGAAATCTAAGAAATAAAAGTCCTAAAAATATGAAAAATACATTTTTACAATTCTAATGTTAAAAGAAACTTTTTAGAAAAAGAAAATTATTTTTATAACTATTATTGTAATTATTATTAATTAAAAACTATTTTAAACTATTTAATAATTACCTAAAATACAAAAAATTGGGAAATAAAGCTAGAAAAATAAAATTATGAAATGGAAAAGTCTAAAATATCAAACTAGACTTTTCAAAACTATTTTTGTATTTTTATGATTATTTTTCTATTTTTTATGAATTTTAAACTATTAAATACTAATTAAATTATTTAAAAATACAAATTTAACTAGGAAAAATCTAGAAAAATATTTTTTTCTCTTTTTATATTTATCTTAACTTAAGAAAATTGAAAAATTATTTTTTTGAAGCTTTTCTTAATTATTTGTATTAAATGCTATTTAAAAGTACTTAAAAACTAGATAAAATGCAGAAAAATACCAAACAAGCTAGGAAAAATCTGAAAAATTCAGGAAATGCTTAAAATAATATTAGGAAGCTATGAAAAATGGAAAAACAGGAGCTTGTTTGGAGGATTTAAGAACGATGTGGAATGAGCTTAAAATAAGCACTTTGATAAGCCAAAAGCTACCAAATGGAGACCACATCAAAGCGTAAGCTATACTAAGCTAAAATGACTCAAAATAAACAAGTCTCAACTGCTCTTAACCTCTGATTGCAAGTAAAGCAGATTATGATGATTTGAGCTTTGTGCTTAAAAACGATGAAGGGCCAACATCGAGCTTAAAATAAGCAAACCAATAAGCTTGAAATTAGAAAACAACCATGGGAACCTCACAAGGACCTCGGCTAGCTACACAAGAGCCAAATTGCAGACCTAGATGAGCCAAGATGAGCCCTGCTCAAGCTATGCAAAGATCGAGAAAACTCGACTTATCTTTGAGTTTTGGAGCAGCGATGTAGACCTAAAAGACAAGCTCTTTTGAAGCTTGTAGAAAAATCACAAAAATATGCTAAAATGCCCATAAGAAATTAGACCAGGATGACTTTTAAAAACAACAAGAGTTACTTGATTTAATCTAGAAATGAGTGCATGAAAAATCTATCCATTTGGGCTCAAAACAGAAATTATGCCATTTGACTTTTTGAGACAAAAATGGAATGTTGACTTTTGCCAACTTTGAGCTAGCTTTCTTAACTGCAAATGATGTAATTTGATGAAATGAGGCTAGAGCAAGCTTTATCTATGATATCTAAACACAAAATGAGTTTATGATTCTTCAAAAATCCAACAGTAAGCTGATAAGATGGTTTAAAGAAAATTTTGACTTCTACTAATTGGATGAGCAAATAAGTGACTTCAAATGATCCTAAATGTACTATACAAGATTGTAATGCAGTAGCTTACCAATGAACCAACCTACAAGGGCAATTTAACACTTGTTCCAAACACACCTATTGAATCATTATGCAATTAAAATTAACACAGACACTGAACTAGCATGCAATGAAGATCAAACTGAGTTCTCATGACCATATTACAACTTTGTAAACACACTTAAATCATTGGTGACTACAGATACATAAACAAGCATACATTACAAAATGACTTGAAAATTGAAAATAGGTAAACTTACTCATATGAACCCAACTGGTGTGCAGATTAAAACCAACCCAACATCAATATACTACTAATCTATTTTAACCCATCCACCACTGTATCAACCCAATTTCATCACCATTTCCACTCTAGACCATTTCTTTGACTTCTGTTGACCATGAAGCAAAATTTATTGAAACTGACTTTTGAGCTTTCAAAAAGACTTTAAATAGCTTATATAAGCTTAGTTAAATTTAGAAATAAGCTTCTAAGAGCGTGTGCATAAGACTAGTAGACTGAAATTTGCACAATTAACTTAAAATTTGAAAATCATAACAGAACTTGGAATTGCTTAATCAAAACACATTACACTGAAGGTTTAACTTAAATATGGTTCACAGGAACTTGAAATTACATTATCTAGATATAAACTACAACATTTAAAAAAACGACATTAAGGTAAAACTATCAAAACTAACTACTCTTGTTTCTTGCTTCACTCTTCCTTTTATACCAAAGCACCTTCTCTCCTCTCTCTTCAGATAATCCCACCATCTTTCTGACCCATTGGATGACTTTTGTGACATTTAGCCAAATTGTTATTTTTGGCGGGAAAGGGATTTTAACCTGTTGTGTGTGATTGAGTGAGATAAGGGTGATGGATTAATGATTTTGGATGTAGTGGAGGAGGGGGGGACAGGAGAAGAGATAAGGTGAGGGTTTGGTTGAGTGTTGCAGAGTGATAGCAGGCTAGTGGGGAGGGAAGAAGAAAAACGCGCCAAAGTCTGTTTTGACTTGTGGCTTTGACCAGAGTAATAATCAAAGGGGGTCCAAAATGGCTTTTTGACAGGGGTTCATAATTGGTGCAAGGGTCAAAATGGTTTAAAAAGGATTAATAACTAGGACTAAATGTGTAAAATCTGAAACTTGAGGGGCCTAAGCTGCCAATTCATGAAAAGTTTCTTCCAAGGACCAAAAGTGACAACCTTCAAAAGTATAAGGACCAATGTTGCCATTTTGCAATTTCGGGGACCAATTCTCGCCAACTTTTAAACTTGAGGACCATTTTGTAATTTTCTCAAACTTTTCATATTTTTCACCAAAGGACTAAATTTGACAACTTTTGATTTAAAAAGGACCTTTGGTGACTTTACTTTTGAAATTATGTACTGTGGGGGTGCTTTTGACAACTTTTGAAACTTGGGGACTAAAGCGCAATTTTGCAAATTTGATATGTTTTTCATTTGATTTTGATATTTTTGCATTTAAAACACATAAAACTCTGATTTGTGATATTTTGATCATTTTGATGTGTTTCTGAGTGTTTTCAGATGATTTTGCAGTTTATTTTGTACAAAAATGATGAGTATTTAGACACTCATCACCTACTGGCCGTAAATTCAATCTTAATGAATTGTGCCCTAAATTATCTAGATCAATGCCCATTAGGAAATAGATGCCCACTAGTAGAATTATACCTTTAAGAAGTGAACACACTTTGAATAGATTTATGGTCACTACTAGTCCTACATCTACCTCTAATGATTCCATTGATTTTGCTTCTGATGTGGGTGTTCCAATCTCGTTTACTAACCAAATGGAACCCATTCTTGCATGGGGATCCAAATTATCCAGTCATCCATACTTGTCTGTGTTCAACTGTAGGTCGTACAAATTGTTCGTGGTATTTGGACTCAGCCGCTCCAAGCATATATTGGAGATCGCCATGACTCATGAACTTTGTGAGTAAATTCATCGGGACTGTTAGATTCGGGAACGACCACTTTGGGGCAATTATGGGTTATGGAGACTATGTTGTTGGTGACAGTGTAATCTCCAGGGTCTATTATGTTGAAGGTCTTGGTCATAATTTGTTCTTTGTTGGTCAATTCTGTGACTCTGATCTAGAAGTGGCCTTTAGAAAACATACTTGCTTCGTTAGAGAACTTGATGGTGTTGAACTTTTAAAAGGAACCCGTGGAACCAATCTGTACACCATCTCCTTCGAAGACATGATGAAGTCCTCTTCAATCTGCTTGTTGTCAAAGGCTTCGAAAACAAAGTCATGGTTATGGCATCGTCGTCTCAATCATTTGAACTTCGGAACCATAAATGATCTTTCTAGAAAGGACCTTGTAAGAGGTTTGCCCAGATTGAAATATGAGAAAGATCATCTTTGTTCAGCATGCCAATTGGGAAAAAGCAAGAAATACGCCCATAAACCCAAACCTGCAAACTCAATTATGGAAGTTCTTCATACTCTTCATATGGATTTTTGCGGACCCATGAGAGTAC
The DNA here is from genome assembly GCA_022545495.1 of Chrysanthemum lavandulifolium. NCBI lineage: Eukaryota > Viridiplantae > Streptophyta > Magnoliopsida > Asterales > Asteraceae > Chrysanthemum > Chrysanthemum lavandulifolium. Next base: position 184,805,209 of record CM040242.1, read on the forward strand.
AAACTATAAATGGGAAGAAATATGTGCTAGTCGTGATTGATGACTACTCTCGGTTTACTTGGGTTAAGTTTTTTAGGTCAAAGGATGAAACTCCATATGTCATTATCAAACAGCTGCAAGTTCAACTTAATAAAAAAGTCAGAATTATCCGAACAGACAATGGAACTGAATTTGTTAACAGAGAACTAAGTCAGTTTTATGAAAGCATTGGAATCGACCATCAAAGAAGTGTTCCACGTACTCCTCAATGAGCGGTGTAGTTGAAAGACGAAATCAAACTCTCATCGAAGCTGCAAGGACTATGCTGATCTACTCAAAGGTTCCAATGTTTCTCTGGGCTGAAGCCATTGCCACTGCTTGCTATACCCAAAACCATACCCATATCCACACCACTCATGGAAAAACTCCATACGAACTAGTCCACAACCGAAAACCAGGTCTTTCTTTCCTTCATGTATTCGGTACTTTATGCTATCCAACGAATGATGGTCAAGATTTGGGAAAATTAAGAGCTAAGGCAGACATTGGAGTTTTTGTTGGTTACGCACCAAACAGGAAGGGTTACCGAATCTACAATAAAAGAACCCGAGATATCATGGAAACTATTCATGTCACGTTCGATGAGCTGTCTAAGCAAATGGCTCCTGGACAATCTAGTTCTGGACCCGCATGTCAACACTCATTAAGTAGTCCCATTAGTTCTTCTCTTGTACAGAATCCCTCACCTGCAGTTTCATATGTACCTCCCTCTGAAGAAGATTTGAAGAAATTGTTTGATCCGATGTTTGATGAATACTATGAACCTCTTGTCAATGATCAATCTACACCATCAACAGTAGCGGCTCCTAATCCAGTCAACATAGATAATCCATCAGTTTCTGTGTCAGTTACTCAAGAAGTGCCTGCTGCAGATCACTCATCATCATCCTCAAATCCTCAATCCTCGAGTGTACATCATGGAAATGTTTCTGCCAACTATGATGGAGATAACCCCTTTGCCACTCCAGAAGATGCACCGTTTGAAAATATATTTTCCCCTGAACCAACACCTGAACCATCTTCATCAGGGGATCCAAACTCTGCTACATCAGTTCCTCATCACCAACCACATGAACATCTCACAAAATGGACACATGATCATCCATTGGACAACATTATTGGAAATCCGTCTCGTCCGGTATCCACTCGTAAACAACTTGCCACAGATGCCTTATGGTGTTTCTTCAATTCTGTATTATCAAAGATCGAACCTAAAGATGTCAAAACAGCCATGTCTGAGGACAGCTGGTTTAGTGCTATGCAAGAAGAAATCCATGAGTTTGATCGTCTTGATGTATGGGAATTGGTACCTGCTCCAGATTATGCTATGATCATTGCTCTGAAGTAGATCTTTAAAGTAAAGCTTGATGAGCACGGTGATGTTCTGAAGAACAAGGAAATATTAGTGGCTAAAGGATACCGACAAGAGGTGGGTATTGACTTTGAAGAATCATTTGCTCCGGTTGCACGAATTGAGGATATCAGAATCTTCCTGGCTAATGCAGCTAGCAAGAACATGGTGGTTTATCAGATGGATGTAAAGACTGCTTTTCTTAATGGTAATCTCAAAGAAGTAGTTTACGCTCAACCCGGTTGGTTTGTGAATCCAGAGCATCCTACCCATGTCTACCACTTGAAGAAGGCTCTTTACGGCTTGAAGCAAGCTCCAAGGGCATGGTATGATACACTGTCAAAGTTCCTATTGAAAAATGGATTTAGCAAAGGAGTAGTTGATCCCACATTGTGTACCAGAAAGTCAGGCAAACACTTAATTCATGTTCAAATTTATGTTGATGATATTATTTTTGCCTCGACCGACCCTAAAAAATGTGACCGTTTTTCAAAGGAGATGGGCTCCAAATTTCAAATGTCTATGATGGGACAAATGTCATTTTTCTTGGGATTACAAATTTCACAAAGTCCCGGAGGCATTTTCATTAATCAATCTAAATATGCTAATGAAATTTTAAAGAAATTTGGATTTGATTTTTGTGACCTTGTTGACACTCCCATGGTGGAGCGCACAAAACTGGATGAGGACAACTCAGGGATCATGGTTGATCAAACGAAATATCGAAGTATGATTGGATCCCTGATGTACCTCACAGCCATTAGACCTGATATAATGTTCGATGTATGCATGTGTGCTAGATACCAGGGTAAGCCTACCAAAAAGCACCTTGAAGCGGTTAAACGGGGTCTTTTGGTATCTCCAAGGAACCATTAACATGGGACTTTGGTATCCGAAGGACATCGATATGTCACTAACAGCATATGCAGATGCAGACCATGCAAGGTGTCAAGATACACGTCGAAGTACATCTGGTGGTGCTCATTCTTGGGAGATAAATTAGTAAGCTGGTCTTCAAAGAAACAAATGAGTACATCTATATCATCTACAGAGGCGGAATACATAGCCATGTCATCTTGCTGTGCTCAAATTCTATGGATGAGATCACAATTATCTGACTATGGCTATGAATTCAACAAAATTCCTCTTTATTGTGATAACAAAAGTGTCATTACTCTTTGCTGCAATAATGTTCAACATTCAAGAGCAAAGCATATAGACATTCAACATCATTTCATCAAGGAACAAGTGGATAAAGGTGTGGTGGAACTATATTTTGTGAGAACTAAGTATCAGCTGGCAGACATCTTCACTAAAGCTCTTCCTAGAGAACGTTTTGAGTTTATTCTTCCACGGCTTGGACTAAAGAGTCTACAACCGAAAACACTCAAACTTCTTCAAGAGGAAGACGAGAAGTAAAGGCTTTTCTTCATCTATTTCTTGTACATATCTTATCAAAAAGCAAAATACAAAATTATAAAACACCAAAAAGAAAATAGAAAAATATAAAATTTCAAAATCCATAAAAATCAGAAAATCTTTGAAAAAGCCAAAAAATATTCTTTTTCACATCAAATTTCTATTCTTCGATAACATCTACGGACTTTGATTTGTCACTCAAAGAATGGCACGGGTCTTTAGATGAAGTTCGAATGTACATAAACCTTTTGTTAAAAAAAATAATTTAAAAAAAAAAAAAAAAAAAATGATGGAGAAAAATGATGGTTTATTGTCACTTCAGTCAGTAACCAGCTTTAAAAGAAAGAACAGAGTCATGCTTAATCTAATTTTTGAAACATCATGCTCTGATTCTAAATACAAATGTTTGTCGCCAAAAAGACAAATGTCTCCTTCACAAATATTTTTCCTTCTAAATATTCTTCTGAAAAATATTTGTCATCTAATGAAAACAAAATTGCTTTGAAAATAACTCGAACTCTATTTTTTAAAAATCATCTGGACTTTTCACTTGTCAAAATCTCTAACACTCAATCAACAACTTATGTCATTGATTAAGGGGGAGAATAATTTCAATCAAATCAAAAATGTTATTTTTCAAACAACTGGCACGTAATCGAGCAAGGTCTATTTGAGGATAATCTAAAAGAATTTTGTAATGTACAATTGGACTCAGACCTTGGTCAAGTTTATGTTTTCAAAAGATATTTATGCATGTTTGAACAATGGAGTTTAAAGTTTCAGAATCTGATCCTTATCAGTTAAAATTTTTTTTCAAAAGCAAGTCACAATTCTCCTCAAAAGTTTTCAAAAATAATTTAAATCAATAGAGTTCACAAATCTCAAAGGATTTGAAAATTGTGATCGGGGGAGAATTAGTGATTTAAATTGGATATAAACTGATAATTCGATAAGTGGTTTAGAAATATAATAACAAGCTCTCCTCCCTACATGTGCCAACGATTTCAAATTTTTCATGCACATGTTAAGGGGGAGCTTTTATGTTAAACCAAAAAGAATTGAAACGTGATTGATTTGTCTCTAAGTGCAAGTTCCCCCTAATATGTGCCAAACACTTTTGAATCTCGATGCACTTAATGAGGGGGAACAATCAAAAGAAAACCTCATCCTTCCCAAAATATTTCATTCAAAGTACTTAAACTACTAGATTTGATCGGGAAGTGATGATGATCATTTTAGAAAATGTTAATCAAAAGATTGGATCTTTCATTCTTAATCTAAGATTTCAAAGTCCTCTTGCCTCCATGTGCTAAAACAACTTCTAATACATGAAGCACATGTTGAGGGGGAGCATTTCTAAAATATCAAAAACAATCAAGGTACAAAATACTTTGATCTTGTATCACAAGTACCCTGATTGATTTTCTAATGATTTTCAATTGGTTTCAATGGCAGAAGAACAATACCAAAAAGACCGACCAAATTTACTTTATGCATGGAGATATAAGGATGGTTAGGTTAGGTATTCGTTCCCACGATCCAACCAGAGCCGGAGGGATCTACCCAGGGATAATCCACTAGATAGTGTAGAAGTCCTTAGGTATGATGGAAAAAAGGAGAAAAGTGAGAAATGGGAAGAGTGCGGACTGAGATAGAGCTAGAACTGGAATAAACCCAACAAGGTTCTAGCTATGAAATCTCGGTAAGCACTGAAGGGGTTGAAGAATGAAAAGAAATGAATGAGAAAAGGTGAAAAGAAATAGCCCTCCATTATTTCAACCTTAGGGCAGAAACCGGGTTCAATTCATATGCTACTGGTGTTTACCAAGGTAACACCGGTATTGAAGACAAGACGTCATGGACCTAGTGACGCACTGCACTACAGCTTCCCAAGCTACTCAAGTTCCTCTTAAAAGGACTTGTTTCATTCTCACGGGGAACCTACATAATCTATCGACTTTCTCTTAGAGATTGTTGATATTGAAGAAGGAGACTATAACAACCCGTAAATTTTCGGATTATTATAATAATATTTATCACGTCAGAAAAATTTTAATCAATTATTTTCTGACAAAATGCCAATATCTAAAATTTAAAACGAGAGGTCATTTCGTTCCTTTAGAAATAAGACACCGCACATACAATACTTTCCCACAAAGTATATGTGAAATTTATTATTGTCCAAGTTAAAATGAAAGCATACATAAGCTTAATCCATTAGTTATTCCGCATACCCGTAAGCGTTAGTATACAAAACTAAAAATAAATACTAAGATAAGAGAAAATACACCTTTAACATTCATCGATAATTTATGAAAGAAAACGAAAGTTATCTCAGAATTTAGGAAGTCACGACCGCACGCATACCGACACCAATTAAATAACGGCAATGCAGTTATAATCCAATGACAACAAAATAAAATGTCATATTATTACGCTTATGAAATCGTTCCCAAAAATATAATTTCAGATTTCTCGGCACCGGAAGGTACGTTTGTTTGAGAATTCTACAAAACACGGGTACAAACTAAACAAGATTTACAAATAAAACAAAATAATACTTACCCTCCTACCCTAAGCGCCACTCTACTTCTTCATTTTCTCTTTCTGCTTTCCTCGTCTCCCCACAAAGACACTTAAACATGAAAATGGAAATCCTTTGTCTATATTGTCACATGAGTTCCATGTTTCCTTTCCATGCTTCCGTGACTAGCGTAGTAGCTTAGCATCAAAACAAAGCCAAGGGCCTTTTACTTTTGTGAACCAACGCAAGGACAAAAGCAAAGCATAAAATATCAATTCTTGATCAAAATAAACGTGTGTATGCTCAAAGGAGGCAAGCCTAGCTCTAGCTATCCTAAACACTAAACTTAACTTGCCTTTTGACCTAAAACCTAGTAATCCTAGTTGAGCCCAAGCATGCTCTTGATAGATGTCTTTCACTCGACAATGACAACACAAAAACGTGCCCTTCTTTTTCTGAGAAACCTTGCACGCTCAAAACACAACCATATTTCCTTTTCTTTCTTGGAACCATAAGAGACCTCAAAATAAACAATGGGGAGACCATGCTACCTTCTTTCTCCTCTTGCTTTTTCTCATTAAATACTCAACTCTTGGACTCATTTCTCACAATACTTCTATCATATTCAACACTCTCGAACACTTACTCTTTTGCTCACTGTCGTGGCCACAAACAAGAAAAAGCTAGAGCAAAGGGGATTTTCTTAAGCTAAAGTAATCGGTTTCATATTCTTTGGAAACTAGTTAAGTTCTTTGGTTCCTTGGTCTCGCTCCACACTCGCATGCACGTACACTCTACTCATTTGTAAGCAACCTCGACTCACACCTTTGTTTATACATTTCATACAAACTTTACATTTGAAAACTTATGCTTGTTCTATATATTGCATGCTCTCGTTAAAAATGAAACTTGTATCGAACACTTACATTTACTCAAACATTATGAATTTAACATGATACACTTACGTTAACATGCACACATGAAATATTTTTTTGGACGTAAAAGATACGAGTTTTTAATATAAAACGAGCTAATAAACCCTTGAGGTTTATTCGATTTTTTTTAAAATGAAGTATGGAACTGTTTTATGTATTTGAACGTGTAGTAACAAAAGAAAATAAATCCTTAAAACCTATTAAGTCTTGGCTCACTCTTTGAAATTTTGCTCATTTGATGATCGACTCATTTTCGTACTCATTTCGTTACTTCATAAGCTCATCAAGTCACCCAAAGCCCAACTCTCAACCCTTTTGGTTCACTCGAGCATTTATTTGTAATAAGCACTCAATGTTCACTAAGCTAAAACAATGCAACTCAATTTGGAGAAGAAAGTAAACACAAAACTCATGCATTCACCAAGTAATGATATGGAAATTTTAACTAGTATAAAACAGTTGTAAAACTTACCTTAAAAACACTTTATCGAGAAGCTCTAACACAAAAGTGCCCTTGGACCGCTTGGTTTCTTCAGATCTCCTTGAGCAAGGAGATCTTGTGTTCGATTCTTAGCAGTGGCTTTTGCCACATTTTTATTTTTTTTACAACTATGGCGACTTGGCAGATTCAACCCCTTAACTTCCAAACAATTATCACTTTCTCTCAACACTCTAATAAACTTTGTAATTTACAACTTTGGCCCTCAACTTTGAATACTTTTACATCTTTATCAAGACTTTTATAAGTTTTACAAATTTGTAATAATCTTTACAACATTAGTCCTTCTAAGTTATACATTTAACACTTTTCATCCTAAAACTTTTGAAAGACAATGACTTCATATTATTTTACCACTTTCATTAAATAAATACGTTTAACACATATTTTTAAACGACTCCATCCGCGTAAACCATAAACATCATATTTTGCCACAACTTCGATAAATATATATTGTATTTATTCGCACTTCGATAATACTTGATTTAATATTCGAGCCAACTCTTATACGAAAGTTTCATATACGTCCTTCCACATTTATTCCAAGAGCCAATACTTAAGGAACATTTTCATAACTATATTTTTATGTACATTGTTAAGAATCGAATTAACATATGAAACGTCCACACAAGCTACGTGAGAAAGTATTTGAAAACATTTATTTTTGAACTTTAAGCATTACCACACAAGTAAAAACGATACGAGTGTCTCATAGCAAATCATTTTTCAAACATTACCATTTATGGTCGTAAACGGTATATATTATCTAAGACTTGCCATAATATATCTAGGTTTCGTGTTGAGGCCGTTGTCATATCGTACTTGCTATTGTTGTGCATTTCCTACCGTATCGCTAAGGTGAGTTCATAGCCCCACTTTTACTCTTTTAACTGTTTTATAAACTCCTTGGGGGAGAATACATGCTACTACTGCTTTTATGATCACAATTGCTTGAAAACTGTTTGCTGTTCACTTGATATTATGACTCTGCCTAAGTTGTTTGCCAAAAGTCCCCTACATCATGAACCATTAATCACTTGCGAGTGAACGCAAATATCGTGGATAGTACTATGGAATCGACGACCCGACTCGGTTATCGGAAATAACCGGGCGCACTATATTGGTATCTCTATGTAATTGGCTATTACATCTCGGAGGGCAATTTTATTTACTTACACCAAGACTTTAGGTGTATGCGCTTAGTTTGGTGTCATGAGCTTAGTGCAATAATATCAACTATCTTTTATGGGCGATAACAACGTAGCCCATGGCTTATCTTAAACTTGAAAATCTTGTGATCAACTCGCTTTATTACTAAACCTATGAATTCACTCAACCATTGTGTTGACTTTTAGCATGTATTTTCGGGATGAAAAGCGATAGCTAACTCGAGGCGCTGGGCATTGGCATGGCATGGTCATAGATGACTCTGATTTACATATGGGGACCACATTTTATTAATGGGCCATTTTTCCGCAACAAATCAACCTTTGTAAACTCTATTTTACTTCAATAAATGAAATCTCTTAAGAAAAATCTTTATTTTTCACTTTGTGTTATGATCCAATTGAGTAGCATCCCAAAAACCTTTTCTTCCGCTGCAAACCATTTTTGGGGGTGTTACAGATTGGCATCAGAGCCTTGGTTATAGAGAACTAGGAAATTTTCAAAACCTAGACTATAACCACTTTTACAAAACTTAATTCTATGACCGCCACATGCCTGCCTGCCAAGCTGATTGCCTCACTTATGACTCGTTGAAGTCATCTTTGATAAGATATGTGTTTTATTACTGACAACTTAACCTCACTATTAGCTATGATTGCTTTACTCATACGTATGTTTACGTACCACTGCGCTACGCCTTCTCCCCCACATAAATGAAATATTTGTTCAATCTTTCATACCAAACTTTAAAAGCATTAGGATATGTTACCGGTATAACTAAGCTAAGCATTGCAAGATTCATTGAACCTCGGGTGAATATAGACCGATCACCTATATTCACCGAGGACGATGAGACATAGCTGATCACCTATGTCCGACTCGAGAGGTGAATGTTGCAATCTTGAAAGTAGTTATAATAGTGGTATGTCCACTTGACCTCTGATTGACTTCTAAAATGGTAAAATCTTCATGTGTGTTCATCATAAGAGTTATAAAGTTTACTTCTACACATCACACACCGATGTCACAACATTTTCTCACTACGGTACTTTTCTCCTAAGTGGAACGCCTTTCTCATTACTAAACTTTCTAAACTCACCATTTTACACCACTACTTTACGCCTCCGCACCAACATGCATAGAGATTTGCATGGCAGATGATGCACACTACCACTTCGCGCCCGTCGTGCCTACATTATGTACGAGATTTACTTAGCAGATAATACATAACCGACAAAATGTTGAATGATGCGAATTAATGATTTTTCTAGTAGATTATGCGCGACTAACTAAGATTTTAATTATCGCACGACATTACTCTATGTTTAGATTATATTTTTGGGTCACTACAATACCATGTCTTCTGTTTCCCATTCATCGACTCATCTTCTTCATTGCGAAATCATTAAACCTCCATTCTTTGGGTCGTTGCAACCCATGTCTCCATCATCCCATCTTGGTATTATTCTCTCAAATGATGAGATCGAAGTTGTCTCGTCTTTCATTCGGTAAAGTGCCACCTCTACCCCAAAACTCGTGCTCAATCGATGAACCGAATTACATCCCTAGCCGTTCTAGGAACAACACACCTCAACTTCTAAAAAGGGAACCCCCTTGCTAAACATAAATAATAAACGACTAAAAGATATAAATCTTACAGCTCAAGTCACTTTTTGGGAACGAATTCCGAACTTTTCACTCATTCCTTTGAAATACCAACTATTTGTCCTACATTCCCTCTTATGAGATAATAAACTTTGTCGTTGTCTAACGCAAACTGCTTTCAACTATTTTATCGACCATTTCACGGTCACTTTACAAAAAGTCTTACTACTATGCCATTAAACCGAAAACTTACGACCTTACTAATACTTCATAAACAATGACCTTACTAATGCTCTTGCAAACTATTTTATTATAGAGTGATAAACTGATTAATTTCCTTACTCCTATTTTATGAAACAACAAGCAACTGCGATAGCAATTTGTAAACTATATTACGAATTTTTCCTGCAAGTTATATTACGGTCTTATAAACTATTTTACCCTTTTAGTGAGCTGCTTTAGCTACTGTCTGATTTAAAGCAATAAAACTTGGTACTTTTACCTCACAAACTATTTCTCCTTACTTTACTGACTATTTTATTACCACCCTATAAACCATCTTGATATTAATTGAACTACGAAATCTTCTACCATTTGACAAACAATAAAGTACTTTCTTATAAGCTATTTTACAAATTATTTTATGAGTTATTTTATAAACTGAATTATGTCTTACCAAAATATTTCACTACCATTAATAAACCGTTTCCTATTATTTTATGAGCTGTTTTAAAAATCACCTTACCAAATTGTTGCCTCAATACCAAACACAAACTACGATTGATCATAATAAAAGTATTTTCTTCTTACTCAATAAAGTGGTTATACAAACCTTTTCATAAACTTTACTGCAATTCCCTTATAAACTATTTACTCTCTTGAAAAACTTTAAAGGATAACCGATATTTTCTTTTGAAAATAAACCAAATTTTCGGAGTAAAGATAAACGCTTTGTTTTGAAAACAATAATGAGAAATGCTAAGAAGCAAAACTAATTCATCATCTACAAAAGCTAAGGCATTTGAAATTATTTTGAGAAATAACTTTTGAATTTAAATAAAAATCTCCAACTTGAAACCGATTCAATGTTGTCGCCAAAAACCTTATTTAACAAGTTTTCATCACAAAAGCTGAAATTTAGCAACTTTATTTACATACATCAAGTTCTCCTTAAAATTTTAAAGACTTTGTATTCTTCAAATTCGAGAAGCATAACCAACAACCGAATCCTCCTTAAAAACGTTTAAAACTTATTGAAATATATGTACCGACCACATCTTCCGCTAAGACATTTTCACCTTCGAGGATATTTTTTTCCCTCTAGATTGCATTTTTATCAACGATAAAACTTGTGGTAGCATTTTTCTGAAAACATTTATATTTACGAGTTAGAATTTTCTGGTCAAACTTTATCGAACTTTCCTACGCTGAGAAATATCAAAACGTCAACTTTTACAAAAATTGTCATACTTATATCAAGTTTAAACGTCTATCCCACTAAAATTATAATCCTTTTCGAGGTCACAAAACTTTTACCTAACTACCTAACACAAACAAAGAGATTGAATTTCTTGAAATGTTGACATAGCTTTTAAATAAACACGTATTCGAACAAATTTACCCACGCCACGTTTTCAAACAAGTTTAGTAAGTTTTAAATCCTTACTTAATCACATAAGCGACTAGCACAAACTTAACCTCGAGGACGAGGTTCCCATAAGGTGTAGGTACTATAACAACCCGTAAATTTTCGGATTATTATAATAATATTTATCACGTCAGAAAAATTTAAATCAATTATTTTCTGACAAAATGCCAATATCTAAAATTTAAAACGAGAGGTCATTTCGTTCCTTTAGAAATAAGACACCGCACATACAATACTTTCCCACAAAGTATATGTGAAATTTATTATTGTCCAAGTTAAAATGAAAGCATACATAAGCTTAATCCATTAGTTATTCCGCATACTCCAGGGCAGGGTAGTAGCATACAAAACTAAAAATAAATACTAAGATAAGAGAAAAATACACCTTTTAACATTCACTGATAATTTACGAAAGAAAACGAGAAGTTATCTCAGAATTTAGGAAGTCACGATCGCACGCATACCGACACCAATTAAATAACGGCAAATGCTTATAATCCAATGACAACAAAATAAAATGTCATATTATTACGTTTATGAAATCGTTCCCAAAAATATAATTTCATTTCTCGCACCGGAAGGTACGTTTGTTTGAGAATTCTACAAAACACGGGTACAAACTAAACAAGATTTACAAATAAAACAAAATAATACTTACCCTCCTACCCTAAGCGCCACTCTACTTCTTCATTTTCTCTTTTCTGCTTCCTCGTCTCCCCACAAAGACACACTTAAACATGAAAATGGAAATCCTTTGTCTATATTGTCACATGAGTTCCATGTTTCCTTTCCATGCTTCGTGACTAGCGTAGTAGCTAGCATCAAAACAAAGCCAAGGGCCTTTATTTTTGTGAACCAACGCAAGGACAAAAGCAAAGCATAAAATATCAATTCTTGATCAAAATAAAACGTGTGTATGCTCAAAGGAGGCAAGCCTAGCTCTAGCTATCCTAAACACTAAACTTAACTTGCCTTTTGACCTAAAACCTAGTAATCCTAGTTGAGCCCAAGCATGCTCTTGATAGATGTCTTTCACTCGACAATGACAACACAAAACGTGCCTTCTTTTTACGAGAAACCTTGCACGCTCAAAACACAACCATATTTCCTTTTCTTTCTTGGAACCATAAGAGACCTCAAAATAAACAATGGGGAGACCATGCTACCTTCTTTCTCCTCTTGCTTGTTCTCATTAAATACTCAACTCTTGGACTCATTTCTCACAATACTTCTATCATATTCAACACTCTCGAACACTTACTCTTTTGCTCACTGTCGTGGCCACAAACAAGAAAAAGCTAGAGCAAAGGGGATTTTCTTAAGCTAAAGTAATCGGTTTCATATTCTTTGGAAACTAGTTAAGTTCTTTGGTTCCTTGGTCTCGCTCCACACTCGTGCACGCACACTCTACTCATTTGTAAGCAACCTCGACTCACACCTTTGTTTATACAATTCATACAAACTTTACATTTGAAAACTTATGCTTGTTCTATATATTGCATGCTCTCGTTAAAAATGAAACTTGTATCGAACACTTACATTTACTCAAACATTATGAATTTAACATGATACACTTACGTTAACATGCACACATGAAATATTTTTTTGGACGTAAAAGATACGAGTTTTTAATATAAAACGAGCTAATAAACCCTTGAGGTTTATTCGATTTTTTTTAAAATGAAGTATGGAACTGTTTTATGTATTTGAACGTGTAGTAACAAAAGAAAATAAATCCTTAAAACCTATTAAGTCTTGGCTCACTCTTTGAAATTTTGCTCATTTGATGATCGACTCATTTTCGTACTCATTTCGTTACTTCATAAGCTCATCAAGTCACCCAAAGCCCAACTCTCAACCCTTTTGGTTCACTCGAGCATTTATTTGTAATAAGCACTCAATGTTCACTAAGCTAAAACAATGCAACTCAATTTGGAGAAGAAAGTAAACACAAAACTCATGCATTCACCAAGTACTGATATGGAAATTTTAACTAGTATAAAACAGTTGTAAAACTTACCTTAAAAACACTTTATCAGTAAGCTCTAACACAAAAGTGCCCTTGGACCAGTTGGTTTCTTCGTATCTCCTTGAGCAAGGAGATCTTGTGTTCGATTCTTAGCAGTGGCTTTTGCCACATTTTTATTTTTTTTACAACTATGGCGACTTGGCAGATTCAACCCCTTAACTTCCAAACAATTATCACTTTCTCTCAACACTCTAATAAACTTTGTAATTTACAACTTTGGCCCTCAACTTTGAATACTTTTACATCTTTATCAAGACTTTTATAAGTTTTACAAATTTGTAATAATCTTTACAACATTAGTCCTTCTAAGTTATACATTTAACACTTTTCATCCTAAAACTTTTGAAAGACAATGACTTCATATTATTTTACCACTTTCATTAAATAAATACGTTTAACACATATTTTTAAACGACTCCATCCGCGTAAACCATAAACATCATATTTTGCCACAACTTCGATAAATATATATTGTATTTATTCGCACTTCGATAATACTTGATTTAATATTCGAGCCAACTCTTATACGAAAGTTTCAGATATCGTCCTTCCACATTTATTCCAAGAGCCAATACTTAAGGAACATTTTCATAACTATATTTTTATGTACATTGTTAAGAATCGAATTAACATATGAAACGTCCACACAAGCTACGTGAGAAAGTATTTGAAAACATTTATTTTGAACTTTAAGCATTACCACACAAGTAAAAGCGATCTGAGTGTCTCATAGCAAATCATTTTTCAAACATTACCATTTATGGTCGTAAACGGTATATATTATCTAAGACTTGCCATAATATATCTAGGTTTCGTGTTGAGGCCGTTGTCATATCGTACTTGCTATTGTTGTGCATTTCCTACCGTATCGCTAAGGTGAGTTCATAGCCCCACTTTTACTCTTTTAACTGCTTTATAAACTCCTTGGGGAGAATACATGCTACTACCGCTTTTATGATCACAATTGCTTGAAAACTGCTTTGTTGCTCACTTGATATTATGACTCGCCTAAGTTGTTTGCCAAAAGTCCCTACATCATGAACCATTAATCACTTGTGAGTGAACGCAAATATCGTGGATAGTACTATGGGGCCGACGACCCGACTCGGTTATCGGAAATAACCGGGCGCACTATATTGGTATCTCTATGTAATTGGCTATTACATCTCGTAGGGCAATTTTATTTACTTACACCAAGATTTTAGGTGTATGCGCTTAGTTTGGTGTCATGAGCTTAGTGCAATAATATCAACTATCTTTTATGGGCGTATAACAACGTAGCCCATGGCTTATCTTAAACTTGAAAATCTTGTGATCAACTGCTTTATTACTAAACCTATGAATTCACTCAACCATTGTGTTGACTTTTTAGCATGTATTTTCAGGATGAAAAGGCGATAGCTAACTCTGGAGGCGCTTGGGCATTGGCATGGCATGGTCATAGATGACTCTGATTTACATATGGGGACCACATTTTATTAATGGGCCATTTTTCCGCAACAAATCAACCTTTGTAAACTCTATTTTACTTCAATAAATGAAATCTCTTAAGAAAAATCTTTATTTTTCACTTTGTGTTATGATCCAATTGAGTAGCATCCCAAAAACCTTTTCTTCCGCTGCAAACCATTTTTGGGGGTGTTACAGAGACCCTCTCCCTAGTCTCCGGCATAGGAACCAAATGTGCACTATTGAGTCTAGAGCCAAGAGATCATCAATAAATCTCATTATGACACAATCAATGAAGACTCACTGTTTCACACAATGTGGAAAGTGAGAATATATCTTAAGAGTCCTACGCATTATCCTTGTGGTATTGCCAGAACATCTGAGTAATATGCAATCATATTCACAATGAAGATGGAAATCCTTCTAGAGCCAACATCAAACAAGCTCTTGGTGGGTGGCATGTGAGATCTATTCAATAGATCAAGCTTGTGACAACTGGATAGAAAAGATGGGGCGATTCAATCTTGAATCAACCTTGGTCCAAGAAATGGATTGACGGATACCTTTGAAAAAACCAGTCGTTGTGCTTAAAAATTATTTTTTGTAGCACATCGACTGAGCACTAATGTTTCAAAATTAAATGGGTATTTATGATTGATAATTGATTTTCCAATAAAACCTTCGTTGTATTGCAAAACCCTTTATTAAGCAATACACGATTGTTTTCAAATCATTTTTCATCAATCAATGAATCTCAACTCGCTGGTTCACTCACTCCGTGTTGTCTTCTTTGAGATGTTCCGATTTGAGAACAGCTAGAGCAGCTGCGAAACCTGTCAAAGAGATTCCTCGAATTATACCGATCACAGCGGTACTTGTCTTGATCAACGAGGAACCGTGGGCGTGCACCTCAATTCAACGAAAGTTATCAAAGACACTTTAAATGCGCTTTTATTGCTAACTGTTGTCTGCAGAAACACCCGACGGTTGCAGCTGATCAGAATTGAGGAGTCAATCCATAACCGCATGCTCACACAATACATTCACTTCTAAAGAAATCATGATAAGTGCATATCTTCATCAACTGACTCTGATATTTTCAATCCATGCTTCTGCTACGCCGCTGCAAATATCATGAATCAACAAAAGCTTCCGCTACTATGTTAAGAAAATATGATGATCCAGAATGTGAGCATGACGGTCCAAAAGTCACAACGTCACATGATGGCAACACTACAAAGGAAGAGTCAGAGATTTATGGTGGCTGATGATCTCAAAGCTGGCTCAAAACTCATCATCACATGGATCAGTTAAAGACCTCCACTTAAAATAACAAAGCATGTTGAAAATGAAGAATCAAAGACTACAGACTACAGAGCAAAGAACTTAATCAAGAATCCAAGAACACCAAAATGTAATATATGTTTGTAATCAATGTAAATTGAGGTGACCTCCCTTAGGGGGAGATTGTTAGGATTTAGAAAATCCAATAGTTAAAGAGTCGGTCACCTCAAGTATATATATTCGTTAGAAAGCTCGTAGTCGTAGTCATTTAATGTTAGTTAAGTAACACCGTGGAGGACGGACGGGTCTTTACCCACTGTATGCCTGATCCATAGCCCGTAGGAGGCGTGTCTTGTAAGAACCTATAAATACCCTTTGCCTAGCAAGGCAAAGGGTTGGAGCTTTCAATATCATTTTTCTTTGTCTCACTAAAGTTCCCAAAACTCTTCCACTTTCTCTCTCTAAAACATCACTCATACACCCCCTATATGATCTTTGTTATGTGTTTATGAAAACCAATATCTAACATTATGTCTACCTTATGTTTAATTGTTTGTGTGTATGCTTGCTTATTTATCATGAGTAGCTAAATTACTATTGTGTTTGCTTAGATCTATGAAACCTAGTTGTTAATTATTGTTAGGTTGTATCTTGTCTTGATTGGTAGACGCTAGAGTAAGGAAAATTGGCTTCTTCTTTAATTGTTGCGAGCTTGAACGTCCTAAATAGCAAAAAGCTTGAGAGTGCACTTGAGCCATCATTGTATTTATTGTGTGAGTTGTAGCTTTAGGATAATAGAGTATTCGGGAGAGATACTACGGTACTTGGCGATCCCGGGTAGTTTAGAGGAGAGTTACAATTCATAGAACTAGTGAATTAGGCACCCCCTATGACCACACGGAATACAACGCACCAATTAAGATGAGGATGTGACAATTCAACCGACCAATAAGAGATAACTAGGGAGTAAGAACATCTAAGTAAACACACTTTTAATCATCATAAGAGCACACTCTACAATACATAGCTTATCTTTACTTTTTCATTAGTTAGTAGTTTAATTAGTTAATAGTTAAAATTGGTAGAAGTACCACCCCCTACTCCTATACCCCGAGATATTTACTTGTTTTCTAAAAAACATAAAAAAGACTAAAAAGAATCTCCCTAAACCTTACCTTCTCGTCATACATCTCTTCCCTAGCATCTCTATTCCCCTAGAGAACGATCAGCCCCTGGGCTTACCCATATTACACTGCAATGATTAGGTACACTGCCTAGAGGGTTGTAAAGCTTGCTCATAGAAAACGAAGTCTTTCGACTCCGAACCGCTCAAAATCCTGGAAAGGATTGGTCCAGTGGCATAAAACTTGAGCTTCTGGAGGAACTCAACCGAGTACACAACACATTCCACGTATCAAACCTGAAGAAGTGCCTATCAGACGAATCTCTCATCATTCCATTGAAAGAAATCCGACTTGATGACAAGTTCACCTTTGCAGAAGAACCGGTGGAGATTATGGCAGAGAAGTGAAACAACTGCAGCAAAACCGCATCCCCATAGTCAAGGTTCGATGGAACTCCAAGCGAGGACCAGAATATACATGGGAGCGCGAAGACCAGTTTAGTGCCAAGTACCCACACTTGTTTCCCTAGACAACCCCGACATTCACCTTAGACTTAAAATTCCGGGACGGAATTTGATTGACGAGGAGGTACTGTAACATCCTGTAAAAATTTTCAGTTATTAATAAACCTTAATCAGTAAGTAATCTACTATTACAGTTTACTTAACCATTTTACGTAATTATATATATATATATATATATATATATATATATATATATATATATATATATATATATATATATATATATATATATAGCGTTAAAATGAAAAGTTTCTTATAATGAAAAGAATGAGAAGGCATGTGGAGGTGACATGTGTCACCTTTGCCACATCACCATGCCATGTCATGTGACATGTGTCACCCCCCCCCCCCCCCCCCCCCCACTGAAAATTTTTTTCCCGAAAAAAAATTTTTTGAACAAAAAAAATCCGCCAAAATTTATTCTCGCATCACGGTTATAAAATCGCATCACAATCATAATTGTGATGCAAGAACTTATAATCTTAATGCGGTAAAATCATGATTATGATGCAAGAACTTTATAACAGTAATGCAAGAACTTATAACCTTAATGCACTAATAAGTTTTGGTGCACTTAATTATAAGTTCTTGCATCATAGTTAATAGTTAAGTGCATCAATTATGATGCACTAAAATCAAGGTTATAACCTTAATGCACTTAAATCATGATTGTGATGCAAGAACTTTATAAGCGTGATGCGATAATTTATTACCTTAATGCACTAAAATCATAATTGTGACGCAATAACTTATAACCTTAATGCACTAATAAGTTTTGGTGCATCTTTATTATAGTTCTTGCATTATAGTTAATAGTTAAGTGCATCAAGTATGATGCACTAAAATCAAGGTTATAACCTTAATGCACTAAAATCATGATTGTGATGCGGTAACTTTATAAGCGTGATGCGATAATTTATAACCTTAATGCACTAAAATCATCATTGTGATCAAGAACTTTTATAAGCGTGATGCGATAAAAATTTGGCGGAAATATTTGGCGGGAAAAAAATTTTGCCCCAAAAAAAATTTTTGCGAATTTTTTTTTTTTTGGCGGGTGGGGGGTGGGGGTGGGGTATGGTGATGTGGCATGGTGATGTGGCAAGGTGACACATGTCACCTCACATGCCTTCTCATTCTTTTCATTCTAAGAAACTTTCATAATAACCCAAACCTATATATATATATATATATATATATATATATATATATATATATATATATATATATATATATATATATATATATATATATATGTGACAATGAAACAATATAACAATACGGGATTACATTTTTTTGGAACGAGCTCACACACGTACCACGATGTTCCAAGTATCACCAAAACACATTATATAACTCACAACCCCCCACCTCATTATTCCCTTAATGGGCCCGTAAATCTAACCGGACCCTTAATAAAATGTAATTGGGCCTAATCCAAGACTTAGCCCAATAACCAAATCCAATAAGCCTAACTAATTTATTTTATAAACGTCTCAACACCCTATCATTTTGTCTCGTTTACTCAAAATCTCGACACACAAGCTATGTTATAAATCACATGACTCGATTTCACTCATATCAAGGAATCAGGAACACCAATGATATAAACCTAACTCGACGATTTAATAGATAAACGAACCTCAAAGCTAAACACATTGACACCTATCTTCAACATGTCTAAAGTTCCAAAAATATTCCAAACTTATTCTAAAGTGTTTTTTACTGCAAAAAAAGTTTCCTAATCATTTTACTTGACCTCACTTGTTGTGCTCGACTCAAATGTGGTCCACTAACACATTTGGTCACGTTAAATTGTCATTTGGACCCATTCAAGACCTAATAAACCAAACGAGCTAAGTAATGTATTTCACTTGATCCCATGATTTAACTAAGACTCCATAAACACCAAAGGTACTCTAATAACATGTTATAGTCATTTGTGACCTTACTTACACTCGAAGCATGCCCAAATAAAACCACAAGGTCGGTTCGTTGCAAACTCACTCACTAACTCGACTCCCAAACATGTTCACACCCTAACCAACTTGCAAACCTACTTTTAAGTGTACTCAAGTACCTCTAGTACCTAGCTTACCTTCGCCATACCCTTATCTCAATGTTTTTAGCATCTAATCACCTCAACTTGTATCCCATTTGATATATAGAAGTCCCATGCAATCTATTTCATATGTATAACACAAAACAATCACTATCATACACTTTCCAAGTCCTTTTCTACTGAGAGAAAGAGCTAAATTCCAAGGAGATAGATCACGAGCACAAGTCTTCCATGAGTTCCTCTTGAATCCTTGCTAGGTGGTCTATCAAACTACAAATCATATACGTCGAGTACTAGTCTCACCAACGAGTTATCCCCACCCTTTTTTGGTGTGGTAAGCTCACTTTACAACACTTAGTATATTTTCCATGTTTTTTAATACTTCATATCGCATACGAGCTTAACTAGCTTTCCCTTGTTATTTCCATGTACTCTTAACCATTTTCCCAAATATTACGACCACTTAATTCTTGGTAAGGCATGGTTTGGAATGGAACGCTTGCTGGTAACGTATAACAAATCTTACACCATTTTTATAACACATTTCAAAGTCACCAAGACCCTATTCCTTAAATTATCAAAGTCGAATACCTAAACAGAAATGTATATAACGACTAGAAATGGGTTGGTTTAACTGATCTTAGACGAGTGCTAGGCCAAACAAAAGGTACAACCTAATTCTTTGTAAGCTAAACAAACAAGCTATACCAAAGAGACACCATAATAAGCTTGCTTAACCACTTATTAAACCCCTAAGTTAAACCACCTCGTCACGGTTTCTATAAGCTTAATATACGACTAATGAGCCTTAAGGCCCAATAAGCACAAAATAAGCTATTTTTCGAAATTAAGCTGTTAGATAAGTCGAATAAGTTGTTTAAGCTTATTTGAGTAATAAAAATGCTAAACTTTGAAAACTATGAGTTTTGGACTAAAAATGCAAAGTTTATTCAACTTGGGTTAAAAATGTGACTTTTATAAAAGTTAGGGTAGAAACTGTCACATTGATAACTTGAAGTTATAAACTGAACATACAAATATTTTTGAGTATTAAAATGTAATATTTGAAAGGTTTAAATTGTAAATATATAACATTATGGACTATAAATGCAAAATATATAACTTTAGGGTTAAAAGTGTAATTTCCTACAAATTAGTGTCAAAACTATCATTTTAATAACTTGAGAGTATAAGATGAACATTTGGAAATTATGAGTATTAAAATGTCATATTTTAATAGTTTGAGCCGAAAATGTAAATATATTAAAGTTGTATAATAAAAAGGTAAATATTACACTTGTAGGGTTGAAAATGTAAATTTATATAATTTGAAGGTTTATTCAATAACTTTGTCATTATAATCACACACTAATATTTTATAACGTACACCTTAAGAAAATATCGAAACGATTACGTAGAAACTATAAAACTGACATTACGTATATAAATAATATAACGAAGCTTTTAATGGATAACATAATTTATCATCCACTAATTCTTGGAGAAACGATATCTACGGGAACTAAGTACATAAACACGAGTTAATATTATAAATAATATTGTTTTTTTACTTCAAGAATTTTAAGCATATCAAGCCAACCTTACCATAATCCAGTTCATTCTCGATATCATTTCAAAAATCATTATTCTAGTTAAGTCACACTTAAAACCATCGAAATCTTAGACTTCTATATTACTCAGGTCGTGTGTTGGAGCCGTTCCCATCTTGCTTTTGACATCACTTAATTTGTCTACTATCACCAAGGTGAGCTCATAATCCCACTTTTATATGTTTTTTTCAAATTTGTGGAGAGATACATGCTACAAATCTAAACACAAATATTTTTGTATGCTATGAGTGATTGATATTGCATAAGTTACCATTATTGACAAAATTCCCTCATATCATTAATCATTAATCACTTGCGAGTGAACGCGAATACAGTGAATAGATCTATTGGCGGTTGACAACCCATTTGAGTTAGCCAGAATGGTGACCAAATGCACTTTATTTGAGTAAACAATAGGAATATGGCAAATTCCTACACGAGGGCCCCTTATTTACACCATCTATCGTGCGTATTATTTATATCATTTCTATGATATCACACACTTTAACGTTTAAGTGTCATGAGACTTAGGGCGATATACTAAATTGCAAGATCATTGATTTCTATTATGATTGTATTTTTATGCAATTATACAAACTGAAGCTTGTGTCCAACTGATTATTAATTTAAACACTATGAATTCACTCAACAATTTTGTTGACTTTTTAGCACGTTTCTCTCAAGTAATTGAAGAAGCATTCAAGGCACGGAGTGAGCAATAACTGTTGGTTTTTTGTGTTAAATAAACTATCATTGATTTTAAACTATTTTATATCTTTCGTGATATGCAAAACTCTGGAATCTCTTTTGTACTCGAAATATTAAATGAATGATAATAATTTATAAAACGCCTCTTTTGAGTCATTTTCTATGATTATGACTATGATCCTTTACGTAATACCCCAATTTATCTTCCGCTGCTAAATTGAAATTTTGGGGGTGTTACACATACGGTGAACGAAAATTGCCAAAAGTTTAAAGCGTTTTACAAACGTGCTAAACGTATGGCAAAAAGTGGTGAAAATGAATTGAATTATATGAGACGGGCTAGACAAATGTATCGTGACGAGCATAAAGGTGTTTCGTTTGCTCAAGAGGACGCATGAGAAATTTCGAAGGAGCATTCAAAATGGGACGCGCTGAAACCGGTTGACTTAACCGGAGACGTCCTCGGACAAAGCCACGAAAAGCTATTCGGTGATGATGCACGACCACGTCTGGCCGGCAAGCCACGCGCCAAAAAAAAACAAAAATCCGATACCACGACTAGCAATGGGGGAAGTTCGTCAAGCCAATTGGAAGCTATGTCATCCGAGCTTCGACTTAGATGGGAAGCGGCCCAAGAAGCGTATGAGGCTGCTAGAGAGAAATACCAGACGATCATGCGTTTGGAAGAACTTAAATTTCTCGGTGTTAACACGAGGGAGATGGATCCGGCAGCTGCGTATTGGATCGAATTGAAAAAGAAGAAAATAGCAGAAAAATATAATTTTCCAAACCCCCCGAGTAGTTTTTCATTTCGTATTGTCATGTTTTTATGTACTCGTAGTGGTATTTTCATTTTGTATTGTCACGTTTTATTTTGTATTGTAACGTTTTTATTTCGTATTGTAATGTTTACTTTTATTAATGAAGTATTTGATTGTTTAATGAATGAAATTGTTGAAGGTATAATTTGTAATTGTAATATTTAAAATGTGAGTCTCAAAATATGGTGTTATGATAAGAGCACAAGATGTCGATCTCGTCGTCCTCCTCGCCGCCACACCGCCTTGCCTCGTCGTCCTTCGTTGTGGAGCCTCTCGTCGCCTGCACAACGAAGAGGAGTGTCTAACAAAAGCCACAAAACCAAACAGATAAATAAATTTTGAAAAAATCTATCTGCTTTTTAACGGATAGTATTTACTTAAAAAAAAAAAAAAAAAAAAAAAAATCCCTTATAAATAACAAACTATAAACCACCATTTTTCTCACAACAATTCAACCAACTTTTATATACTTTGTATATCTCTAGTTAAAAAAAAACAATGTCTCAAAACCCGAATGACGGAGGGTATTTCACGAACCTACTAAATTCAAACCCACCACAATACGGGGGTTCTTCAAACCCGTCTACCCCCTCCTCGCAAAATTCCAACCCATCTCCAAAAAAAAATTCTTAACCAACAATATGCGTTTCAACAAGGATTCGCAAATTACCCCGGACGATTTCCGTCACCAAAATTTTTTAACCCGTCACAACCTCCACATTTTTTTAACCCGTCACAACCTCCAACGTTTCCCCAAATTGAATCACAACCATCTGGTTCACAATTCAAAGTACCAAAATCACGTGAACCGGCCAAAGGTAAAGGGAAAAAGACGAAGGCAAAAAAATCAAAACAAGTTGTGGATTTGGACGCAGACGATGACGAATATGTGGAAGTCATAGGCCAGGCAGACATGAGGAAGTTGAACAAGGTTGAAGAAAGGTTGCTTGCGCAAATTTGGATAGAAATTTCGCAATATCGAGATATGGGAAATCACCGTTCCGAAGATTTCCTTTGGAATGACATTATGGAGATGTTCAATGACTAGACTACCGATGACCATCGTACCAAAAATATGATCACGGGTAAATGGTCGAGGATTAACGGTGATTGCCAAAAATTCAACGCTATTTACAAACATTTGCAGCGTCGAAGTGGTGAAAATGACCACGATCATCTCGAGAATGTGAAACTGAACTTTGAGCAACACTTTGTTGGGAAGGAGTTCGGGTATGTTCACGCTTGGGAGATTTTGAAAAATTACCCGAAGTGGGATGCCGAAGATCCGATTGACATTACATGTCTCGAGGATATATTCGCCTGGACAAACGACCTCGTCACGAAAGAGATGGCGGCGAAAGAGTCGAGCCAAAAGAAACAAAATTCGACTTCAACGTCGAAGGCTGCGAGCTCGGTGGGAGTCAATCGAGTACTTTTTCGGACAATTATCCAAAAATATGCTCAAAAGCCGACGTTCAAATGGCTTGTTACGAGGCGAGGCGGAGAAGGAAATTGCTGCGTTAAAGATGAAGGAGATGAAGTTTCTCATACTAGATCCCAATTTGACTTGACACTAAGTGCAAGCGATCATCCTAAAGAGGCAAGAAAGAATAATGAATAAATATGCCAGAAGAGATGACTAGTAAAATGTTTAGGTTTCTTATTATTAGTATGTGTTGTATTTTTCTTTTTCCTCATATCGTTTTTTTTTACGTATCGTATTTATTTTTTCTTATTATTGTGTTGTTAATGTTTTTTAATTAATAATGAAATAAATTTAGTTTATTTGGAAATTTGAAAAAAATAAACTTGTAGTGGTGAGCATCAAATGAAGATGTTGAGGTTTGTTGTGAGTGGGGGTTTAGTTGTGGAGGTTTGTTATGGTGATGTGGATGTGATGCCCCGTGGGCCCGGAATAAAGATGAGAGCTTAGCCATGACACCTAGAGCTCTAAGGGTTGTTTTCTGGTGTTGAAATGATGTGGCGCTGACGTGACGGATTTTTTGTGTTGAGTTGTGTTACTACACCTTAAGCTCTTAATGTAAAAAAGTTAAAACTGATGTGGCGTTAACAGTTAGTGTTTATTTTTTTTTTTTGTCAGTTTTGTATTTTTTTGAAAGTTCAATGTTTAAGATATATGATTGCTAAAATACAAAATATGACTCACATGTTTAACAAACCGAAAACTAAACAAAACCTGTTTCTGTTTTTGCACTATATTTTAAACGACGAGCAACAAATAAGAAACATATTTTATAGAGAAAGCGCATAATAGAAAAAGTTTAAGAAAAGAAAAGGGTAGATAGATATTTGGAAGAAGAAAGGAAAAGAGGGCAAAGTTGGAACAGTAGTAGTATTATTTAGTGGTACTTTCTTCCTTAAATTAGGGTTTTCTCAGCATTTCAATTTCCATCATCATCAAGCTCATACTCATCTCCATACCCATCAATCATCAAGGTAACAACACACAACTCAAACCCTTTTATCTGTAAGTTATTTATACTGTTTTTAATCTTTAACTTTTGGTCAATTTTGTTTGGTTTCAGTGTCTTTTAGCTGATTATATGTTTGTTGTAGATATAGTGATAGTTTATGGTGTTTAGTTAAAGAAAATTAATAATAGTAGATGATGGAGTTAGTAGTATATGCATGTACTATCCTGCTAATCTTTTCGGGTTACGGAGAGCGAAAAAGAATAATGGGAAATGGTTAAAGTTTTATTCTTTAAAGTGAAATGAAATAAGCTTTTTTTAACTAACATTTCGGACTTTTTGGCTGACTAATTCATGGGGTTTGAGCCCACCGCCACACAGATCGGATAAAGCCCTCTTGGGAAGGATGGTGTGACCACTTGAGGGTTGTTTGCACCAAGCTTCAAATGAACTTGAGACCTCTTACGTTTTAGTGATGATACGAACAAGTTTTTTTTACCACTTGGTCGCCCCTAGTGGTTAAATGAAGTTAGCTTGAATTTAAAGACTTGATTGATAAGGGTTTATTTTTTATTTTTAAAAGTAAGTCATGTTTGATCGACTACTTTTGAGTTGAAATGAGTTGATTAAGCATAAAAAAAATGAAACTTTTTGATGATTAAGTTGCAAGATTAACCATGAACTACTTTGCTACTCTGTCCTTTGTTATGCAGAGTGAAAAAGAACGAATAATTTGTTAAGTTTTCATCTTTAAGTTGAGAAATGCAGCTGACTTAGATTTAAAGATTTGGTGTACTATGATGTCGTTTTTGAATGACTGATCTTGAGTGGAGTGCACATATGGGATGGTCAAACAGGTTATCCTTGTTATAAAAGTTTACTGTTTGGTAAAAATAGGTAGTTCCATCATGATCAAAGCGTTCCTTAAACTTTGCTTAAAGTCTTCTAGGAGTATATATGTCTTGTGTAGCTGAATATTTTGTTGGAAACCCAAATTATATGAGTTCAAATCGTAGCATTAACTAATTGTATACCTGTTGAAGCCAGGGCTGCTACCGTAGTACCCATGAAATAGGACATATATTCACTTTTTCAAAGTGAGGGTCGTGTGTTGTGTTTGCTACACTCTGCTATAATTATTGGATAAGAAAGTATTGTGTTAACTACTGTTGGAACAAGAGATGCAAGTTACTCCGCTTGCTTTGAAAGTGCCTGGTTTTGTAAATTTGAGTTCGGTGAGATAGTCGAAGATTTGCAAGAAATACTCTCCTAGTAATCCAAAAGATAGCTAAAACGGGGTCCCTCTGTTGTGTGGCTGCTAGGCCACATGGGTCTAATGCAGCTAGCCGTGACTGGTCCATGGGTCCACACGAACCCTACTGGAGAACCAACACAAGCTTCTCACCTCCACCAAGATGGGATATCCGCTACCACTCTGAAGTCCATTCATTTGGTTCTCAAGAGGGCAGTCAGTTATACGGATCGTCCACGTCGTCAAACAGTAGAGAAAGTATGAGCTGGTCAAGAGGAAATTATCTACCTAATCATCAACATTCTGCTTCTGATGGAGTCGGGCCAGATATTAGTAGTCTGTCCGACTTTTCTCCAAATCAGCAGTGGATCCCTCCCACGGTACAAGAAATCAGTGTTGATGAGTTTGGGAATTCATCTAGGGGAGGTAAATAATATTATTCGTTTGGATTTATGCGGCTGTTATTGACCATTTAGACCTTTATTAGGCGTTCCAGGAAATGATAAAGATCTAGTTTTTTCTTATATTGTGTTTGTCCATATTTCATTATTGCTGATATGTTTTTATTTACATTTGAATTTTGCAGTTTTGGGGCCATCATCATATTCACCAACTATTGAGGTATATTATTATATACTATATCTCCATTTTCAAGGTGGCAAACGGTGGGTCACTCTTGATTTGGTAACGAGTCAAAACGGGTCACTTTCTAAAACTTGTCAGCCTGGTCGGGTCAAAGCGGGTTGGGTCCGGTCAACCCACAACGATCTACCAGGTTTTTATGAGTGTATAAAATAAAATTTTGATGTTTAGTATTCAATACCACAATTGTTTTAACAATTATGGTATTCTACAGTAGAGTTGAAATTGTATTTTGAGTTGAAAAAAGTAGC
The DNA here is from genome assembly GCA_022545495.1 of Chrysanthemum lavandulifolium. Classification (NCBI taxonomy): domain Eukaryota; kingdom Viridiplantae; phylum Streptophyta; class Magnoliopsida; order Asterales; family Asteraceae; genus Chrysanthemum; species Chrysanthemum lavandulifolium. The sequence goes on from CM040242.1 coordinate 184,832,584, forward strand.
AGGTTGAACAGGCCATCCCGTTTCAATCCGCAACGAATTTGACTTGTTTTGGAAAGTGACTGTTTGATCATTATCCAATGCAGCCCAACCATAACCGTATTGCAAACCTTGAAATGAAAATATCGAGTCCATTTACGTTACTTTAAATATTAGTCTAATGTCAGTCGGTTTTTAGGAAATGTCAGTTTCAGCCCCTCAAGATAGTAGAGTTTCTATGTCTTCCCGTTCAGACAGTAGTGATTATGATCCTATCGCCAAATCACAGTCCTCACACCGTAACTATACGAGCGGACGTTGCTTCATGTTCAAACCCGTTCATCCTATAACCTTTCCACCCGAAAAACGAGGGGGCCCTGCAATTCCAGATTTTGATGAAATCCAAAGAGACAGACAACGGTTCAGCAGTCCAAGAAGTGATTTTGATATTACAGATGAATCCGATTCGATTTCCCGACCATCGGTAAACCAATCATATGCTTATAAATGCTGTCTGTGTGAACGTTTTCTTTCCCAAAGATCACCCTGGAGTTCTCGTCGGATTGTTCGAAGCGGAGACATGCCGGTTACCGGTGTACTTTCCTGCCGACATGTCTTCCATGCAGAATGCTTAGACCAAACAACCCCGAAAGTCCGTAAAGGTGACCCACCGTGTCCTGTATGCGCTAAATCTGGTGAAGAAAGTTCTCCTGATCAACGGGTCTTTTCAAAAATGAGAAACGGGTTTCCTAAGCTTAGACCTTTCCGTGAAGATGGACCGTCTAGACCGTGGGTATGCGGTCAAGCTGGTAATTGTGCTGAAGGGGCACTTGGTGCACCTCCGAGAAATGCCATGTTGCTAATAAACAAAAAAAAGAGCCTTTCCTTAAAAGGTAACTCAAGTAACTCAAGCAAAGAACTCCCGGGTGTAGTTGGGTCATCGAAGAGACCATCAGGTAGGTAAGAAGTAATAAAAATTGATAAGCTGTGTGTACATATACCCGCAAGCACAGAACAGAACTGGTGTTCAAATGATTTAGGGGTTAATTATTGTGGGAAATGCGGTTTTTAACTTGTTAACAGCGGTAGAATTGCATATTATAGCGTTTCCCTTACATCCTTTAAAACGGTATGAAAAATATTAGTCTAATTGCTGACATGTGAAGCCAAACTGTTGGGTTAGATATGTGTTTGAACGCGTTGGCTTTTGTTCGTTGTGTCTACATTGGCGTTTCGTTGTCCTGAAGTATTAAAAGGACGACATAAGCTACATATTGTTGGCATTTCATTGTCCTGAAGTATTAAAAGGACGACATAAGCTACTTATTGTTGTCAGATATCGGATGTTGTTTTGTTTTCCTGATCTTGAGGTTTTGGGATGTTATGTATCCATGTTAAGATGTACTGGAAGAAACCATAAATCAGAAATGAAAGTGTGAAAAGTTATAAACATCAAGAATCATTATGTAAGTATGTAACATATGACAGTAATCGAACTTTTTATAAATGATAATATGGGTTTACAGTTTGTACATACACCACTAAGCAGGGACGGACCTATATTGATGTTCGGTGTTACATGGGCTACACCTGATTTTTGTTATGAAGTGCGATTTTTTCAGAAAAGGCCCTTTTTTTGGTTTGTGCAACCTCCCTAAATATTTTTTGCTACTTTTGGTTTTTTTATTATACAGTTAACCCAACAACTATTTTGTGCAACACGTGTCGAAAATCTTGGGTCCGTCGACGACTATTCTAACTAAGAAATTAAACCCAAGATCTTATAGTAATTTCGAATAAGCCATGAAATTGATATAGTTTCGGGTAAGAAGACCAAGAAGTTAAGTTATCATCAAACTGAGTTTGGTCATACTTTTTTTCAGTGTGTTCATGAACAGTAATTTGGGTTTACAAATGTTATAAACTCCCTTTTAAAGTTACAACTAAAATAACTTTTAAACCATTAATCTTTATAGTTTAATATTCTTTTAACTTTAATAATCCTAGACGAAGTCTGCGCTAACTGCAATGGTGTCTAGTTTTCTAAAAATTCATGACCGTAAGTTTCTTTCAACAAACTGTATTTGTAGCGTTAGAGAATCATTTTGAATAACTATAATTACGATGCGTGGTTGCATAGCGGCGATAAATATCTGATTTCGAAATTTATGTGGAGTCGATCTAAGTGTGAGAGTATATATTTCTAGTAGAATTGTTTTAACTTTTAAATTATTAAGATTTTAGTAATAATATATTCAATCATTACAAAATGCAACAATCTTATGTAGTGGGCAACATTATATTGTAGTTTAGAGGTATAGCCAACGTGTGTGACCGCCTTTTCTTGTTTTTTCAGTAATTTAGGTAGTGATAACTATTTTTTTTACATGTGTAGCGTTTATTATTTGGTGTGTGGCTTTTAAACTTGTAACCTTACAAATTTAGTATCACCATAATAAGATTATCTTGTAATATCAATTTGCATAGGTATTTAAGCATTGTTCAAATCTATTTGTTTGGGGTACAAATAATTATCGCTAAAGATAACAATACTATTTATTTTTTGTGATCCTAATAAATTAACATAACATTATTGATATACCGGATACAGGGCTATATAGTATATATTAACTTTTAAAAGACGATTCATGGTGCAAGACCAACATTTTTCAAAATAACATTATACAAATAACAATGTACATGTGTCAAAGCAAAATAAGTAACAAAAAACTACAATTACTTGGTCTATCATTTTTCCAAATTTGTCACGGGTTCCACAACTACTTCATCATTTCTCATGTAATTTTGTCAAATTTGAAACCTGGTTCGACCCGGGTGGTTCAACCGGTTGAACCGTTCGATAAAAAACAAGTCGATTTAAATCGAGTCAACCCGACAGTTGGGTCGAAACAAGTCAAATTAAATCGGTCAACCCGCGGGTTTGAAGCATCCGGGTCAACCGGTTTTCGATGTGTATTAATAGTTTCTTTTGAAATATATGTCTTCAACATTTCCACTTTTAGTTTCAACTTTTCACTTTTTGGTTTTGGTTTTCCTTTATATATAGTATATTGCGGAATCTTGGCGTTTTGACGGAGGTACCTGTGACGATTAAGTAGAAATAGATCTCGATGAGACTGATTCACCGCTTTATATCGGTTTCAACGGTCTCTTTGGTTCGTTTTGGATGGCTTTAATTGGTTAATGAACCGGTAGCGACATCAGTTCCCTGTTGAACACGTTGGTCCGGTCCGGTCCGGTTTTCAAAACTATATATAACATCAACTTGTTAGCTTGTATGAAGTTTTATGTTTTTTATTAATTTTTATAATGTGTATAATAATATAGACTTTTCATTCTTGGGTGTTTTAAAAATATCATTAATTAATGTGTTTAATTATTTTATATTTTAGATTATGTTGTAGCTTCTTTAAATTGTACGTTATGAAAAATTTATTATACTTTTTAGTAAGGGTGTTTTAATTGGTTGTTTTTTAATTTAATAGATGTGCTTTTAATTGGTTGTACAATGTGAATAAATTATTGTTTTTTAAGTAAAAAAGGTGTTTTAATAAGAGTACTAATTACACTATGCATTTCTCTCTCATTTGATCAATTTCAACAATTCAACTTTTCAACTTTTCACCTTTGACCGTTTTTCTATTATATGTAGTATAGATGGGCATATTTAGCCTATTGAAAAGTTAAATGTGCACTAACGGGCACATATTTTATCTTAATTATAAAACATTATAATCCTTTTGAAGAAAAACTTATATATATATATATATATATATATATATATATATATATATATATATATATATATATATATATATATATACAGGGGCTTTTATTTTGAGAACCTTGTTAAGTCTGAAGCTACGAGAACCCCTTATGTACTCCTAGTGATGCATATTGTGCAACATATCAATGCAACATAGCATTTTTGAATTATTAAACCTTTTTATTTAATCCAAAAGGGTATAATAGTAAAAGTCAATTTTATATTATTTTGTTTTTTTAAATAAATAAATCCAATTTTTTTAAAACATTCAATTTTCGATTTTTTTTTTTTTTTTTTTTTTTTTTTTTGCTTTTTCGAACATGCATGTTTTAAAACTGATTTAGTGCATATGTGTTTTTATGAATTAATTTTATTATTTTGGTTTTTGGAATAGTTTTTTCGACATACATATTTTTCATAGTGAAGTGCATACATGTTTTCTAGATAAGTAAGTTTATATGAAACCAAGAACATACATGTGAAATACAAAATCCAATATCGATTCATATACAATTAAATACAAATTTCTAAGATGCATAAATACATGAATCTAATCGATATACACGTGTGTACAAGTAATATTTAACGCAAACAGATATATGTGCACACTCCTTGTTATCAACATTTTTAGAAGTCGGACATATATGCACACTCGTAGTTGTCAAAGTACAGAAGTTGGACATATGTGCACGCTTGTTTTCAATGTTTCAGAAGACGGATAAATGTGCACACTCGTTGTCATCATTCTTTTAATTCAGCCCTGATACAAAAAAAAAGTATAAAAATTAGAAAAATTAAACGCAAATTAATATACACAAGTATAAACACATGTATGAGGGCCTAAATTTTTTTTTTTTTAAATTTATGTTTTTGGAATAATGTTTTTACAATTTATGTTTTTCAAATAGTAAAGTGCCTATGTCTTTTCTAGATAATGTAAATTTATCAAAAACCAAGAACATACATGTTAAATGCAAAATAAAGAAGCTATAATCATTAAATTAAAATTATGTGTATAACCACGTTAAAAACATACATGTTAAAGCAAGAACATACATGTTAAATAAATGTTAAACCAAGAACATACATGTTTAAATGTTATCCCCTACTAGAACTCACTACATATTGGTACACGTACTTTAGCATAAGCAATATCCTTTGTCAAAACTACACACTGCTAATGTTGAGTTTATGATATATATAACATACAATAAACAAGTAAACATCAAGAGTACACAGCGGAAGACTTAAGATCATAACAAATAAATTAATTAACTGAAAGTATGCGTAACGTACCTCTTGCGAATGTCAAATCCCTCGAGCAAAGCAAAACAACCCTCGAGCAAAGCAAAACAAAGAAGTACTAATTGGTGTAAGAATAATGTCTTACAACCACGTTCTTACACCTGACATTAACCAACGAATCAGCGATTGCTAGATCTAACACAAGTCCTCGTTTAAGAAAAACGAAACCAAACTCCCTTACAAATGGGGTGTTCGGCCGATTGGGACAAGAGAGTGGAGAAGGAGAGATCTAGGGTTAATTCAATGCACAAGTGTATGAAACCCTAGAACCTAACCCTCCTTATATACTAGTAGGTAAACTTAGGGAACAAGTTAGGGAATCAGGCCTTGGAGAGGCCCTATGGCCGACCATGTACACAAGCCCAAAGCCAAACCCATAACTTTCCAAGTTTTCCATTTCTAGTCCTTCTCTTTTCCATTTAACGGTCGTTAGTCATTTTTCCGTTAAATACTTAACGATCGTTAACCGGACTTAATGTGTAATAATTAATCGTAAACATAAACATTGATTATTAACTTTAATTCTCATTCGCTAATGTGTGCAATCCGTGGTCACGAGTTCGAATCCGGACATTCACATGTTCGTAAATATATACATTTCCAACAGCTCCCACTTGGATATGTTTACAAAGCGTGAAATGACATTGGTTAGCGTCTAGCAACACGCCAATGCCCCCTACAACTCGTGTATGGTTTTCTCGGAGAAAACCAAGTTTGATGATTCATCATCATATTCATCCTTTGTTTCTAATACCATGTTAATAAGAATATGGATCTCACTCATTTCTTAATTAACTATTCATTTCTCGCTTTATGTGATTGATTAAGATTACCAATTCTTGAACATATTCCGAAGACCTTGGGCATGGCCATGCAAACATCTTAACAACCCTACGAGGGCCCAAGAGTATTATACTTCAAAATAAATTTGAAGGAAACAAATCCCATTTGACTACAAGCGAGATTCATAAATTTCGCAACACTTACGAAAACAACCCTTATAACTACCGATTCACGTATAGCGTTAGATTGCTTCACAAAATGCACTACATCCATGACATATCTCTTGTATCTCAAGTCAGAGGATAAATATCCATGATATACTTAATGACAAAGATCCATAAAGTATTATCATGCGGGTGGGATAAGTCCTATACTCAATACATTGAATATCATCTGAAATTAGTCATGCTACGCATCAATATACTTTCAAGTATATTCTAACTAATACTCAGATTTGTCTTAATTCAATATCATTCCCATGTTATTGATTGACAACGGACTATTTAGAATAACTTAAGTTATTCATGGATTTAAACATGCAAACATATGACACAATATTATAAATGAAATTAAACGTATACCGTACTTTAATTCATTATAAATAATAATTGTTTAACATCCTTTATCCAAATACTAAATAGATCAATGCATGATAATTCTCAGTTAATGAATTTTGCCACAAGTCATGCAACTCATACTTGTTGACAAGGCATAATTTCAACTAACTTTGATCTACAAGAATTTTGAGAATACTTATTTCAAAAATTCAATAATTGAATTTCTTGTATGTGTTTACACATATCTTGATATTGTCATATCATTCCATAAGGTACGTGATAACCTGAACCACCCTTTTATGACAATCATCCTTCAACACTTAAAGTTTAAAGTATTCTTTATTCTTTAATGTATAATGCAACTATGCTCTTAATTGAGCATAACTAGTCAACATGGTCATCACCGACGATACCATGACTAGAATTGAGTGTCATCTCAATTATACCAGCATCATTGTGTACAACAATATGCTCTTTAAACATCCGTAAACTTGAACAGGTTATAGTGTAATGTTGGTGCCTACCAAACTCAAGTTTGTTGGCAATGACAATTATGAAATAATTGCCATATTTTCGTCCATAGAATCTAGGAGCATATCCGCATGTGGAATGAGATTCTAAATCCAAACATATTCCTTTTAAAATATTTATTACACTAACAACTTTCAATGTTGTCAAAACATCTTGTAACCAAGCATGACACAACAATCTTATACACAACATGATGTACATGATGAATCTTCAAGTTAAACTTTAAGATCTCATTCATATTATATCTTGTCAAAGATATGTATTTATCATGTTTTATTAGACTCATTTATTTTACCGCATATGTTTATAAACATATATTCCAAGGTTGTATATATTATTTCCAAATCTTACAAGCGAAGTTTCATTCCCAACTAAAACTTAATTTAAGTGGAATGTAGTTGCCCATACAACATATAAGATTTAAGAAAATAAATAATACTCCCACTAGCTTTCGTGAATACTTATGAGCAATTTTATTTTAATTATTAAATCAAACATGGATTTAATATTAAACATAAGAATCATCTCTAGATGCATGCATATATCCATTCATGGATTCTTGCGATCTGTACAAATTCAAAGATTATTTGAATTCATAAACTACTTTGTATTACTTATCGTCCTCAAAAAGTAATTCACAACAAAGAGTTTTGATATTCATTGTCAAAATTTCATATCAATGAAACTAAGTAATACAATTATAATCTTTATACTTCTATTTAATGTATCTAGAAAAGAATATTCAATCATAGTTAATTGCTTAAATATGATTAATATTATTATCACTAGACATGCATTAAATATGTGTACAATATTGTCCATATGATTTCTACATAAAGATTTAAACCACTAAGGTTTCCATCCTTTGAAGAAACTCATATTCATTATTAAGATAAACCAAGTATCTAAAGTTGATTATCTTTATGGACAGCATCTCAACATTCATAGTATGATTGATTTACCACAATTCATCATTTGGTAAATTCATCATTATGATTATCAGGCTTACCATGATCCTCAGAACTCATATTTCTCAAAGATATTAAATATCCGAGATATCCTTTCGGATCTATGAGCGACAATTCCATCATATTGAGGTCTATCATTTACATGTTTAACCTCATCATGATATTTGCTAGTGTATTTTAGAAGATTGTGTATTTTGTAATTCAATCTTTCAAGATCTTAAACAAAACTCCCACTTGCCTTTAACAATTTAAAGATTACCTTTAAATAGTTTAGCAAGTAGAGCAACAATACATTGTTCTCTTTTGGGATATTACAAAAACATTGAGTTCTAACATTATTTTGTTACAACTCACTATACAAGCGGTTTAACAAATTGAACTTCATTATAAGACTTAATGTGATTCATCACATTCCATAAACAAATGGTGTCTTATCAATCTTCTAGGTTGAGTCTTATTGAGTATATTCAATCTATACTCAATCTACTAACCTTGATAACTTTTGGAAGAAACTATAGTTATCTTGAATCAAACATGCCAATAGATTTTGATTCTTCTAACTGAACATACCATAAGTATATGGTATTTCATTAGAATTAATATTGTAAGATAATCTAACAATATCTAAGATAACATCTACTATTTGGCTTGCCTATTTACCAATAAAGTAAAACTTAATGGTACAATAGAATTACCAAGTCAATTGCATGTATTATAACACAAGTATTTTTGACCAAGTCAAAAGACAAAACAGTTATAATCCCACTATACGTTATAAATCATTGATCACCTCATTGACTTCGTGCATATGTCTTAAAACATAGCAAGTTAACGTCTTACTTTATATTGTAAGTCTTGTATTAATGAGACTTCATGTTTGTGACTTTACAAAATCATAAACATTTATAATTAAAGTAATTATGAACACCACCTCGGGTTTCAATTAATATTTCAAGTTAATATTTACTACATATATTTAAGTCATTCAACGAATACTCAAATTCAAAGTAGTATCAGATTACTTCATTTAATTATGTCATTCCATGAAATGTTCAATGTAAGAAACTGCAGAATCATCCATGCTCGTTCTCACGACACGTGGATATGTTACCTTGGGCTACAATCTAGTTCACGTTCTCACGTAACATAAATTGTAACTACAAGTGTTTCTTAAATACTGAAAGACATAAATATTTAAAATAAAGTAGTCTTTGTTATTATCTTGACACATGTTCTTAATAGGTCAATTATACACATTTAAATGTATAATTCCTATTAGAAAGGTTACTCTCTTACCTTGCGGTCAAGAGAATCTATTTAAATCATATTTATATGTGTTGTACCTTGCACACAATCAAGATTTCTCCCACTTGTGCTTGGAACAACATCATGTAGCAGATAAACAACACGATACACGTTCGTTTATTTGATTAATATGATTTGTGTCATAGATATAACAAGTAGATGTAGGACTATATTGATTAGTAAGGAAACGCACATGACAATCCTTGAAATCCATTAGTGCCTACAATTGGAAAGTAATTATCTTTGAAGATAATCGGGTTACTACACGGAAATAAGGCTTGTAGCTCCCATGAATTAGAAATCATTAAAACAACTTCTTATTCAAGAATGCAACACAAATGCTCCCACCGAATCGACAACATTGTAAGTGTTGCATAACCGGTTAAAACAACTTGCTTGCTTTTTACTTTCCTACACCTTTAAAGAACCATACGTAATCATTACTAAGGTACTAAAAGGTGTATTCTACTCTATGAATGATGGGTTATCCATCAAAGTTATTAACTTGAAAAATTGGGTATGCAATTTCTTCCTTATGAGCCTACCATGCCCATAATGGTATGTAGCACCTTTAAAGGTTAAAGCAAAACAACTAGATAAAATATGCTAGTTTGCCTTTTACCAATTTTCATGTAATTAGTCTAGCTTCTAATTTAGTAACTCACATACATATTTTCCGGTTAACCAACATTCATGTTGTTACAAAAGAATTCATTCACCAAATGAAGGTAATGAAATCTTTATGGAAAATAAGATGTGCAATTCATTGCTATGAGTTACATTTAGAATTTAGACAATTCAAATGTTCCTATTATACCTTTCTCATTCATGAAAAGGAATAGGATTGAGTCTCATGCTTCTCCCATGGAAAAGAGACTTCGTTTGTCTTTTCGGTAAATTATTCTCGATCAAACATTTGTTTGAAAGCAGAATGGAACAATTTATTGATCAAAGACTAAACTTCGTTTACGGTTAAATGTTGCAATTATACATTCAAAAGAATTACAAAATTCAATTTTAGTATTTTCGATAATTAACCTTTTCAAGAAAATTAAACACCCATGGTTCATAAACATATAACCATTTAATTTTCACTGAAAACTAGGATCCAAATTGTCATAATCTCATCACGTCAGTTGATCTGCTAGTAATGAACCTTATACAAAGTGGTAGAGCTTGTGCTCAATTGCCAATTTCAATTGCAATTCCTAGATTTATGGGATTTACATATAGCCAATTTCAATTGCCATGTAAACATGTTTTATCCCATCTTATGCCTTGAGTTGCCGTTCTCACTACAAAACTCAATTAAGTTGTCCAACTTAAAACGCAAAATCGTCCATGCCCGTTCTCACGACACGTGGACATTTTACCCTTTGATTACGATCTAAGTCACGGTCTCACGCAAATAAAAAATAATCTTAGGTGTTTCCGTTTCGTTGGATGGCATATAACTTAAATTAAAGGGTAATAGTTTTGATGTAAAATCAAATATGTACAAAGATGTCATGCATTCATCTTCGTAACATAGGTTTTATTAAAACATTTATATCTTGTTTTAATGTTTAAGTTTTCATCATCAAACTTTAATTGAGGTATTGGTTTCACCAATCAAGGAATTTAGTGTTAATTATCATCCATTATACCGTACTTTTGCATAAGTGTAAACACTTAGTGTTTGGATAATTACCACCGGTGGCGCATGGAATTAAAACTAATTCGCCTTAAGATGAGCTTGCACATTTAATGGCTTACTAAGTAGCTCCATTCGAACTTCAGAGGGCGAGAGGACCGGTGCAGCTAAAGCACAACCTTAGACATCCTTTCGGTGTGTTGTATGCACTTCTTTAAACCCCTTTTATTAGTTCATTCTCATGGGTGAGCTGTTCACCATTTGTACCAAAGTCATCATCAATTAAACGATTATGATTACTATTCTTAAAAATACATGTTTCACCATTGTTTAGGTCGGTTTATTTTCTTGTAAAAATACCCTTGTTACACATAACAAACAAGCAAGTATTTGTAAAATAAACAAATAAACAATAAATGCATAACAGATAAAAGTCATGCATATCAAATAGCCACATGCAAACGTTTTTGATAAATCCTATTAAATTAATAATGATGGAGGTCTTCCCCAATTTTAGATCTATCAAAATTTAGTGTATATCACTTAAACAAGAAAGACATACAATAAAAGCAGATCCATGATAAAACATGCAGATAATTATCATGGACATAAAATTACACTTAACAATTAATGCAATTAAATCAAAGTTACGCATATACACATAAAGTTGCATACATCTTAGGGTTTCTAATCCAATTAAAACAATAGTTAACAAAACCCTAATTAGGGCACCAAATAAAACGCCCCCCCTCAAAATTAGGGTTTAGGTTTAGCAAACCCTAGATCTAAGCATACAAATAATAACACATTCATGTTTATTTTAATTATGTGTTTCAGTAATTAATTACTTGTTATACAAGGCTCGTGATGCCACTGTTGAGTTTATGATATATATAACATACAATAAACAAGTAAACATCAAGAGTACACAGCGGAAGCCTTAAGATCATAACAAATAAATTAATTAACTGAAAGTATGCGTAACGTACCTGATGCGTGCAAAACCGTCAAGGTTTCTCACGCAAGCCTGCCACTTGTGAATGGCAGACCGTAAGAACCTTAAAACAGTTTGAACACGAACTCAATGAAGATCTGAGGAGTATAGTGTTTCCCCGGGTCGTTATGTCCCAGCGAGCTATGCAATGAATTATCAAACGTAAAGTGATCGAGGAATTTGAACGGAAAAAGGATTGTGAATGATATTATAACTACAGGAAAAGCCAACAAATTACAACGGCTTAAATGCAAATTAAAGAAAATTAAAAAGATAAAATCTATTAAATAAACGCTATCACTATAATTAAAATGATGTTTTTGTTTTTATGTTTTTATAAAACTGAAATTAAAATCTACGCGACGTACAAATAAAAACGTGAAACTTACACAATATAAATCCTAAAAATATGAAAATACATTTTACAATCCTAATGATAAAAGAAAAGTTTTAGAAAAGAAAATTATTTTATAACTAATTATCTAATTATTATTAATTAAAAACTATTTTAATTATTTAATAATTACCTAAAATACAAGAAATTAGGAAATAAAGCTAGAAAAATAAAATTATGAAATGGAAAAGTCTAAAATATCAAAATAGAATTTTCAAAACTATTTTTGTATTTTTTCGATTATTTTGTATTTTTATGAATTTTAAACTATTAAAACTAATTAAATTACTAAAAATTACAAAATAAACTATGAAAAATCTGGAAAATTACTTTTTTACTTTTTATATTTATCTAAACCTAAGAAAATTGAAAAATTATTTTTTGAACCTTTTCTGAATTTTTTGTATTAAATGCTATTTAAAAATGCTTAAAAACTAATTTAAATTAAGAAAAATAGCAAATCAACTTGGAAAAATCTGAAAATTTCAGGAAAAGTCTAAAATTATATTAGGAATCTGAGAAAAATGGAAAAACAGGCACTTATGTGGAGAAATTAAGAACTGATGAATCAAGTGCTTATAAATAAGCACTTGAATAAGCTAAATGAAGACCAAAAGCTACCAAATGTTTACAGAAGCTTTATTATGCTAAAACCACTCTAATGCAACTTAAAACAACAGATTATAACTTCAGATTAGCAAGCTAGTACAGATTTGATGTCTAGAACTAATAAGCTAAAACAGATTTTAGGTACCAACTTTAAGCACAAGCACAAGCTTAAAAATAAGCTCAAACTGAAAACTACAACTTGGAACCTAGACTAGACATGGGTGAGACCAAATGTACCAAAAATCAGACCATGGGGAGCTCTTTTGAGCCTTGTGCACAAGTGCAAAGAACCGAGAAACTCGACTATGATCGAGATCAGTGGAGCAGGGCAATTATGGCCTGAAAGAAGAGCTTGTTTGAAGCTTTTAAATAAATTGCAAAATTTCACAAAAATGCTAATAAGTAACTAGACCAGATGAAGTTTCTAAAATGCCAATTCCACTTGATAAGACCCAAAGATGAAATCATGAAAATCCTTCTAAGCGAGCCCAAAATGCCTTTTTGCTATTTTGACTTTTGAAGAAATTGATGAACTTTGACTATTATGAACTTTGGATCCAATTTTATCACTGATGTTGAAGTAATATGATATGATAATACTAATGCAAGCTATGTTATTGATTTCTAAACACAAATCAAGGATTTGCAAATCCTTGATCACAACAATGGAGACATTGAGATGGATTTTAGGAAAATGTTGACTTTTGTGGTTTTGCATACCCAAACTAAGATTGCTATGGACACAAATGAACTTAACAAGCATTAACCAATAGGTTCTAACCACTGAATAAGCCCATAAGACGGAGAGATCAAGAAATCAAACACCCTTGATTAACGATTTTTAAACAAAAAGCAGATTTCAACAATGAACCTACTTATTTTTATGATCAAACTAACTTAATATAAGCTGAATTACTACTATTAGAACAGGTTTTATGATTTAAACTACAAATACAGATTATGCATGAGAACTTGAACTTGACTTACAAATGTCCCTAGCCACAATGGCTTGCCATTCTGAAACCCGTAACCACTAACCTATCGTAACCATCCCAAATCACTATTATTCAACCCAAATCCATGCCCGTGATCAACCCTTTCCTGCTCGCATCATTTTTACCCATGTTGACTTTTGTTGACCAGTTTCAATATTGCTTAAAACTTGATTAGAGGCTTACGAAAGCTATTATGAGCTTATATGAGCTTGTTTGAAATTGAAATTGAGTTGCTACAAGTTTGAACAAAGGAGTTTGACAAGAACAACTTCAACAAAGGACACAAATATGAAATATGAACTAAACTTGGAATTGATGATTAAACGAGTTGAAATACACTTAGAAACCGTTATTTGATACAAATAAACTTGAAAATACAAATACAAACTAGTTAAGACTTGACAATAAGTAAAACGACATACATTGTTTTAAAACTAAAACTAACTTCTTGCTTGTTGCTTCTCTTGGCCTTTTATACACCCAAAGTGTCTCTCTCTTCTCGAATAGTTCCCACCAACAATTGAGGCCCTTGGATGGCTCAAATCAATCTTGGCCGTTTAAAGTACTTTTGGCGCCAATTTTGGTTTAACAGTTGTAGCTTGAGTGTTAGGTACAAAGGATGCATTAAATGCACCTTTGGAGGGTTGTGAGGTGGAGGGGGGGTGTAGGGATGATGATGGTGGAGGTGGAGTGTTATCAGAAGGTGTTGCAGGATTGTGATGATGGAAGCCTGGGTAACCCGTGAGGGAGAGAGGGAAAGGGGTGGTCAACTAAGGTTTGGCTGGCTTTATATAATAACAGGGGTCCAAAAGTATTAGTGACGGGGGTCCAAAGCAAAAGCGGGGTCATTTGCAATTTGACAGTCCAAGTGGTAGTATTAAAGGGTTTAGAATACAAGGGCCTAAATTGTAATTTCAAACTGTAGGGACCTAGGTCGCCAATATCTCAAAGTTGCTCCAAGGACTGAATTTGACAAGTGTTAATAGTACAAGGACCAAAGTTGCCATTTTCACATTTTCGAGGACCATTTCGCCAATTTTCAAAGTTGAAGGACCATTCTTGTAATTTTCTCAAACTTTTGATATTTTTCACCAAAGGACTAAATTTGACAAGTTATGATTTTAAAAGGACCTTTGGTGACTTTTCTTTGAAATTTTGACTCGTGGACTATTTTGACAATTTTAGAAACTTGGGGACTGAAAGCGCCAATTATGCAAACTTTGCTCATTTTCATCGATTTTAAACATTTTGCATCTAAAACATATAAAATGCAATTTTGGAATATTTTCGATATTTTGATGCATTTACGAGCATTTTAACCGTTTTGCGAGCTCAGATTGATTAAAATGATGAGTATTTACACACTCATCAATCCCCACACTAAACTATTGCTAGTCCTAGCAATCTTTTGAGAAAACTTAATGGATTTGAAACTCTTTACCAAAAGCCATTACTTACGGAGTAGCCAAATGTTTTAGTTCAAGTAAGAACTATGGTACATCGATAACCATATGATTTTGAGCAAATCACCGACTTTCAACGGATTTGATTTGTCTTTCCCGAAGCCGTTTGCTCGGACTAGCCAACTCTTAGATAAATTATCAATATTATCTTTGGTGAGTGATTACCAATTATGGTTTTTCCATCGCCTTTACCACAAGCCATAAACTTGCGGGCTAGCCAACTCTTCACTTTTTAGGATATGGTGAATGAATACCATACAATTTTGGGCAAATTGCAAGCCATATAAACGGTTTGAGAAATATTTACCAAGAGCCGTTTGCTCTGGATTAGCCAATCCTTTTGTCTTACGATATGGCGGATCGATAACCAATTGAGAAAGTGTAAAACACTTACTCCAAAAAATTTTGGCCAAAAACGGGGAATTGGTATAATTACATGATAAAATTCGTGAGAATTCCCCACACTTAGAAATGAATATTGCCCTCAATATTCATAGTATCGGCGGTTATGCCGAAACAAAGAACGTAAAAGGAAATACTAAGGCCATTATTTAGAAAGAAGATTTTTTTTTTTTTTTTTTTTTTTTTGAGACTTTATATACAAAACATGGGGTAACCCCCCACACTAGGATGGTAGAAAGTAGAAAGAAGAAGTTGAAATGTCAAGTTTTATCACACAAGCTAGCCACTTGTGAATGGCTAACCGTAACAAACTTAAGATACTCGAAAATATGGGTGACAACCCATATGGCATGCTCTTGTTTTTGATTACCGAGTCGCTAGCTTGACTCGATCCCGCATTCATTGGTTCATGGGAAAGTTTGTAAATCGGGACAACCATGGATGGAATGTCCTCTCCAAAGTAATGCTTCACTCTATGACCATTCACTTTGAAATTAGGACCATCGGGTTGAGATAACTCAATGGTACCATAAGGATAAACCTTAGCGATAGTAAATGGACCGACCGGTAGGACTTGAGCTTTCCGAGAAAATCTTCAATCTTGAATTGAAAAGAAGGACTCGATCACCGACGTTGAAAACGCGGTTTTGATTTTGAGTCATGAATCTTCTTTGTCTTTTGTTTATAGATCAAAGAGTTCTCGTAGGCTTGATCACGGAGTTCATTTAATTCATTCATTTGAACTTTCCGATGATCACCACCGTCGAAATATCAAAGTTAGCATGCTTCAAGGCCCAAGATGCCTTGTGCTCGAGCTCAACCGTAGATGACACGCCTTCCGTACACCACTTGTATGGAGTGCACCCGATGGGTGTTTTGTAAGTCGACGGAAGGCCCAGTCGTCATCTAGCTTATCCCGCATTCATTGGTTCATGGGGAAAGTTTGTAAATCAGGGACAACCATGGATGGAATGTCCTCTCCAAAGTAATGCTTCACTCTATGACCATTCACTTTGAAATTAGGACCATCGGGTTGAGATAACTCAATGGTACCATAAGGATAAACCTTAGCGATAGTAAATGGACCGCACCAGTAGGACTTGAGCTTTCCGAGAAAATCTTCAATCTTGAATTGAAAAGAAGGACTCGATCACCGACGTTGAAAACGCGGTTTTGATTTTGAGTCATGAATCTTCTTTGTCTTTTGTTTATAGATCAAAGAGTTCTCGAAGCTTGATCACGGAGTTCATTTAATTCATTCATTTGAACTTTCCGATGATCACCACCGTCTGAATATCAAAGTTAGCATGCTTCAAGGCCCAAGATGCCTTGTGCTCGAGCTCAACCGGTAGATGACACGCCTTCCGTACACCACTTGTATGGAGTGCACCGATGGGTGTTTTGTAAGTCGCACGGAAGGCCCAGAGTGCGTCATCTAGCTTATCCGACCAAGAGGCACGGTTTTCACCAACCGTCCTCTCAAGAATTCTTTATCCCGGTTAGAAACTTCTACTTGCCCACTTGTTTGTGGGTGGTACGCGATAGATAGACGGTGAGTTACACCATACTTACGCATGACTCTTTCAAATTGGTCATTGCAAAATGCGTCTCACGATCACCGATTATGGCTCGTGGAGTTCCAAACCTAGCAAATAAGGATTTTAAGAATTTCACCACAACTCGGGCATCGTTGGTGGGTAAAGCTTTAGCTTCAACCCATTTTGACAAGTAGTCAACGCCACGAGTATGTATTTGTTACCACGGAAGAAGGAAATGGCCCCATAAAGTCAATGCCCCATATGTCAAAAATCTCACACACTTGAATGGCGTTTTGCGGCATTTCATTCCTTTATGAGATATTCCGTGACGTTGACAAGCGTCACGTGTTTTGACGAATTCATGGGCATCCTTGTAGATTGTGGGCCAATAGAATCCGGAATCAAACACCTTCTTGGCGGTGTAGTTGGGGCTATGATGTCCCCAGTGGGTCCGAAATGGCAAGCCTTGAGAATGTCAATGGCTTCCCGACCATACACACATCGCGGATGACTTGATCCGCACAAATTTTAAACAAGTAGGGTCGTCCCGAAATAATGTTTCACATCTTTGAAGAATTTATTTTTCGTTGGGACGACATCCCTTTCACCACAAAGTTACCCGCATGGTAATTTGCAAAGTCAAGAAACCATGGGGTAGAAGAGTCTCCACGAAAAGAAACCACATTTAGTGTTTCGAGAGGAAATGTTTCATTGATTTCCTTTTCTCAAACACATCTTGGTGAGGGTTCTCTAATCGGAAAGATGATCGTGACGGTGTTCTCGACTCCTTTTTATCACGGATGATGATATCAAATTCTTGTAGGAGGAGAACCCAACGAGCAATCTCGGCTTTGCATCTTGTTTTGCAAAGAGATATTTGAGTGCCGAGTGATCCGTATACACCACGCATTTGGTCAAGATAAGATATGGCGAAACTTTTCAAACGCATACACCACGACTAATAATTCTTTTTCGTAGTGGTGTAATGGGTCCGAGCTTCATCATCGTTTTGCTTGCGTAGTGGATCGGTGAAAATGCTTGGTTTTATGTTGCCCCAAGACCGCACCGATAGCAAAGTCACTTGCATCGCACATGAGCTCAAAGGGTAAATCCCATCGGGGCAACTAGAATAGGTGCTTCCGTAGCTTTTTCTTGAGTGTTTCAAAAGCTTCGATGCACTCGGGAGAAAAGATAAAAGGAGCATCTTTTTCGAGAAGATGAGTCATAGGCGAGCGATTTTAGAAAAATCTTGAATGAATCTTGATAAAACCCGGCATGACCTAGAAAACTCCTAATACCTTTGACGGTAGTAGGATGAGGTAGTTTAGCAATAACATCAACTTTTGCTCTATCTACCTCAATCCCGTTTAGAAATCTTATGGCCAAGGACTATGCCTTCTTTGACCATAAAGTGGCTCTTCTCCCGCTTTAGACATAGATTGGTGTCTTCACACCTTTAAGCATTTTGTCTAAGTGGGAGAGACATGTATGAAATGAGTCCCCAATGACCGAGAAGTCATCCATAAACACCTCCATAGTTTCCGATCATGTCGTGGAAAATTGCCATCATACATCGTTGGAGCGTGCGGGAGCATTACATAAGCCAAAAGGCATACGTCTATAGGCAAACGTCCCGTATGGGCGGTGAATGTGGTCTTTTCTTGATCCAATGGATCAATGGGGATCTGAAAGTAACCCGAGAAACCATCAAGGAAACAATAGTACTGTTCCTCGCTAATCTCTCAAGCATCCGGTCCATGAAGGGTAGAGGAAAATGGTCTTTACGGGTGGCTTCGTTTAACTTACGATAGTCAATACACACACGCCATCCCGTAACCAATCGAGTTGGAATTAACTCGTTTTCTTCATTCGTGACAACAATAATGCCACCCTTTTTGGAACGCAATGAATTGGGCTAACCCAAGGACTATCGAGATTGGGTAAATCAACCCGCATCAAGAAGTTTGAGAACCTCTTGTTTGATAACCTCGTGAATCTTAGGATTCACCCTTCTCTCGATGTTGATCGCTGGCTTGAAGTCATCCTCCATTAGAATTTTGTGAGTACAAAACTCGTGGTTGATACCCTTAATGTCGGAGAGTTTCAAGCAATTGCTTGCTTGTGTGACTTCAAGACCTTTATGAGAGCGGTTTTCTCCTCCTCGCTTAAGTCTTTAGCAATTATGACGGGTAATTTATCATCACCCTCAAAAATGCATACTCAAGATGAGGAGGTAGGTCCTGTTCAACCTCGGAAATTCATCGAGAGAGTTTGTATCGATTTGATTTCCTCAATCGTGATCTCTTTCGGAGGAGTGAAGGTAATGGATCTTCATTAAGCAATTGCTCAAGATAAAGGATATCCCTCCGAATCATAAACACCATCAATTCCAAAGTGAATTGATTCATCGATAACAAGAAATTCATCGATCTCTTCCGAAGGAAGTCACCTCCTCAAACGGAGTGAGAGAGGGGAAGAGTCGGCAATGATAGGTCGAGAAGATGTGGTGGAATTGGAATTTCCACTCACGAATTATGAAGATAACCAAGAAACTCTTGAGAGTACTCCTGCGAAGCAATATCAATTAAATCAACTCGATTAATTGATTCAAGATCATAATTTGAGGAGTACCTCAAGTCCGATCGAGGTTAAAGGTACAGACTTCATTACCCACACGTAGAGTGATTTCTTGCTCAAATACATCGATAAGAGCACGGCTGTTCTCAAAAATCCCGCCCAACAATGAGAGGAACTCGAGGATCGGCATCGAAATCAACGACCACAAAGTCACCGGAAAATGGAACTTTCCTACTTTCACGAATACATCCTCGGCAATGCCAAGAGGACGCGATATAGATCGATCCGCAAGCTCAAGGGTCATGCGGTAGGAATAAGTTCCTAAGAGAAAGTTTCTTCCACATCGAATATGGCATCGTTGATGCTTGCACCAAGATCGGCAAGGGCAAAGCATTCAATCATCCCGGAAAAACACAAGGAAGAAGAAATTTTCCGGGATCTCCTAGCTTCTCGGAAGCTTCTTTAACAAGATCACGAGCAATTCTCATTCAAAGGAGTCTTAGCCATTTCAAACAACTTTTCCTTGTTGCTCAACATGTGTTTCGAGTAGATGCAAACTTGGGCATCAACATGATGGCATCCGCTAAGCTTATGTCAAAGTGAAGTTCTTGGAATATTTGAAAGAATTTTCCATCGATGACTAGCTTTCGCGGAGCTTTGCTCATGTAAACGTGAGGGGTAAGGAATAGAAGTTTTGGATTTAGGTCAACAACCGGAGGTTCAAAACAACTCGTGTTTGGGTTTGGGACAACCCGAGGATGGACATTCTTGGTACTCCCGTTATTAGTAGGAAGTTCCTTGTCCTTTGTCGCCTCGTGTTCGCTTTCCACTACCTTCTAAGAGAAGAAGAAGGTAGTAGGAATAGCGGGTCCAAAGATATGAAGCACCACTTCGGTTGTGATCGCCTTTGCATCGCCCCTCGGATTAGCGATCGTGTTGCTAGGTAGAGTACCGAGCCCGAGGGTCGATCATTTAAAGACTTCTTGATGTCGAAATTTGGTGACCAACAACCGATTCATTTCCACTTGGGATTTCATGAATTGTTTCAACAACTCATCGGATGATGGGCCAGTTGGAACAATGGCTTGAGTTTGCACAGAAAATTCGCCTCTATTGTTAGGATTAGGGCCTTGATTTTGAAAATTTCCACAGTTATTGCCATGAAAATACCCTTGATTGAAATTTCCTGACACAGGTTTCTATTGTAATTTCCTTGATGTTGGAAATTTTGACTCGATTCGAAAACCGTTGTTTGGACCGAAATTACCTTGGTTTTGGAAACCTTGGTTTGGTCTGCTTTGATTTTGATTACGGTTTGATTGAAACCGGGAGGTCCGAGTAGTGGTTAGGGCGGTGGTTGGGTCTCTAGAGCACGATATTGATTGCCTCCTTGATTAGACATCCCGCCACACATTGGCTTCAAAGGGTTACCATCGGTGGCCATACAGATTATAGTAAGCATGGGGCCACCACGGTAACACAGACTTCCACTTTCTTAACTTCAGGAGGTGAAGTTTGTGGAAAGAGACTTTCTTACGGTTGGAGAGAACCAAAGCTTGAATAGCTTCCGTGAGTTTATCAATCTTAGCATCGGTGCTAGATTGACTCACACGATGATGAAGAAGAAGGACCAACACCGACTTGGGAAACAACCGGCTTGCTTCGCGGTCGGACTTTAGACTTGTTTTCGATTATCGCTAAAGCTTCTTTGATGCTTTGCTTAGGAAATTTCCTCCCGCGGAGGAATTGAGAGAATCTTGATCGATTGACTCACCCATTGTAGAAAGTATCGAGTTGCATCAACTCGAGAAACCATGGTGAGGACATTTGCGAAGCAATTCCTTGAAACGATCCCACGACTCATCAAGGATTCATCAAACTTCGAGTGAACTTGATGATTTCATTTTAAGACTCGTGGTTTTGGAAGGTGGATAGAATTCATTCACAAATTTCTTCACCGATCTTCCCATGTCTAAATAGATCGAGGGGTTGTTTTCAAGCCAAATCCGGCTTGCCCTCAAGAGAAAATGGGAATGTAAGAAGCTTGACATCGGTAGGGACATTCTTATACTTGATGGTAGATGCAATCTTATTAAACCATCGAATATGAGCATGAGGATCATCCGCTCAAAACCGTAGAACTCGATTTGAGGTTACAAGATTCAATAACCCGGTCTTGAGTTCAAAATTTTCACCACGATGGTCGGTACAACGATAGCATCTCCATACCCGTCGATGGGTGCTGGAGAAGCTCACACATAGGCGTTCTTCCGCCATGATAACGGAAGTAGTGTGAGCGATCCGGATCTCGATCCGATCGATGGAGCGAAAGTCTCGAACACGCCTTCTGGAATCTTGACAAGCTCACGAAATGGGCTCACAGATCTAGAAGAGCGAGTGCGATACACTAGAGTTAACTCTAAGGAAACTCGAGTTAAGGAGAGAAATGGAATTATGAAAATCTTTCGATGAGAATGAGAATTATGAAGACGTTTTATAAAAATGGGGGAGAAGAATATTTATGGGTTTTCTGTTTCTGAAACGTCGATATCACAACAAAATCAATTAACACAAAATCGAGGCAAAAAAACAGTGAACTTAACCAATAATCACAATATGACTGGCTTCTTTGAAAAAGGTACACCAATCACAAGGACACAAAGGCAAGTTTTAAATCTTTAGTTCGGGAACTTATTATGGTCGCACCCCCAGTTAGGTAGTGCACTGCCTTGGTTTGCGGTGGTAATCTTTTAAGTTGTTATTTACGGCTTACTAATTCGCATGGAATTAAAACAAATTCGCCCTTAAGATGAGCTTGCACATTTAATGGCTTACTAAGTAGCTCCATTCGAACTTACAGAGGGCGGGAGGACTGTGCACGCTAAAGCACAACCTTAGACATCCTTTCGGTGTGTTTGCGCACTTCTTTAAACCCCTTTATTAGTTCATTCTCATGGGTGAGCCGTTCAGGTCATTTGTACCAAAGTCATCATCAATTAAACGATTATGATTACTATTCTTAAAAATACATGTTTCACCATTGTTTAGGTCATTTATTTTTCTTGTAAAATACCCTTGTTACACATAACAAACAAGCAAGTATTTGTAAAATAAACAAATAAACAATAAATGCATAATGATAAAAGTCATGCATATCAAATAGCCACATGCAAACGTTTTTGATAAATCCTATTAAATTAATAATGATGGAGGTCTTCCCCAATTTTAGATCTATCAAAATTGAGTGTATATCACTTAAACAAGAAAGACATACAATAAAAGCAGATCCATGATAAAACATGCAGATAATTATCATGGACATAAAATTACACTTAACAATTAATGCAATTAAATCAAAGTTACGCATATACACATAAAGTTGCATACATCTTAGGGTTTCTAATCCAATTAAAACAACAGTTAACAAAACCCTAATTAGGGCACCAAATAAAACGCCCCCCCTCAAAATTAGGGTTTAGGTTTAGCAAACCCTAGATCTAAGCATACAAATAATAACACATTCATGTTTATTTTAATTATGTGTTTGATAATTAATTACTTGTTATACAAGGCTCGTGATGCCACCGCTGAGTTTATGATATATATAACATACAATAAACAAGTAAACATCAAGAGTACACAATGAAGCCTTAAGATCATAACAAATAAATTAATTAACGAAAGTATGCGTACGTGCACGATGCGCAAAACAATCGAGGTTTTCACGCAAGCCCACCACTTAATGAATGGCGGATCGTAAGAACCTTAAAACAGTTTGAACACGAACTCAATGAAGATCCGAGGAGTATAGTGTTTCCCGGTCGTTATGTCCCAAATGAGCTATGCAATGAATTATCAAACGTAAAGTGATCGAGGAATTTGAACGGAAAAAGGATTGTGAATGATATTATAACTACAGAAAAAGCCAACAAATTACAACGGCTTAAATGCAAATTAAAGAAAATTAAAAGATAAAATCTATTAAATAAACGCTATCACTATAATTAAAATGATGTTTTTGTTTTATGTTTTATAAACCGAAATTAAAATCTACGCGACGTCAAATAAAAACGTGAAACTTACACAATATAAATCCTAAAAATATGAAAATACATTTTACAATCCTAATGATAAAAGAAAAGTTTTAGAAAAGAAAATTATTTTATAACTAATTATCTAATTATTATTAATTAAAAACTATTTTTAATTATTTAATAATTACCTAAAATACAAGAAATTAGGAAATAAAGCTAGAAAAATAAAATTATGAAATGGAAAAGTCTAAAATATCAAAATAGAATTTTCAAAACTATTTTTGTATTTTTTCTGATTATTTTGTATTTTTATGAATTTTAAACTATTAAAACTAATTAAATTACTAAAATTACAAAATAAACTATGAAAATCTGGAAAATTACTTTTTACTTTTATATTTATCTAAACCTAATAAAATTGAAAATTATTTTTTGAACCTTTTACGAATTTTTGTATTAAATGCTATTTAAAATGCTTAAAACTAATTTAAATTAAGAAAATAGCAAATCAACTTGGAAAAATCTGAAAATTTCAGGAAAAGTCTAAAATTATATTAGGAATCTGAGAAAATGGAAAACAGGCACTTATGTGGAGAAATTAAGAATCGATGAATCAAGTGCTTATAAATAAGCACTTGAATAAGCTAAATGAAGACCAAAAGCTACCAAATGTTTACAGAAGCTTTATTATGCTAAAACCACTCTAATGCAACTTAAAACAACAGATTATAACTTCAGATTAGCAAGCTAGTACAGATTTGATGTCTAGAACTAATAAGCTAAAACAGATTTTAGGTACCAACTTTAAGCACAAGCACAAGCTTAAAAATAAGCTCAAACTGAAAACTACAACTTGGAACCTAGACTAGACCTGGGTGAGACCAAATGTACCAAAAATCAGACCATGGGGAGCTCTTTTGAGCCTTGTGCACAAGCTGCAAGAACTGAGAAACTCAGCTTATGACTGAGATCAGTGGAGCAGGGCAATTATGGCCTGAAAGAAGAGCTTGTTTGAAGCTTTTAAATAAATTGCAAAATTTCACAAAAATGCTAATAAGTAACCAGACCAGATGAAGTTTCTAAAATGCCAATTCCCACTTGATAAGACCCAAAGATGAAATCATGAAAAATCCTTCTAACTGAGCCCAAAACAGGTTTTTGCTATTTTGACTTTTGAAGAAATTGATGAACTTTGACTATTATGAACTTTGGATCCAATTTTATCACTGATGTTGAAGTAATATGATATGATAATACTAATGCAAGCTATGTTATTGATTTCTAAACACAAATCAAGGATTTGCAAATCCTTGATCACAACAGTGGACAGTTGAGATGGATTTTAGGAAAATGTTGACTTTTGTGGTTTTGCATACCCAAACTAAGATTGCTATGGACACAAATGAACTTAACAAGCATTAACCAATAGGTTCTAACCACTGAATAAGCCCACAAGACAGAGAGATCAATAAATCCAAACACCCTTGATTAACTGATTTTTAAACAAAAACAGATTTCAACAATGAACCTACTTATTTTTATGATCAAACTAACTTAATATAACTGAATTACTACTATTAGAACGGTTTTAATGATTTAAACTACAAATACAGATTATGCATGAGAACTTGAACTTGACTTACAAATGTCCCTAGCCACAATGGCTTGCCATTACTGAAACCCAGAACCACTAACCTATCAGAACCATCCCAAATCACTATTATTCAACCCAAATCCATGCCTGCATCAACCCTTTCCTGTTCTGCATCATTTTTTTACCCATGTTGACTTTTGTTGACCAGGTTTCAATATTGCTTAAAACTTGATTAGAGGCTTACAGAAAGCTATTATGAGCTTATATGAGCTTGTTTGAAATTGAAATTGAGTTGCTACAAGTTTGAACAAAGGAGTTTGACAAGAATAACTTCAACAAAGGACACAAATATGAAATATGAACTAAACTTGGAATTGATGATTAAACAGAGTTGAAATACACTTAGAAACTGTTATTTGATACAAATAAACTTGAAAATACAAATACAAACTAGTTAAGACTTGACAATAAGTAAAACGACATACATTGTTTTAAAAACTAAAAACTAACTTCTTGCTTGTTGCTTCTCTTGGCCTTTTTATACACCCAAAGTGTTTCTCTCCTCTTTCTGAATAGTTCCCACCAACAATTGAGGCCCTTGGATGGCTCAAATCAATCTTGGCCGTTTAAAGTACTTTTGGCGCCAATTTTGGTTTAACAGTTGTAGCTTGAGTGTTAGGTACAAAGGATGCATTAAATGCACCTTTGGAGTGTTGTGAGGTGGAGGGGGGGTGTAGGGATGATGATGGTGGAGGTGGAGTGTTATCAGAAGGTGTTGCGGGATTGTGATGATGGAAGCTTTGGGTAACCCAGAGGAGAGAGGAAAGGGTGGTCAACTAAGGTTTGGTGGCTTTATTTAATAACGGGGGTCCAAAAGTATTAGTGACAGGGGTCCAAAGCAAAAGGCGGGGTCATTTGCAATTTGACAGTCCAAGTGGTAGTATTAAAGGGTTTAGAATCAAGGGCCTAAATTGTAATTTCAAACTAGAGGGACCTAGGCTGCCAATATCTCAAAGTTGCTCCAAGGACTGAATTTGACAAGTGTTAATAGTACAAGGACCAAAGTTGCCATTTTCACATTTTCGGTGGACCATTTCTCGCCAATTTTCAAAGTTGAAGGACCATTCTTGTAATTTTCTCAAACTTTTGATATTTTTCACCAAAGGACTAAATTTGACAAGTTATGATTTTAAAAGGACCTTTGGTGACTTTTCTTTGAAATTTTGACTCGGGGACTATTTTGACAATTTTAGAAACTTGGGGACTGAACCGCCAATTATGCAAACTTTGCTCATTTTTCATCGATTTTAAACATTGCATCTGAAACATATAAAATGCAATTTTGGAATATTTTCAGATTTTGATGCATTTCGAGCATTTTAACCGTTTTGCGATTCAGATTGACTAAAAATGATGAGTATTTACACACTCATCGCATTCTCATGAATGTCAAATCCTCGAGCAAAGCAAAACAACCCTCGAGCAAAGCAAAACAAAGAAGTACTAATTGGTGTAAGAATAATGTCTTACAACCACGTTCTTGTACACACGAATTAACCAACGAATCAAGCGATTGCTAGATCTAACACAAGTCCTCGTTTAAGAAAAACGAAACCAAACTCCCTTACAAATGGGGTGTTCGGCCGATTGGGACAAGAGAGAGGAGAGGAGAGATCTAGGTTAATTCAATGCACAAGTGTATGAAACCCAGAACCTAACCCTCCTTATATACTAGTAGGTAAACTTAGGGAACAAGTTAGGGAATTAGGCCTTGGAGAGGCCCTATGGCCGACCATGTACACAAGCCCAAAGCCAAACCCATAACTTTCCAAGTTTTCCATTTCTAGTCCTTCTCTTTTCCATTTAACGGTCGTTAGTCATTTTTCCGTTAAATACTTAACGATCGTTAACCGGACTTAATGTGTAATAATTAATCGTAAACATAAACATTGATTATTAACTTTAATTCTCATTCGCTAATGTGTGCAATCCCGTGGTCACGAGTTCGAATCCGGACATTCACATGTTCGTAAATATATACATTTCCAACAGCTAATCTAGTCATCTCTTGTACATAACGTCAAGTATTTATTAAAGCTTTGCGGTAAATTCCCTTGAACCGAAATAAAATAAAAAATCGAGTCATCTCTCGTCTTGTTATTCGGTTCTTTCTTTTCACTATTCAATTTCAATTTCCCATCAAGAGTAGTGTTCTTTAAATTAGTGTTTTTACCTAAGCTTCATAGTTGAGTGCCTTACTTTTGCTCCTCGGTTATCTGGAACATACCTAAGCTAAGGAGATGCAAAGATTCAGTTGTGGAAACTAGGTAACAATATCACGGTTGGCGTCCTATAATCATTACTCACCTTGTAATTTCAACATGCTCATACAAGCTAGGAGTCCAACGGTGTGTAGCTTTTAGGCGATTTACTAACAATTTTTCATAGCATCATTTTGCGGTATAGTTTGAAGCACAATAACTCCGGTGGACAACAGTTTACGGTATTGTTATCCTTATCCTTAGTCTAACAAACATAAAGTCCAAGAAGAATATGAAAGCCTTGTAAACTTTCACCTCCATGAATCCTATTTCAATTTTTTAACAAACTACTTGGGAATGTAAGAGCAAACTTATACGATTATAATTCAAATGTTAATATGTTTTTATTCACATTGAACACTAAACCCTTAAACCACTCAAGACAAGAATATCTTTGATACGACAAGAAAACTGTACGACAAGGCGACGTGATAATCTTAATTTAAGTTCCAATCTAAGCAATTACTACTAAAGACATGCCTTACTTGGGTTAGCATCTATGCTACTTCTATTCTGAGATTCTATTACGGTGGAAAGCCACTGTTGTTTGTCAACCTTGACCCTTTACCCAACACACCCAAAACTCCCAAGACGTTGGCGGACTTACTAAAACGCATCAAGACAAACGAAAAGTCGGTCGTAGAAGACCAAATTCATTTGATCAAATAAAACATGCCTACCTCTTTGCAAACTTGTGGAAGTCCCAATGGATAAATCTAAGTGATTTTCTTTTGGAAGTATCTGGTTTAGATACCAACCGCATTAGTGAACTCACGCCTTAACATCATTTCTCGTGGCCTTTTCTCCATAGTACGCAATAATGACACCACAAGATTATATATATGGGTCAACCTTAGTTATGCTTTATCTCTAACAAGTCGACTAGATGAAGCTATGACTTTAACCATAAATGGAAGCAGGCTAATATGAAAACCTCCACAAACATACCTCCCACCTCCCTCATTGAAAACCTCCTCAGGCGGCCTCTCAATCTCCACACACGTAAACGGTTTCCCACATTTCTCATAAAAACCCCTAATAAATTTCAGCTTCTATTAGGATGAAACAGAATCATCAATATATTGATGCACAAAAACTCAAAAAAGAACAAATTGAATAATTGATACACTATAAATTTACCAATTGATACGTGAGTAACTAGTAAATTTACATTGATCGTGTCGAGACCTCCATTGCTGGATTTTGATACACAATCTTAATTCTGATACACGAACAAAAAGATGATATACAATCTCCTGAAATTCTAACCGAAAAAAATTGATACTGGAAACCCGATTTATCTATGTTAAGATATGAAAATCTGTCCGTCAGGGGGTTGAAGGCGGATCTCACCACATGGAAACCGATGGTGATCGATCATCAAAACCCGCTCGTTACGATAAATTTTTTGGTCGTTGAATCAAATAAAAAGGAGAGAGGCGGATGAGAGGGTTTGTGGGGGTGGTTATTAGGTTTTGGAGAAGAAGATCTGGAATAATAAAGTTCCAAAATAAAAACCGTGTATCTCTGGCGTGATTTTAGCAAAAAATTTGAATTATCAGTTGAAAATGGGTAGATGTTAATAACCCTTAATGCCCCTGCGAATTAAGTATATTAATTTAAAAAAAAAAACATTACTCAATTATGATTGGTCAATGGGAGTTCTCGCAGTTCTCGCACTTAACAGAGTTCTCAAAATAAAGATACACTATATATATATATATATATATATATATATATATATATATATATATATATATATATATATATATATATATATATATATATATATATATATAGAGTCCGGTTCTAGAAAAGTATAATTAGATAGAAAAGTGAGAAAAAGTTACAGGTAGATTTTGATAACATGTCATACTTTAGGGTAAAAAGAAAAAAAATGAACCAATTTTGTTTATACAGATCCAAATACACATCCCTGATGCAAACACATACACCCACTGATTCAAACACACAGTCATCGTCACCACCACCACCGTCGCGATCGTCTTCCCTCATGCAACCACTGCTTCAATCTTCACTCGGCCACGGTCACACCGACGCCCAACCATGAAGATGAGCTACTCTATTTGTATTGTGAGACGACTCACCATCACCATCACCATCGTCTTCCGTCATGCAACCACCACGTTAATCTTCAATCCGCCATCGCCACACCGCCATCAGTCAAATGCGGTTCATTCACAAACGCTACATCATCAATGATATTCTTCAGGTTAGTTAATTACATATAACATTTTTAATTATATTTTATTATTTAATTAATTTATTTATTATAATGTTTAGTTATTTATAACAAATTTGACAAAAAAAATGCATAAAATTGTGTTTATTAAAGTTGCACACCATGTGTTTGATAAAATGTTTGAGTAAGATTTTATAACTGTGATGCACTAATTTACAGTGTATGTGTTTATTATTCAAGGATATAGCATCTTAGGACATCTTTGTGTAAATTTGCAGTATCAAATTACACGTTAGGGCATCAAGTTGTTTTAGTGCATCTGTGTTTGTAATTGTTGCATCAGTCTAAAAAATCATAAATTGTATTATTGTTGAATCATATAGCATATTAAGGCATCATTGAGTATAATTAGTGCATTGTTAGACATACTAAGACATGGATGTGTACGTTTAGTGCATCGTTTGACATACCTTGGGCATATGTTTGTTTATTTTATGCATCGTTGAACATATTCGAGCATCAGTGAGTATGAAAGTGATTATGATTGGGATATCAGTGAGTTTGATTGGTGCATCATTAGACAGATTAAGACATCAGTTTGAATGTTTAGTGCATCGATATGTATGTTTACTACATCGTCAGTCACAATGGCATCCATTTGTATGATTACTGCATCGTTGGAAATACTTGTGCATTTGTTTGTATGTTCAGTGCATTGATGAATACGTTAAGGCATCGGTGTGTATGTTATGTTTAGTGCATCATTGGTAATAATAGGGCATCCATTTGTATTTTAGTGCATCGTCGAACATACCTTGGGCATATGTTTGTATGTATAGTGCACATGTGAATAGCCAGGGGTTAAAGGATTCGAAAGTAGATGAGCTTGAGGTACATATTACACTTATCTTTTACATGAAAGGCCATGTCATGTTTACCATCATTTTTAATTCACATTTTAAAGAGTAAGTTATAAAGGTCTTTAGTGCCTATTGAAAATTCGTGTTTTATCAGAATGTATCACATTTTTCGTTATTGGGGTGCGGTTGCTCATTTTTATCTATTATAATTAGGTTGTCCACGTTGAGGTCGAATCCATGGATTTTCTTTAATGTAGATTGGTACGACTTGTTCTTCTCCTTATTGATGGTAACATCGAGCTGCTCTGGATTACTAAACAATTATGTGGTTTTGCATTGTTATAGCTTATATTTATGCTAATTTCTTCACTTCTTATGTTTCTGTATTAGCTAGCAATCCTATTGAGGTCATTGATCCGACTGGAAAATGTATCTTGTAGTTGAGAATAAAAGTGATTAGCAGGACAATCCACAACAACTACTTGGTTTTGCATCCCTGTACTGGTTCTTCCATTAACCTAACAACCATCGGTTAAGACTTGTTCAGGTATATCGTATTTTGTATTCTTCTTCAGTCTTTCTCATCAATTTGATAATCGATCTAGGAATGGGTGTGGGTCAGAGTGTCAGACAATGGGCCAAAATGGGTAAATTTGTAGGACAGGAAAGTTCTTGGCTTTATTAATGATATTTGGTTTGACATATCTTATGGTCACTCACGTGAGTCAAAAATTATGGCTTTATTAATGATATTTGGAAGTACATGATGCAAATCAACCCATTAAAAGGTCAGAGGGTCAAAATAGCTAAACTCGTGTACTTAACTTGAAAACCATGATATGACCTTCCTTGTTCAACTTGATTTTTGTGGAATTGACCGTTTTTTAAATAAAATACAACTGGAATAGACCATTCATATGAAAACGGGCCGAATTGTCATAATTATTGTAGCTTTTGGGTTTTGAAACTTTTTATGATTACCTGTCACATTTATTGTACTTAGCTTAAAAACCATGATATGAGCTTTCCCTGTTTGTTTAAGTGAACCTGTACGTATAAGGGCACATGTTTGTATGATTTAAAGGCATCTGTTTGTATGATTTAAGGGCATCTGTTTGTTTAAGGGCATCTAAATGAGTCAGTTTTACAGTTATGAGTATAAGTTTCGCACACTCAGGGAAAATACTAATCTAAAAGAATTTTCCATAATTTTTGCTAACTTGGTGACTTTATTGTAGCAGAAAAGACCAACAAACAAAACAAAGATAAGGATAATGTCAATCCAGCTTGAAAGGTCCAGTTTAGCTCGAAAGGTCTACTTTAGTGTAAGATTATACATTAATGCATCTGTATTATACATTAGTGCATCAACATTATACATTACTCTATCTGTTTGTTACATTTATATTTTTTGTTGCATAGAGTCATGAGGAGAACTACTCCCATAAAGTGAAGGGTAATAGTTCTTCTGTCTATTCATGGCCCGATGCGATCAAGTGGATGAACAATTGTGCTGGACCAACGAGTAGCAGGCAAGTTACTTAACGGAGTAGGTTTTCTATAAACTTACAATGAATAACCTGAATTGTACGTTCTTGTTGTTAGGATACCCATTAAAGGTTTTATATTTTTTTCAGGCCGCAAAGTATCTCAAAATCAAGAAACTGTTGGATCATATTTGTCAGATTGTTGCTGATATGATGAATGGAAAGACACCAGAATAAATCCGAAAAATTCAACATCAATAACGATTTCACTTCAAGAAAAAGAGGAGGTCCGAAGGAGAGCGCATTGGCTTTTGAGTAGCTTCAAATTTTGGTCTAGATTTGCTTATAAATAAGTTTTACTCAATGATTTGCTTATTAGTTGTTGCTTGTATTGCAAGTTTTTCAATTACATTAGCAAGGTAGTTAAGTAATATATGTTTTTTCTTTAAAAATCAACTCAGGAAATTTATTGCACTTTGTGTCTCCAAGTTTATAATTTCATTGATTCAAGTGGTCGATTAATATGATCAGTTATGTATTTTCCCCAAGTTTACAACTCTATGAGCCTCAAAATTACCGTAATAGTGTATGGGATTTATGTTATCATAATTTATAGTGTATGCAATTCAGTGATCGATTATCTCACACAGTGTTCAAAATAAAATATGATTTAAATGAATTATCAACTTCACCTATCAGCCTCAATCAAATATTTAAAAACACATGTGCATCAATGTTGAAAATAAAAGTGCATCAATGCACAGAAGAAAGTGCATCTGTTTGGCTAAGGTATAATTCATATAGTAAAAAAACCTTTCAAATTTAGCTGAATTATTGAACTAAAAAAATATACTATTTTTTCGAGTAAAAAAATTGAATGATTATTAATAAATGATTAGAATGAAATATCTGCATCAGTACTTCGAAATAAAAAAACTGTTTACAAAAAAAAGTGCATCAGGGTAAATAATAAAAGGATCAATGTTAAATATTAAACGGGACAACATTCTCTTAAAGCTTGAGAAAGCATTGGAGTAGTGAATGTGATAAAGAAATAGATTTATATTAAAACCACAAATATAGAACGTGATAAAGAAATAGATTTATATTAAAACCACATACCAAAGTAATGAATGTAATAAAGAAATACACTCTACTGAGATACCACATGTTACATCATCCACTGATAACAAAATTCCAAAGTAATGAATGTGATAAAGAAATATATTTATATTAAAACCACAAATATAGAATATGGAACTTTATTATAAAGAAATCTTGAAGCTGAAGTCAATTCACAACTCTGGACGCGATACTAATATATACAAGATCTATATAGATTGTATATCTTCTTTACTATAGGGAGTTTACAACACAAGATAAACATGTTATTATCTACTTTTCCCTGTTACACTTATTCAAAACCATTGCCTTTGCGCTAGTTTCATAAGTGGGATAACTTTTATGTATGAACGTTCCATGCTCTTCTGTATTAAGTTATGCACTTTAACATCCACTTCAGACACTATCAAACATACAAGTACAAGATCAGTAACTATATGCATGTGTAGAAAACATTCGTAATTAAGGCAAATACACACAAAAGGAAACATGATAAAATATGACGCAACTTTATCGCATCTGTTTGATGAACTTTAGTACATCTGTTTGAGTCACTTTAGTGCATCTGTTTGAGTCACTTTAGTGCATCTGAAATTTAATGAATTTGGACAAAATCAAAATAAGCTCTACCTGATTATCACGGATTACAAAGACTATAACTATTAATTAAGATTTACATTGACATGTAAAATTTTCTACCGTGGCACAAGTAACTGTGTGGTGCTCGCATCTTTTATAAAATCAGGACCATCTATATCCATCATGAGTTCATACATAGAACCTTCGATCATACCAGGTTGTCAATCATACCATGCTTACGATTCAATTTAATTCCTTCACTCAGATTTTCAGCATGTAATGAAGCACCTAAAACTATAGCCTCATCTTCATCTAGATGTATGTCAAGATCACTTCTCCTAAGAAATTCTTGAAGCTTATCCTGTGAAAAAAGATACATTAATAATAGTGGTAAAAGTAAGTTACATCGCATAAGCGCAACTTATAAAGGTAGAAAAAAAGAGGATGCATAGAAAACGCAATCCAAAACATTCTAATTAGTTCCCATATTTATTTAAGGTTCCTGTGGAACTATATTACCAAAAAAAAATATATATATATATATATATATATATATATATATATATATATATATATATATATATATATATATATATATATATATATATATAGCGTTGCTTAAGACAATGTCACCTCATGACGGTCTTGCGAATGAATATAAAGTGAATAACAAAACTTTCAATTAGCATTTATAAAACCGAATAAAAAGAAATAGCAACAAACCTACAAATTTTGGTACTTGAGTGCATACCAATCAACTCAAAGGCATATATAGCATCAACCTTTAAAAATCATTCATATATCTGTTACTACATAACTAAACTCATGCATATATTTGTTGCTCCTGGAATTAATATATACTTATAAATTAGAAAGATACAAACTGATTCTGATTTTTGATTTTAATTAAAGACTCGGTATTTGATTCTGATTACATTATCTTTTAAATTTCATTGATAGTTAGCATTACCTAAGTAACACTATCACAACTAAAGGGTACATACAAAAAAATTGTTAATTTGCTTATCAAAACTTGTAAGTTCTAGTTTGCTACTTCACTCATTAAATATTAGGGCATCACAATGTAACTAAAATCTATTCACAAAAATTAGGGCATCACAGTGTAAAATTAGTGCATCGCAGTTATAAAGTCTCATTCAGACATTTTATCAAACACTTGGTGTGCAGTTTTTTGTAAACATGCTCTCCATGTGTTTATTTCTCAATTTCGTTTTAAATGACTATTCTATACAATGAATCATGTCAATAAAATCTGATAATCGTTACATCTATAAACAAAGATGATGATTAGCAAATCAATTTTTCATAAAAACAAAATCCTAACTCAATATGAATAAAATTTCGTACAGATAAAACAACAACAATCATGTATATAAGTTTTATAATTGATTTTAAGTTGAAAAATAACAGATCTATAATCGAAATCAGTTACAAACCTTAATTTGATCTTCAATTTGATATATTATGATGAGATGATATTGCGAATCTGATAACACGATAGCTTATCATGTAACACGCTATGATTTCGTGATGAGATGATTTCGTGAATATGATTTCGTTAATCTTCGATTTGATAAATCTGGAATTGAGAGAGGCACAAGATAAACTGGTAGAAAAAAAATCAGTGTGTGAAATGATAGGAAGAAGAAAAAGAAAAAGTGAGATAAAATTAGACATTATATATGAAAGGTGTGAATCTACAAAACACTCCCTTAAAGAATACAGGAAGGTACAATCGGGTCCCTGTAGCTTGGTGCGAAAAAAGGGGGAAGGAGGGGGTGATCTAACGGTTGAGATCACTTCTCTCACTTTTCTCTTGAGATCAACTTTTAAATGATCCAATCTCTCTCTATATATATATATATATATATATATATATATATATATATATATATATATATATATATATATATATATATATATATATATATATATATATATATATATATCGTTTTGTGTTAAAAATTTTATGGGTTCTAAGCGAAAAATAATAAAAGTTTGAATTTGTATCGGTTTCAACGGGTCCTCTCTAGTTCGTTTCGGATGGTCATTATTGGTTAACCGAACCGGTGGCGACACGGGTTTCAGTTGAACCCGTTGCTCCGGTCCGATTTTCAAAACTATATGTACCATCAACTTGTTAGGTTGTATGAAGCTTTGTGTGTTTTATTAATTTGTATAATGTGTAAAATAACATGTATTTTTCATTTTAGGGTGTTTTAAAAATAACATTAATTAGTGTGTTTAATTATTTTATATTTAGAATTATGTTGTAGCTTGTTTAAATTGTAAATTGTAAAAATTTTATTGTACTTTTTAGTAAAGGGTGTTTTAATTGGTTGTTTTTAATTTGGTAGATATGCTTTTAATTGGTTGTACAATGTGAATAAATTATTGTACTTTTAAGTAATGGGATGTTTTAATAAGAGTATTAATTACACAATACATTTCTCTCACATTTGACTTTCAACTTTTTACTTTTTAAGGTTTGACCATTTTTCTATTATATGTAGTATAGATAACATTTGTAACCTCTAAACCCATTATCCTTTTTATTTTTACTCCTCTTTATAATTTAGGGTAAATTGCAAATTTCATCCCTAATGTTTGGCAAAATTGTAAATAACAAATCGAGAAAAAAAAAATGCAAATTAGCCACCGAGAGCTAAAGTTGCGTACAAAATAGTCACCGAAAGCTAACGAACGTTAGTACTCCCATTAAATGGACTAAACCGATTATTTCCCAAAGGTAATCTCGTCATTTTACATTTTTCCCGCATTTGATAAGCCACACCTGACAATTTGTCTTCCCAATGAAAAAGATAAAAATTTGCAATGTCTTAAAGTTTGATCTTGTATTACATAACCAAAGCAAACCGATTCATTTAACCCTATCCTAAACACAGTCTCTCATTCCACTTTCCAAACCCTTAAAAAATTTAACACTCATCAATGGCAAACCAACTTCCCCGTCTTTAAGAACTAGCAAAAGATGCAAACTCAACAATGATGGTTGATCAAGTGCGCGTTTTAATGGAGAGGGAAGTAGACAAGGACATGAAGTTTGAGACGTAATGTAGAGAGCTTTGTTTGGAGATGCTTGATAATGTGAAAGACATGGCAGAGGTGATTGAGGAGCTGGAAAAGTTTTCACGTTTACGTGCTAACCTTAAGGCTGCGAAAATTGCTCATGTGTTGAACTATGTGCAAAAGAGAGATTTGAAGACGACATCTCGTCTCCAAATTATGGTGAATCAATCACATCTTGGTGCGCGTAAGAAGCTCCTCCATGCCACGAGTTGAAGGACGGGATAGTAGGTTAAGGTTTTGGTGCACGGGGTTGTGTGTGTGGTTTTTGGGTTGTGGTTGTGGCTTTTGATTTTGTGTTTAAGTTAAGTATGTTTTCTCATGGTTAAGTATGAATTAGCTCATCTTTATCGTTTTTTACAACAGTTATCCCCCCTTTTACGGAACAACTTGGACTGGACTAACCCAAGGGCTGTTAGAAATTGGGTAAATTAGACCAGCATCGAGAAACTTGATGACTTCCTTCTTCACCACTTCCTTGATATTAGGATTCACACGTCTTTGAGGTTGGACGGTTAGTTTATAATCTTCCTCCATGAGGATTTTGTGAGTACAAAATGTTGAATCGATCCCCTTGATATCTGCAATGCTCCATGCGATTGCTCCTTTATATTCTCTTAAAACCTCCAAGAGCTTCCCTTTTTGTTTGGGTTCTAGAGAAGAATTTATGATTACTGTAAGTTGGTCCTCCCTTTGAAGGAAGGCATATCTGAGGTGACTCGGGAGTTCTTTTAATTTTAACATGGGGGGTTCTATGTTTGAAGGTTTAAGCTTATTTTTAGGTTTCCTCCAGTTCAAGGGATTCGACATGTTCGGTGCCTGGGTAGAAAGAAACAGCTCCAACTACTTTTTTTTCTTCCTCATCCTACTGCATAATATAGTGTTGTCTTCGTTCAATAACCCATTTGCGATTTGTTCATCGACACATTCATCAATCTCGTCAACAAAATCATCAATTTTGTCAATAAAATACAATAGGGTGTCTTGTGAAAGAGGAAAATTCATCATGTCTTTAATGTCAAAGGTTAAGCTTTCGGACCCTACTCGCAGAGTTAGTTTGCCATCATGAACATCAATAATGGCATGAGAAATGGCCAGAAATGGCCTTCCCAATATTATTAGAACGGCATCATCCTCCTCCATCTCTAGAATCACGAAGTCAATAGGAAATATAAATTTTGCTATCCTAACCAACACATTTTCGCATCTCCCTATGGGATACTTAACAAATTTGTCAGCAAGCTGGATACTCATTCTCGTAGGTTTCAACCCTGAATATCCAAGTTTTAAGAATAGTAAGTTGGAAATTAGATTTATGCTTGCTCCTATATCCGCCAAGGCGTTTTTTTACTGTTAGCATCCCAATAGAACAAGGCAGGGTGAAGCTCCCTGGGTCATCTTTCTTTTTGGGTAAGCTTTTCTGGATAATCGCATAGCATTCTTCCCCAAGAGCGACCAGGCTTTCAAGCTTCTTTCTATTAGAAAGAAGTTTCTTAAAGTATGTGCTATGCTTGGGCATATGATAGAATGCGTCGAGTAATGGAATAGCGATCACAACATCCTTAAAATACGACAACAGTCTTTTGTTATCATCCTCAGCCTTCTGTTTCTTCAAGCGGGAAGGGTAAGGTATCTTTGTGAGCGTAGCAGATCGAATAAGTGGGGCTGATGGTGGAGAAACTGTACGAGTGACTGATGTAGGTTCAGGTGTCTCCTCTTCTTTATCTACTTCCCTCTCAAAAGGAGCTTCGGATTCCTCTATCGTAGGAGATTGGACTGGGTATGGTGGGTCTTTAGTAGCTGTTCCAGATCAAGTTGTAATGGCGAAGGTCGGGCCTTGATGGTTTGGCTGAGGCTTATTGTTTCCTTCGAGGCTGGCGTGAAGTTCTGAGAACTGAGCCTCTAATTCATTTTGTTGCTCTAGAACATACCCTTCAAGTCCTTTGAGTAGCAAATCCTTCTCCATAGTGAATATCCAAGATGTTTCTCAAAGGTACTTTGGATTGTGAACTCAAGCCCCTCTTTCCCTTCGGTCTTTCTTTTAAGGTTACCCCACTGGGTATAATCATCACCTTGATAGACTACTGATAGTGAAGGATCATCGTAGATGTCGTGGCTTGAAAGAAAAACTTGATCAATGGTCGTATCAGGCGCAAAATCTTCTACTTCATGTGGTCCTCCACAAGTGTCACAAATTAGATATGGATTTACCATTCTTTTAGTCCCTCGTGACCTTTTGAGATACGCAAGTTTTTCCTGCAGCTTTCTTATTTGATTTTCTTATGGAGGTGTGCTCTCTTATGGGGTTGCAGTTCATCACCACCGTTGGTTCGTCCCAAGTACCATCCTGGTCTCGAACGTATTCGTCAATGCGGTTCCATCCTTCTTCTGCACTAAGGTTAGAGATTTTTCTTCCCGCCGAAAAATCAATTCCCTTTTGATCATTACGAGAGACATTATTGTAGAAAATTTGAACAATGAGCCAAATATTGATGCCATGGTGGGGAGCTTGTCGTATGAGGTCCTTGAAACAAATCCAGGCATTAGAGATGGATTCTGCTTCTCCTTGATGGAAATGAAGAATCTTGTCCCTTAATTGATGCATTTCTTCCAGGTGAAAAGAACTTGTCATAGAATTTTGAAACTAGTTAATCTCATGTAAAGATTGACCTTGAGGGTAGCTTGTCAAGCCACTCCTTGGCCTTTCCTTGAAGGGAGAATGAGAAGAATCGAAGCCTAGATGTCTCTTGTGTGGCCCCATCGGCGTAAATTGTATCGACGATTTTTAATTTTTATGTGATTGATCGGATTCTCAGTGCGCACCAATGAAATATGCACATATTTTGGACAAGCCAAATGTTAGTTGCGTGCAATGCTTCATTGGTTTGTTCACTAGGACAAACATTAGTGTTAGGTCACCATATATGTAACACAAGCATCAATATGAGAAGAATAGATAAAGAAGAGATCGGATGAACACAAACACAATACACACGTATGAATAGTAACATTTATGCGTAGGAGATAAGTGAAAGTGAACAACCAACTCTCAAGTGAGGGTTTACAAGAGTATTTATAGGGCAAGGAGCTAGGGCAACACTTCTAGAAACCTTCCCTTCTTATGGGCTTGGGCCAAGGCTCATGGGATTTCTACATAAGCCTTGGCATGATTACTAACATAAAAGCCATATTAAGCTAACTATTACATATTAATTACTAACACTTGAAATGTAGTTTAGGAGTGATTCCAACAATCTCCCCCTAAGTGTTAGTGATTGATAATATAAACGTTGAAGGTGCTGATGTAATAGTAACTTTGACGTCTTCTGACATTCTTATTTCTTGTGAGAAGAATAGCCTCGATTTGAACAATCTCCCCAGTGTAGAGAAATTGTTTCCTTTGAACAGTTTTGCTTTGGCGTCATCATTTTCTTTGTTACGTGATCTTTGTTCTTTGTGATGGTAGTGATAGTATGTTGTTGTTGTGCATATCAGTGCCGCCCGTTGCTCAAAGGTCTCCAAGTCTTTCTCCAACATGCTCACACGCTCTTTAACGTTGGATTTCGATGCTTATGAAGTTCTCTTAGTCTTAAAACTTTGTAGATTCTTTGACTTTGACGAAGAATCATTACGACTTTGTGTTGCCTTTTGAGAGAACTTCCATTAGTGATGATGTTGGTATGAGCATGTGAAGAATCAGCATGATCGATCCGCTCAGAGCTTCCATAAGAAAACATAAGAAAGGTTAGTGATAAGCGGTTCGGCACTTACAAGTTTAAACTTGAGAGTGTTAACATCATAGTGTGGAAACAAAACTCTAATTCTCACAAAGGTCGTTCTGAACTAGAGTCCCACAGTGAGATAGCGCGATGTCGAAGTACACCTACAG
Organism: Chrysanthemum lavandulifolium; assembly: GCA_022545495.1. NCBI lineage: Eukaryota > Viridiplantae > Streptophyta > Magnoliopsida > Asterales > Asteraceae > Chrysanthemum > Chrysanthemum lavandulifolium. The sequence continues at coordinate 184,873,598 of CM040242.1, forward strand.
TTCGGATGAGTCATTGAGGTACACGAAGCATCACCTCACGATAGACCGTTTGAGACACACTAAGCGTAATCCGTGGAGTTACCGAAGTGACTGCTTTGTCGAGGCTGTTTGATGTTGACCACAGCGGGAGTTTCCATTCAATCACCGAGAATCACATATGTGAATCTCTCATAAATGTTCTCGACAGTTGCTAAGATCTGTGAAGGACACGATAATATATCACTTGCGTTCTTATTGTTGAGCGACAAGCGATGATTTGTCAAGTGTACCTAAGAGATTTCTTGATGAATCTCGTGGCTCTAGACTCAATAGTGCACTTTGGTTTTCTGACGGAGACTAGGGAGAGGTCTCCTTCTTCAATACCGGCAATCTCTAAGAGAAGCCGATAGTTTACGTGGGGTTCCTGTGAGAATGAAACAAGCTCATTGGGAGAAGCTTGAGTGGCTAGAAGGTTTAGTGCATCGTCACTTTGGGTCCATGACGACTTTTATCTTCAATACCGGTGTCATCTAGTGACGACCAAGAGCATATGAATTGTATCGGTGTGCGCCTAAGTTGAATAATCTGGAGGGCTATTTCTTTTCACCCTTTTCTTTGCATTTCTTTTTAATTCTTCAACTCCTTCTTTCTCCCATTCTCATATTCTCCTTTTTATAATCATACCTAAGGACTTCTAAGTACTAACTATTTGTGATGTCCTTGGGTAGATCCCTTCGGCTCTGGCGGATCATAGGACGGTTATTCCTAACCTTAGTCACCTTATAACTCCATGACTAACCTATGTTGCCACAAAACCACTTTCATGAAAATCTCTCAAAGTGTTTGTGAATGAAAAATATTTTGTACCACTGTGAGAGTTCTATCTTTTTGCAGAAATACTCCCCCTCCACACGTGCTTAAGTGTTTAGACAGAAATCTGCACGGTGAGAGAAGAGCGCACTTTTGAATTGATTGACTCAAGATAGACAATCCCCATGAGACACGGTTACGTTGCATAGTTAAAGAGTTACATTGTCGGCTTTTAGGTGACAACTAGCTCTAATAACTACCTTGAAGGTGTGGACAAACCTCGAAAGGTTGTCAAACCCGTCAAAGTTCATGTCTATCAAGAGTTTCTCGAATAGGTACAATCTACTCGAATAAGTCTAGAAAGACAAATCTTTTCGATTTATGACAGTTTAGAGTTCGTCAATTCATGGGTTAAGTCTTATCACATGAAGATTCAATAGCAAATCAACATATTTCATATCACAATAATTTTATCCCCCTCAAAAATGGCATATAAATGTTATTTTTGATAATGTTTTGATATTAAATATGACCATTTCGAGTTTTGTGGGAAGATTATCACGAAGAACAATTTGTGAACAAAGTTTTTAATCAAATACTCCCCCTCAACAAGTGATATAAACTTTTGAGGTTTTGAAAATCATAAGGGGAAGTACTTGTTATTTTGAGCAAAACCTTTTAAAAGTGAAAGGTTTGATAAGTTTTACTCAAAAGTAAGAAGCTTTCGCTCCTTTTATAAGGATTGTGGCCTGAGCGTACCACGGGGTCCTTTCATTACAAGAACGGGTTGTACATCATGTTATGTGTGCACAAGCCATTGTCGATAATCAAACAAACAAAATCACAATCAAGAGAGTACCCAATGATTACAGACGATCATCTACTTTACGAGGGCGTTGGAAAGTCGAATCGGAAAGTTTGGTCATCCTCCCATATAGCTCTCCAACCGTTGCATCGATCGATGAATCAAACATTCATCAATCCTAGTGATAAATCAACGAACATCCTTGCGATCCTTTGAATTCCATCTGTTCGTCTGAATTATACCCAACTCAATGTCCTTCAATCGATATGACAATCCATCTCGAACCATTTCCAGAGTGGCATCATAGAACTTAGTGAATTTCATCGAAAGCCATGAAGCAAGTATGATGATTTTCACTTTGGTAGACAAACCCAAACTTTTGTTTATGAACGATTTTGTACTGAGGTTCTTGATTGATTTCGTTGAAGTGTAAAAGTGATGCAGTGATATTGGGTTGTTTTTGGTAATATTCAATCCCGAGGTGGAGATCTTCAACACGCTCTTTGATTTGAAGCGTATGAAAATAGGGAGTACAGTAATATACTTGATCTGAATTTCGGTTGAGATTCGGGTTGGGGCTCAGGTATGTGATGATCCTCACCACCAGTGTATGTAAAGTGATCAATGGTTTTCTCCATTGGTGGTGTGGTTTCTGAATCCCTTGGTTGATCAGATGGTGGTGGCTGTGTAGCTTGTTGTGTAGTGGTGATAACACGCTTAACCATTTGTCGAATCATTGGATGGAGTTGCCTTCTTATGATTTTGTTGTTGACATAGGTGTTTTTATGTTGATGGAGGTGATGATTGAGATGATGATTTGGGTTTGGTGGAAGTGTCAAGAGGTGTTTGAAGACTGTTGGGTTTGTGTATTGGATTGTCAACTATGTAGTTGTCGATTCCTTCTTAAACTTTTCCTTCTCGACTCTAGCGACTTCTTTTGCCTCTTTTCGAATCATTTCCTCTTGACCGCCAAATTATCATCATCGAGGACTCTTTCATTCTTATCATGATCGTAATCTCTTTCGTCATATATTTCCACATCTTCACCATGATTTTCTTCTTGCGGATGTTTTAGTCGTTGTTGTGGTTGCTTCATTTCAACATTGTGGTGACAAGTGACACCACGATCCTTACCGGGTTGATTAACCGGATCGGATGGGGTAAGAGATGTTTGCAATGGATCTTCCATAAGTGGAGGACTACTAGTTGACCCTCCCGCCCCACCGGGTTGATTAACCGGAAAGGTTGAAGCATGGTATTCCATCCTTTTACGCTTTAATGTCTTATGAAATTTTATTTCCTCTTCCATTGAATCATACTCATCATCGGGATGACTTTGTGAGCATGAATTTGAATAGAGGTTGCGAAGGATGTCCACAGAATTCGCAAGATGATTATGAGCATATGAAGTTGTTGAAGATGACACGGAGATTGTTCTTGCCAATTGTTTTGTCGTATCCAGTGGGAATGTGTTTGCCATCAAGTGCTCTCTTTGGGCATTGATGATTTCTTGATTTGCGACCATTTTGTGATCTCGAAATACATTAGACAAAAGACATACATATGGAAACACAATGTGTTTGTTTTAGTCGATTTATTATCTAATTCCTTGTTTGATGGTAACATGTTTATGTTAGTTACAAGTCCTAAGTCACATTATTCCAATTGATTGAAGTTGATGTGATAAGTTACGTGAACATGTTAATTTTGAAATTTCAAAGTCCAATTTTTCACTTAACACACAACATATTAACTTTTGAAAGCTTATACGAAACATCAAGTATTTGTGACTTATGCGTAACATTTAACAAGTAACATATGCGTAATAGGCCAAAATGTAGTGAACAGTGGGTTATGAGTAACAAGGATCCTTATGCGTAAGAAAGGAGCTTATGCGTAGGAGTAAGCTAAAGCATAAGACCAAGCTTATGCGTAAGAGTTTCTTACGTGTAAGACGAGTTTAAAGGCTTTAGGCTTACGCGTAGGAATAAGCAAGATGTTACGCGTAAAGTTTACTCGTAAGTGTAAAGCTTATGTGTAGCAAGCCTTGTTTACGAATATCTTTCCAAGATACGCGTAATCCACTGTAGACCTCTTATGCGTAAGAGTTACGCGTAAGATTTCTCTTAGGCATCACCTTTACGCATAAAAGTATTCTTTAAGCGTAACGGTTTGAACACCTGAAGATTCTGACATTACGAATAATTAACTTGTTAACTATAAACATGAAAACTTGATTGCAGTTAATTCCAAACATCTTTTAGATCACAAAACAAGCATAAGAACATATCAGATACACACAGAAAGACTTAGGCGTAAAATTACTTAAAACCTTAACCCTTAATCTACGTGTAAGGGATATAGCTATACAAATCAAACAAGAATGTTTCTGGAGTGTCCTAGATGTCATATGAGTGCAATGGAATAAGATTTAACACATTTCCACCACAGAATCAGAAGATTTATAGGAGATGAACCCTAAAAAACCTAAAACTTAAATTCATATAGTTTTAGATGTTTCTTGGCTAATTTAAACGTTCAAAAACATGCATATAAACTTATTCTAACACTTTCTTGACTACCTAATAACATATCACATAATAGAAAAGCCCTAGATGAGCGCAAGAACCCTAGAATTCAAATGAAATTTAAGATTCAGGATGGTTTTGGACGATTGAAACAAGTTTAATAGACACTAAGAAAGGTTTTAACACAACTCATTTCAATCCAAAAACTTTTATGCATAAACACCCAATTCGTTCGAGTGAACAATTTTACAAAATCAGTTTAAAGAGTTTTAACCGTTGGATTTGAAAGATTTTTGAAATCCTTGTTTAGAATCTTGATCAAAACAATTTAGAACTTCTGATTATGAGCGACTTGAGCGGTTTAGAAGATTTGATTTGGGCGTTTGATCTTGGTGGTTTAGGAGTAAATGATTTTGTTAAAATTAATTTGCCAAGTTGACACATTCAGTCCCTCAACCTTAAAGAGGTTCCAACCAAGATCCTTTAACTTCCATTTAGGTTAGTGATGAGTGTGTAAATACTTATCATTTTTGTTTTATCTGAGCTGCCAAAACACTTAAAAACACTCAAATATGCAGCAAAATACAAAATATATCCAAGGATTGTATTTTATATGTTTCAGATGCAAAATGTTTAAAAATAGATGAAAAACGAACAAAGTTTGCATAATTGGCGCTTTCAGGTCCCTCGACTTTCAAAACTTGACAAAATCGGTCCACGAGCATTTGTTTTGGAATAAAAGTCAACCCAAGTCCTTTTAAAATCAAAATTTATCAAAAATGATCCTTGGGTAAAAAGTTTGGAGAATTTACTAGTTTGGTCCTTCAAGTTTCAAAATTGGCAAAAATAGTCCTTGGGTATTTAAAAATGGAAACTTATCAAATTATACCCTTGTACTATTCACATGTTACAATTTAAACCCTTTTGATAACTTTTGGGAAATTACAGTTTCAACCCTTCAAGAATTCAGAAAATACAAATTTTGGTCCTTGGGCTTAAATTTCTACAAACCAAACCGGACCCTAACCAAAGCCCAACACCCGTATATAAACCCAACCCAATCCCTTATTAATAAAACCGGGGTCAACTCCCCAGTCAACCCTCACCCTTTTCCCTCCAATACCACTCCCACCATCTCTGCAAAACCACTCCATCACCATACCTCCAGCTCACAACCCCTCACCTTATCCCTTCCACCTCAACAACAAAACAAGAAGCATTAATTGCTTCTTCTTCCTTACAAGTCATCAGGTCCAATTGGCAAGAGAATTTTGGCGCCAAAAATCCATCAACGGCTAAAATGAAGTCCACTCATCCAATGGCTCACATTATTGATGGGAAATGCTCAGAGAGGAGAGAAGAAGACTTTTGTTTAATAAATAGAAGGAAGGAGAAGCATAAAAAGATATAAGTAGTGTAATTTAGTTTATGTAGTGTCGAATAGTGTAATTTTAAATTTCCAGTGCAATTTCAAGCTTTCAAGTACTTTGTTAAGTAATTTCAGTGTAATCTAAACCTCTTTTCAGTTTCAATTTCAGTTAATCTTCAAGTATTCAGTTTGTGCTATTTTTACTTAAAATTCTCATATTAGCTTAAAGTTATTAGTAGTTGATGTTAAGGACTCATTAAGCTCACTTAAGCTCCTAGAAAGCTTCTGAAAGCTTTTAGTAACCTAAAAAATCAGTGTAGAGTTATAATTCAAAAATACCAAAAAAATCACATAAAAATATATAAAAACGAAAAATTCAATGAAGAAGATGATCACAGCTGGAGCAGGGTAAATTTTGGATGGCCTTGGGTTTAGAATCTTAGTGGTAAGCTATTAGGGTGGATCCTTGGTCCTGGTTCTTTGTCTCAGCTTGAATTTCATCTTGTAAGCCCTTTTATTAATTTTTGCAATTTACTGCATATGTTACTTTAATGCTTTAAATTTGATGTTTTATGTTTCTTTGTTGTTTGTTAGTATTTATCTGTCTTAATCTCAGGTGTTTATGTTTTGGATCTCATTGATGCTTTGAATTACATTTTGACTGCCAATATGCCAATTTTTGATGTTCATAGGCTTAGACTTGTTTGACATCTTGTTTGTGCTGAAAAAGGTCTATTTTGACACAATATGACCTCTGGATTGAATATGATGGGCTTATGCAGTCACTTGTTGTGAAAATCTCAATTTGAGCCAATTTAAGTGGTGTTTGGTTCAAATTGTTTTGCTGTGTTTGAGTTTGTTTCAAGGGATAACATTTGGTTAGTTAGTCTACTTTAGGTCTAGGTTAAGTAGTTTAAGCATAATATCCATAGTCCATTCATTAAAAAGTCAAAATCATTTCTAAATCTCTCAACAGTTAGCTATAAGTCATCATAGGTAGCACAATCTTAGATATTGGTCATATTGTTGTTAATTTAAACTTATGAAGGTCATATTATAGCTTATCATTACATTTTCAGTCAATAAAGAGCAATCAAAGTTCATATAAGTCAAAATAGGAGTTTTTGCCAAAAGTCGATTTTGTTTAAAATCTGTTTTCTCGGTTTAAATCGACTTTTTAAATCCATTTTAGATGTCATAAAAATATTAAAATTAAAATCATAATTTCACCATCTCCTTTCACTTTTCCCAAAAGGAAAAAAATCATAAAAATCTGTAGCTTAATGCGTGGATGGGTGAAAGTGGGTGGTTCAAACTGTTTGTACATCGGTTGCCATAAGTCCCCATTAGCCTTTTAGTTTTGATTTTCATTTCTTCATCTTTTATCCTTTTTAGCTGAAATTGTAGACTTAAGTTCTTTGGTTGGTTGTGGACTCCATGGCCATTTTAGTTTATTTTTAGGAATTTTTCTAACTAGCTTATTTTAGGCTTAAAGTAGCTAGTTAGGTAGTTAACATGTTTAGACTCGAAATCTGGTCTAGAGTTTTTTTTTCTTTAGCTTGTGCTTTTTAGGTCCCAATCAGTTGCATTAGCTCATTTTAGGTTATATTTAGGCTGTAGTAGCTTATGGTAGCTTTTGGATAGCTTATTGCTTATTTCAGTCTTATTCATTCTAGTAGTGTGCCCAAATCATAGTTCACGATCTCCAAAGTTATTTCATTATTTTTCCTGTATCTTAGTATTATTTTATATTATTCGGAAGTTTTCATATTTTTCCATGTTCTTTTGATATTTTTCGCATTTAAATTGAGTTTTAAGCATTTTTAATTAGCATTTAATACAAATAAATCAGAAAAAGGTCAGAAAAATATGTTTTCAATTTTCCTAAATTAAGAAAAATATAAAAAGCCAAAAAAATATTTTTCCAGAATTTTTCTAGTTTAAATAGTATTTTTTAGCATTTAAATTAGTTTTAAATAGCTTTTAATTCATAGAAATTAGAAAAATCATCAGAAAAATACAAAATCAGTTTTAAAAAGTCTTTTGAGTTAATTTAGATTTTAAAAAATAAAATAGTTTCATAATTTTCCCCTTTATTTTCATAATTTTTATTATTTTATATTTGTTTTAAAAAGTTAAAAATTAGTTTTTAATTCAAATAAATAAAAGAAAAATCCTAAAAATTAGTTTTAATTCTTAAATAGTTTTCAAATATCATTTTTAGTTTAAAAATAAATGTAAAATTCTATAAACGTACGCGTTTTAGGTTTTAATCGTTAAACGATTTTAAATATAGAATTAAAAGGACTTCAAATCTTTATTAGATTTAATTTCCTTAGTGTAATCAATCATACCCCCTTTCCTGTTCAATATCACTCGATCACTACGCGTTTAGCTATTCAATCGCACAGCTCGTTGGGACTTAACGACCCGGGGAAACACTAAACTCCTCTGGACTTAATTGCATTTTGTTCTGAGCTGTTTGACTTTTATGGTTGACCATTCACAAGTGGTTGACTAATAAAAGATAGACCGTTCGGAGCGAATCAGTTAGACAAAACACATGTAAGGCAAGAAACTTAACGATACTCCCCCTCGACTTTTGAAATAATGAATTTTGAAGACATATGAGTCCGAGGAGAGTATTTGACAAGAACCGTATCCACCATTTTGGAAGAAACAACATATTTTTGAAAACATGGAAGTACAAGGTTTTATGAAACTGAAAAATATTTACTATCTCCCCCTCAACACTTGTTCGGGAAAAATAGTGAAAGATTTGATAGAACAAAGTGTTGACTGAAGATTTGTACTTGCGATGTTTGAAAGAATTTAGATAGAAGAATATTTTTGAGATTTTCTGATTTTATATTTTTGTATTTTGTTTTGAAAATATTTACAAAAGTGGTTTTGGTATTTGACTGGTTTTAAGAATGTTTTAAGAGTTCATCCGGTTCCTCTTGAGTCAAACACCGCATACCAATCCGGTGGACCAACTCATTAAACCTAGCGAGGAGCTAAGGCTTTGGTGAGGAGATCGCGATTGGTATTCGATACCACAAAGTATAATTCAACGGTACCCTTTTCCACATGCTCCTTGGCGAAATGATATCGAAGATCGATGTGCTTTGATTTGAATGTTGAACAGAGTTGCACGAGATCGCAATAGCACTCCGATTGTCGCAATACATCGGGATTACATCAAATACATAACCATAGTCTTTGAGTTGTGTTCTCATCCAAATGACTTGAGCACAACATGACGACATGGCTACATATTCTCGCCTTGATTGAGGACAACGATGTATAGTCCTACTTCTTCGATTGCCATGACACGGTTTATCACCAAGAAATTGTAATGCTCTCAAGTACTTTTCCGTGAATCTAAACATCCTGCGCGATCGGTCTGAAAAAGCTATTAGTTCAAAACCGAATCCTTCTGATACGGATCCCAAATTAATGGTTCCCTTGATGTATCGGAGGATTCTTTTAGCCTCGAGAGGTAGGTTTCATTCGTCTCGATGATAACGGAGCAAAGATATCTGGCAAAAACAATGTCGGGCACTGCTAGGCTGTTAGATACATGAGAGACCCAATGATACTACGGTATTTGGTAGGGTCCACCAATTTCCCATGTAAATCGGCGTCTAGCTTCTTGGTATGAGCCATTGGTGTGGCATAGGTGTCACGCTTTGCATTCCAAATTTGTTCAGCAGTTCAAGGGCATATTTGGATGACTCAAGAAAATACCATGGGTGATTGATGAACTTGCATTCCGAGAAAGAATGTGAGTTCACCCATCATTGACATTTCAAAATGTTTTGTCATTAGTTTTGCAAACGCATTTGAGTATTTTAAGTGTGTTGACCCAAAATGATGTCATCCATAAATTTGAACGATTAATATGTGAGCCCGTGATATTGTATGAAAAGTGTAGGATCGACCGAACCTTTAGTGAATTTATTGGCAATGAGGAAGGATGATAACTTATCGTACCACGCCTTGGAGCTTGTTTGAGACCGTCTGAGCTTTTTCGGTTTGTAAATGTGGTTCGGGAATTACGGATCAACGAATCCTTACGGATGGTCGACATAAACCGTTTCTTCGGTTGCCCATTCGAGCGGTTTTGGCGTCCATCCGAAAGACCGTTATATTCATATGAGCATGAGCGCGAAAGATCGAGCGACCTCAAGGCGAGCAACCGGGCGAATGATTCTTCAAAGTCAATACCCTCTTCACATCTATAACCCTTAGCCACCGGGCGTGACTTGTTTACGATTCGTTCCTTGACATCAATTTGTTTTCCAAATCCATTTGAGACCAATGACATAGACCCTGTTGGTCTTTCAACCATTCCCATACTTCAAGGCGTTTAAAGCGATTGAGTTCTTCTTGCATGGATTCAATCCGGTTGTCTTTGGTCATTCGTCTTTAATGTTTTAGGTTGATTAGCGACGGTGAGTGCATAAATTCAATGTTCACCATCCGTGTGAAAACGCCGTCTTATTACGACCGTTGATTTGAGTTACCAATAATATTCTCAAGAGGATGGTCTTTTGTCCAACGATGTGTCGAGGTTGATGTTGGTATACATTGTGCGATTTTGAGGATTCAAATGGCTTGTTGCTGATTCTGCGACATCAGGTGCAACAGATTTCATTGGCAAACGGGTTAAAGAACGCATTTGGATCAAAATTTGCGGTGGGGTACTTCATTGTTCGAATATCATCGGTGGTGCGGCGTTGTTGGGCAGTTTGTTCAACTGTTGTTGTAGAGTCAATTGGTGGTGCTTCTTCAACGATGGTTGTTGTAGCAGTGTATCGGTATTGGAATATGATCGGGTTGAGCGGTAACGGCGGATACACCGAGCACGTTCATCAATGTCATCACTAAGCAGTGAGCAAATAGCTTTTCCATTTGTTGACGAGTAAGTGGGGGCTTGGCTCGGTGATGATGGGGTTTGAGGAAGTTTAAGCGGTTGTGACCGGGTTCCAAGTCGTTATGCTCGAAGCCATGTCTGCAAGCTCATCGAAATTTGCATGAATCGTTTCCATAACCCGCTTTGTACGATGATTCCGGATCCGTAACCTTTAGAATTTTCACGGTATCCAATAAAGACTCAATGTCGACTTTGGCTTTGAGCTTTCCAAAGTCATCACGATCATTATTTGGGTAGCAAAGGGATCCAAATACATGAAAGTGTTTGAGATTCGGTTTTGTTGTGGATAAGCTCAAAGGTGTTTTGTTGTGGCGTTTTGTAATCATTGAGCGATTTTGAGTATAGCATGCGCTTGATACGACACGCCCACAAGTAATCTGGAAGGTTAGCATTGATTAACATTGTTATCGCGACTTCCACTAACGTACGGTTTCGTCTTTCAACAACTCCGTTTTGTTCTGGTGTACGTGCAATAGATGTCTGATGCTTAATTCCCACTTTCTCAGAAAATTCTCGAAGTAGACCCAAGTCCATCGTGAGTAGTCATCGACAATTACCAAGATGTAGCGTTTGCCATTAATCGTTTGCAAGCGCATTGGGCTACACAAATCCATGTGAAGAAGATGAAGCACATGCTGAGAGCTGTGTTCCACCTTTGAAGGAAAATGAGCACGAGTACTTTTCCCTTGTTCACAAGCTGAGCAAAGGTGATATTTAGAATATCGAAATCTCGGGAGACCTTCAACAAGTTTGTATCGAGCAAGGTTGGTTATGGTTTGAAAGTTTAGATGTGAGAGACGACGGTGCCATAGCCAAGATTTTGTTGATGTTGCCTTTGAAAGTAGACATATGGGAGATGTAGCAATCATGTCTTGCATGAAGATTATATAGAGACTTGAATTGCGAGTGCCAGACATAAGATCGTTTCCTTGTAGATCACGAATAAAACAAGTTTTCTCCCTAAAAGCAACTTCCAAGTCTCCATCACAGAATTGACCTACTGAGAAGAGATTGTGACCGAGGCCTTCCACATAATAAACCCTGCTAATTTCGATGTTTCCATTGATGTAATCTCCGTAGCCCATGATAGCTGCGAAGTGATCATTCCCAAATATGACAGTGCCAATGCACTTTGCAACAAAGTTTGATAACAGTTTAAGATTGTCTGTCATGTGTCGGGAACATCCGCTATCAACAATACAAAGGATGATCTGTATCACCTGCATTACACAGGACGACACGGATGGAATAGAAGTAGATGTGGAACCCGAAGAGTTAGAGGTTCAAGCGATTATAGTCGAAATACACACATCAATGATTTTAGGCATCCATTTAAATCCTAGTGTATTATGTATCCATTTCGCCATCTCCAACTAGTCGTTGCTTTAGTCTTAGTGAATGCACTAGGTGGTACTACATTCCTTGGAGGTGATACTAGAACTCTTGGGACATCAATCGTTTCTTAGAATCTAAAGAGGCGGTTTACCAAGCACAGACTTAGAAGCATTAGTGGGCCTAGAGGTATTCCGTTTCTTAGGATTCCGTAAACGAGACAAGATAGCTTTAGCAACACATTTATCATGACAATCGAAAGCATACTTTTACGACATATAACACAAGAAGCTTGGACTTAATATCAAAAGTACTTAAAGGTTTAGCATTCGTTACAACACTTTTCCATTACATTTGTCGACGCAATATCTAAAGTGGGTGCAACTTGAGTCTTATTCAAAGTCCTAGGGTGTTCTTCTACTTGACATTCTTTATTGTTCTTTTCTTAGGTGCAACTTCCTATTCTTCCTTGTATTGCTCCTAAGGCGTGAAGTGCGACGTTTGGAAAAGAGGCAACTATTCTGTTTCGATGAGGGAAGCACATTAGTATCTTGTGTTTTGTCGGTAGGCAATCTGGGATCACGTTTGCTAAGTGTTACAGTGCAATTTTCTTAATGATGCTAGGTGAACTTGTTCATACTTTCCTAACATTTCCCTTAACTTAATGATAGTGTGCACCAAATCTTGATTTTCAGAACGAAGATTTCCAGAAAAGTTCATGACTTCTTTAGTGTGTGCAAGATAATGATCAAGTTCGTTTGATGCTTCATTACGAGTCTGTTTGAGTAAATCAAATATGACACCATATTCCTTTTTAACTTTTGCAAGTTCTTGTTCATATTTTGAGATTTGACATTTCAAAGACACGTTTTGATCATCCAGTTGCTCAATTTTAGGATCAAAAGATTTTGAGCGCAACTGGGTGAGTTTGTTTTGCAGAGCAAGTTCACGATTTTGACAATATTTTTGACACCATTGAAGACGACGTTTTGAGTTTGAAAGTTCGTTTAACAATCGTTCATTTTCAACTTTTAAAGACTCGATCTGATGCACATTATCAGTATTCTCAACAATTTCGACAGAATCATCAGAAATATAATCAGATGCATATGGCAAAGAATGCAATAACACAACATTATGGATATCAGCACGGATAACATCGTCCAAGAGTCGATCAACATATTTTCGTAACATTTTTTTACGTTTTGTATTAGAAATAGATGTTTCAGTTTTCTCGAAAACGATGTTCATCAATCCAAGTTCCTTATGAAATTCCCTTTCCCAATACAATGCACAATTTTTCAAAATTTTAACATGGGGTAAAATTCTTTTCTGAAAAATATCTTTTTGTTCACGCGCCTTAGGCGATTGAAAATGTTCAACTTTTATTTCAGAATGAAATTCAATCTCACGTTCTAAAAGTTTGAGGTCAGAAGTGAAAATGTCAAAATATCTGAGAATTTGACGATTTTCGAGTTTTGAATTTACTTCACTGATTGAAGGTAAAGGACTGTAGATTTGTGCATAATTTGGTTGGGGAGCAACATTAGAAGACTCAGACATTTTTGTGATAATCCTAGGTGTGTTAGAAGAATCCTTTGGTGGGACGAAAGTCACGGCTTTTGAATAGTTGAATGGTTTGTTATAAACAACATTTTCTAATTTTGATCGACTCTTGTCTTCTGCATCTAATTCCTCTTGACGATGATATTCAACAACACTCATAAGAATCATCAATTTTGTATTACTCACTTTGAAACTTCGAGGATTTGGTTTGAATGCTTTGGTTGAAAGCTTTGGTTTGTAATCGCAAGATTCGGTCCATATCCATTTGGATTGGGTTTTAAAGTAAACTTTTAAATTGTTGTGATTGACTCACCATGTTTATAAACAACATTTTGAAACTCTTTCAGTTTGTTTGTAAGCCAACAATTTCTTCAAGATGGTCATCTATTCCTTTCGTTGAATGCTTTTTGTACGCAGAGAACTGTTTTTGACAAGTTAACAACTCAGCCTTGGCTATTTGAGTTTCCAAAGTAAGAGCGTTAAGTTGCTTTTTATGTTCATGTTTCAGTTGTTCTATTTGAGACAACAAAGCATTCTTCGATGTGGCTAGATCACGAATCTGTCGTTCTAAAGATTTTTCGTTTTGATGTGATTTAGCAAAAGCGGCTTCAAAACCTTTTTCACGGTTTTCTTGAGTTTTGAAAAAATTGAGTTGCCGTTTTAAGCATTCAATGTCCACAGTTATGATTGCATTTTTACTATGTAATTTCGATTTAATGCATAACATTCATCCATTCGGGATTGTTGGTCTTTAAGTAAGAGATCAATATCTGGACTAGGCAAAAGTTCAGCGTGTTCAACGTGAGTCACAACATGATCACTATTTAGATCCTCAAGTATAACCACGGAGTCAATTTGAGTATCAAAGGTAACCATAAGATCATCATGATCGTCGAATGTAACTACGGGGTCTAGTTGAGAATCGTCAGAATGAGATGTGGACGACTCATTTTGAACATTCTGAGCCTTGCCGGATTCAGATGTTGGTTGAGATATTAGATCAGTGATGATTATTGTTTGTTCAGTACACGAGATGGCCATCGGTGTCATACTGGGCTGTGTCACTCATGTGGAGAGCTTGCATTTGTTCCATCAACATCAACTGCTTTGCATTAGCTAGCAAGTCCTCCATATCATCATCCGAGTCTGCATCCGCCATAAAGCTCGTTCTTTGTTTGTGAGAGTTCCACCACTTCATCCTTAAGAGCCAAAAGTAAATCCTCCTTGTGATAAGCATCGCCCCTAGTCCTCGGCTTTGGGCATGCATTAGCCAGTGTCCCTTCTCATTACAGTTGTAGCAATAAGACCATTTATCCCATTACGAGCATTACCTGTTCAACCACTTGAGCTCTCTGTTGTTGTGGAGCACCCATGTTATTCCTTCCCATAGCATTAAACCCTTGACCACCTCCCATCTGACGACCATAACCATGATTATGAACTTCAACACGTCCATTGTTCACAACAGCCTGATTCCTTGTGTTTGATGAGGAGCGAATGCGATTGTTGGATTTGTTTGTATACCGGCCGAAGGCTTTAGCAATCATAACAAATCCTTGTTGCAATGCATCAAAAGCTTCAGAGTCCTCATTAGCTTCACTGTAAAGTGCTTGATCATTGTTTTTGTTGTATGGAACCAATTGAGTTTGTTGAGATTGTTACTGTGAGTGATCATATGGTGTAATTGTTGCAGTTGGTTGAGGAGCGGGTTGAGGAGGATAACTAGTTTGAGCCCACAAAGCAAGTTGTTGATTTTCCGGAAGTGATGGTGAAGCAGTTTGTCCACGGATAACCCTTTCTTTGTCAACTTCTTTTGATGTGGTTTCAAATAGTCGTACAATAATCCGTAAGAAGCATGATGAAGATTCTTCGCTTGACGGATGAAAATGACATACTTCTCCCATTCAGGACCAAGACTACTTAGGATCTTTGTATTGAGTGTAATTCTTGGCATGATGATGTTGTGTTTATCCAAATCATTGATGATGTCTGAGAATCGATGATGATAAGACTCTAGTGTCTCTCCAGGTTCAATCATGAAGTGTTCATAAGCCAAGTAAATTTTGGATTACATATCCTCTTGATTGAGTGCAGTGCCTTCCATGAGAAGATGAATATGTTCCCACATTGCTTTTGCAGTCTTTTGAGCACCAACACTTCGAAGAATTGGGTTTGGTAATCCTAAAAGGATATATTGCATTGCTAGCTCATTAGCTTCGTAGTGTAGAAGTTCATCACCGAAAAGGTCGAAAAGAGTTGCAATGTTTGTGAGATCATCTCTTGGTGGAACATCATTTGGATCTCCGGTGTAACAACAATAGGCATCTGAAATGGACCTTCCAAGATAACCTTCTTTAAGAACTTTCCATGTGGCTTCTTTAGATCACAAAACCTAAAGAACCTAATCACCCATTGATCATAGTTTCTGGAGTGAGCATTGGAGGTCTATCAAGTGATCCCGCCTCATGAATGGATTCTTGGCTACTTAAAGCTTCACACATCTTTGAAAACCAAGTTGGTTCCTTCATAGTATTCCCGGATGGATGTTGATTGTAAACGTTTGTGTAAGGTTGTACTTGAAGACTAGGTGGTGGTTGAACCATTTGAGGTGGAATTGCTCCTTGTTGTGGATAATGTTGTTGATTGAATTGTTGTTGATAAATTTGTTGTTGTTGATTGAATTGTTGATGTTGTGGACTTAGTTGTTGTTGTTGTTGTTGATTATAAGTGTAAGGAAAATAGCTAGAGTATGGAGGTTGAGACATGTTGAAAATTTGTGTTGTTAAATGGATCTTTGTATTCGAATGAAACGTTGTTGATGAAGTATCCTTAGGCGTAGAAAAACCAAGTTTAGGCAAAGCAACACTTAGGCGTAAAACACCAAACGTCGCGTAAAATCGGTATTCTGGCGTAGGATTAGCTTACGCGTAAGAATTGAGAAACACTAAAGTTATCTCAGAACCGAAAGTTAGGCGTGAAGATTTAGGCATAGGATTAGCTTATGCGTAAGATGAGCTTAGGCGTAAGAAAAATCTTATGCGGAAGAGTTCTACGCATAAGTTTGAGCTTATGCGTAAGATTAGGGTTTTGCCCAAAAATCTTTTACACTATCACAGTGTAAAGGATATCCAAAGTCGAAGTGTTTTCAGGCTTATCCAAGCAAGAAAACACTGAGTAAACCACAAAAACTGAAGATCGATCCAAGGAAAAGTTACGCTTAAGATTAGGGTTTTGATACACGTAAAACTTAACCAAAAACTGATTTTTAGCCCAAAATGATTCTAAACCCGATTTTTGTGATGAAACAGCTTCAATATCACCAAAATAACACAAAATTGTGAAACTTGATGATCCAAAACTTAGAAACACCTTACGCGTAAAAAGGTATACACGTATAAAAACAAGTTTAAAATCAAGGAAATACACGTAAAGTTCGAAACTTTTTGCCAAAAACAGATATTTTAACACCTAAAAACGTTGAAAGTACAAGAATCTTGGATTGAAAAGTGTAAAAAATAAGTTTTTAAGCGTGACAAAGTTTGTAACCCGTGTGTTACGCGTAAGACCAAAAAACCAACTTCAAAAACAAAACCTTTTCACCCAACTATTTGGCGAATGATACCACTGTTAGGTCACCATATATGTAACATAAACACCAATATGAGAAGAATAGATAAAGAAGAGATCGGATGAACACAAACACAATACACATGTATGAATAGTAACGTTTATGCGTAGGAGATAAGTGAAAGTGAACAACCAACCCTCAAGTGAGGGTTTACAAGAGTATTTATAGGGCAAGGAGCTAGGGTAACACTTCTAGCAACCTTCCCTTCTTATGGGCTTGGCCAAGGCTCATGGGCTTTCTACATAAGCCTTGGCATGATTACTAACATAAAAGCCATATTAAGCTAACTATTACATATTAAGTACTAACACTTGAAATGTAGTTTAGGAGTGATTCCAACAATTAGTGTTTGTAAATCCAGAAGAGGTAGGAGAGGAATATTCTTTGAGGCTTTTAGATACATTATTGTCATTGGGTTGCTCATTATGTTAATTTCTATGAGGTAATGGGGTTTCCTCACCAGAAGAGGTAGGAGAGGAATATTCTTTGAGGCTTTTAGATACATTATTGTCATTGGGTTGCTCATTATGTTAATTTCTAGGAGGTAATGGGGTTTCCTCATCATGGAAAGTGCATTCAACACTAGAGAAAGTGCTTTGTGATTCGGGATGTAGCACAAGCTCTTCATCAGAAAGGGCCTCGTCGAAATTAATAGTGGTGCCTTGTGGTTCTTGTGCACGAAGGGTTTTAATCTCTTACGCATTTCTATTTCATGTTCGTTATAAGGCTCAACAAGTGTTTTAAGGGAACTACGGGTTCTAGGTTGCCTACAGTTATAAAGGTCTTCGTTTTCCATGATGACAATGAAGGATTTTACGAATAAAAGAAATGAGAAAGAGAAAGATTACGGGAAAGCTAATAAAATAAAAATAAAAATCTCACTTGATATGAATCTAGTGAGTAGACATAAACGAGATATAATTCGAAACCTAAACTATTCCCCGGCAATGGCATCAAAAACTTGATGCGTCGGATTGTAACACACTAAGTTTTACAATCCTCCGAGGCAGTGTACCTAACCGTTGTAGTTTAGTATAGGTAAGACACGGGAGATTGATCGTTCTCTAGGGGAATAGTGTTGTGAAGGTCGAAATGTATGACGAATTAGGTCTAGAGGTGTAGGATGATTCTGTTAGGTCACTAGTTTTACAACACAAGCTTACTAGAAAGAGATAAAGGCGATTGAACAATAAACCAAACACACACACACAAAGTAATAGAACCGGTTATGCGTAGAGAGTGAGTGAAAGGAATAAATTGAACAACCAACCCTCAGTGAGGTTATACAAGACTATTTATAGGCAAGGATCTAGGCAACACTCCCACTCCTTCCCTTTTCCTTATTGGACATGGGCCTAAGCTTATGGGCCTTCTACATAAGCTAGACCTTAAACAAACATAAAGGCCATAATAAGCTACCTATTACATATGAGAAACTAACACTTGAATTAAGGTTTAGGAGTGATTCCAACAATCTCCCCTCAAGTGTTGGTGATGAAAAAGCAGTGAAGGCGTTGATGTAATAGTAGCTTTGACGTCTTCGACATTCTTCTTTCTTGTGAGAAGAAATGCCTTGATTCGAACAATCTCCCAGGTGTAGAGATAGTTTTCTTTGAACAGTTATGCTTTGACGTCATCTTTAACTTTGTTCTTTGATCATTGTTCTTTGTGATGAAAGTGATAGTATGTTGTTATGCGCATCAAGTCCGCCTTAGGTCCGCTTTCTTTCTGATGTCTCCACGTCATTCTTCAACATGCTCACACGCTCTCGACGTTGGAATTCATCTTGATGAAGTTCTTTAAGTCTTTAACTTTGTAGATTCTTTGATTTGACGAAGAATCATTACATTGTTGTGTTGCTTTTGGATAGAACTTCCATTAGTGATGATGTTGGCGTGAGCATGAGAAGAATCAGACGATCATCCCGCTCCGAGCTTCCATAAGAAGAAAACATGAAAACGGTTAGTAATAAGCGGATTCCGCACTTACAAGTTTGAACTTGAGAGTGTTAACAACATAGTGTGAAAACACAACTCTAATTCTTACAAAGGCCGTTCTGAACCTGAGTCCCACAAGTGAGATAACGCGATGTGCAAGTACACCTACAGCTTCGGATGAGTGAGTCGAGGTACAAGAAGCATCACCTCACGATCAGACCGTTTGAGACACACTAAGCGTAATCCATGGGGAGTTACCGAAGTGACCTGCCGTCGGTGTTTGATGTTGACCACGGCGGGAGTTTCCATTCAATCACCGAGGATCACGGTTGTGAACCTCTCATAAATGTTCTCGATAGATTGCTAAGATCTGTGAAGGACTCGATAACGTACCACTGATGTTCTTATTGTTGAACATCAAGTGATGAAATGTCAAGTGTACCTAAGAGATCTTTGGATGAATCTCGTGGCTCTAGACTCAATAGTGCGTTTTGGTTTTCCTGAGCGGAGACTAGGGAGAGGGTCTCCTTCTTCAATACCAGCGATCTCTAAGAGAAAGCCAATAGTTTACGTAGGGTTCCTTGTGAGAATGAAACAAGCTTCTTTTGAGAGAAACTAGAGTGGCTGATGAGTGTCTAAATACTCATCATTTTTGTACAAAATAAACTGCAAAATCATCTGAAAACACTCAGAAACACATCAAAATAATCAAAATATCACAAATCGTTGTTTTATGAGTTTTAAATGCAAAATATCAAAATCGGATGAAAAACATATCAAATTTGCAAAATTGCGCTTTAGTCCCCAAGTTTCAAAAGTTGTCAAAAACAGTCCCTGAGCACATAATTTCAAAAGAAAAGTCACCAAAGGTCCTTTTAAAATCAAAAGTTGTCAAATTTAGTCCTTTGGTGAAAAATATCAAAAAGTTTGAGAAAATTACAAGTTTAGTCCTTCAACTTTGAAAATTGGCAGAAATGGCCCTTGGAAAATTGCAAAATGGCAATTTTGGTCCTTATACTTTTGAAGGTTGTCACTTGTGGTCCCTTGGAATAACTTTTTTGAATTGGCAGCTTAGGCCCCTCAAGTTTCAGATTATACAACATAAGTCCCTATAGTTTAAAACCCTTTAACTCATTTTGGACCCCTGCCTAACCATATGACCCCTGTCATTTTGAATTGTGAACCCCCATCTTATTAATACCCTTTGGTCAAATAACCGGTCAAACCCACAAAAGCGCCTAAAGTCTTCATCCTTCACCGCTCTGCAACTAGCTCCACATATCCATCCCCTCCTCAAATCCACTCCACCATGTTCCCTCCTCCTCAACACAAAACAAATAACATTAATTGCTCATCCCCCTCCCTCACTCAACCTCACATGGATAAAAGAAAAAATGGCGCCAAAAATCTTTTTGAACGGTTGTGATTATTTTGAGCCATCCAATGGCTATGGATTGGTGGGAATTCATCAGAAGTGAGAGAAAATGAGATTGGGTATAAAAGAAAAGCAAAAGAAGAAGTGCAGGGCAGTTTTTAGTTTTATAAAATTTAGTTAAATGTCGTTTTTAGTTTAAATGTTTTAGTTAAGTTGTAATATTGTTAACTTTTGTTAAATTGTACTTTCTTAAGTTGCTTTATCAATATTAATCAATTTCAAGTTCTAATTTCAGTTATAATATCATTTCATATTGTTCAGTCCACTGTTACAAATTTTATTCTCAAAGTCTTGTATCCAAGCTTCATAAAGCTTCTTTTCAAGTTTATACAAGCTTATACAAGCTTCTTATAGCTTGTTATAAGCTGAAGTTTAAGTTTTAATCACATTTGAATCTTGGTCAACAAAAGTCAAACAAGGGGTAAATATGTGCAGAATTGGTCATTGGGTGAGGCAGACATGGAATGGGGTTGTTACTGAGTTATTGGGTTGATTTTGGATAGATTAGTGGTACCTTGGTTCTTGGATTCAAGCCATAGTGGCTAGGACCCTAGTAAGTGAATTTTTGAGTTTCTTTGCATTACCTTCAATTATAGTTAAAACTGGTTAAAATCTGTTCATAAAGCTGTAATTAGGTTTAGTGAATGTGGTTTGATCATTGATTCAAGTCTGAAAGGTGTTTGTCTCTTTTAATCTTTACAACAGTCAAATACAAGGGTGTTTGGATTAGAACTTATAACTGTGCTTAAGGATTGTTTATAGGTTAGGACTTGTTAGTTTATGTTTGTCTAACTAATGTTGATCCAATTCTGTCTTAAATCTGCACTTGCAAGAGCTCATGGTCAAAATTCCATTTAATCTGTCCTTGATGCTCAACTGTTGAAGTTTTCTCAAAACAAAAACTGGTTTTGTGTCTCAAATTCATAGAGATAGCTTACTTCAAGTTTATTTCATCATTAGATATCAATTTCAGTCCACAAATCATGATCAAAGTCCCATTTAGTCAAACTTTCTGTTTTGCTAAAAAGTCAAAAAGCTTGAAACTCAGTTTTGAGCTCAACTAGGGTGATTTTTATTGTACTCATTTCTTAGTCAAATCAAGTGAATCTTGTGTCTTTTTAAACCTCTCCTGGTCTAGTCTCTCATGTCCATTTTAGTTTATTTTTCAATTTTTCTATAAGCTCAAAAGAGCTTGTGAATGTGGTATTAAGTCCCCTCATGCGAGAACACTTGTTGACCTTGCAGGGGTTATCAGATTTGCAAGGTCCGCATGGTCTTAGGTGAGCTTACCTAGGTCTCATATTTTGGTTTAATAACTCTCACCCGGTCTTCTCCAAGTTCCAAGTTCTGCTTTTCTGTTTCTAGCTTATTTGGTTGCTTATTTGGTGGTACAAGTAGCACCCTTTAATTTTTTTTAGCTTAAAATCTCAACACCTCAAATCTGTTCAAATTGCTAATTCAGAGGTTGTAGCTTGTTGAATCTTGTTGAATTTTGGTTGTTTTAGCTTATTATAACTTCCATATCGGTTTGGTGCTTGTTGTGCTCCATTTGCTTAATTTAGTGCTTATTTCAATAAGCACTTTCATATCGCTTTCTATATCTTGCAAACAAGCCCATGTTTTCCATTTTCCTAGCTTCCTAGTATTATTTTAGAGTTATCTTGAATTTTCAGATTTTTCCAAGCTTATTTACTATTTTTCTTAATTTAAATTAGTTTTAAGCACTTTTAAATAGCTTTAAATACAAATAATTAAGAAAAGGTTCCAAAAATAGTTTTTCATTTTATTAGGTTAAGATATATATATAAGTCATAAAAGTATTTTCCATAATTTTCTTAGTTTAAAAAGTATTTTTAGCATTTTAATTAGTTTTAAATAGTTTTAAATTAATAATAAATATATAAAAGTCTAAAAATATATTTTCAGTTTTAAAATTAGTTTTATCATATTTTAGATTTTTCTAAGTCTTAATCTTATTTTTCTAATCTTATTTCATATTTTCTTGTATTTTAGAGTATTATTAAATAGTTAAAAATAGTTTTTAATTAATAATAATTAGATAATTAGTTATAAAAATAATTTTATTTTTCTAAATATTTTCTCATATCATTAGGTTTGTAAAAATGTATTTTTCATATTTTTAGGATCTATATTGTATAAGTTTCACTTTTTATTTTGTACGTTTACGTTATTTTTATTTAAACGTAAGTTTTAGGTTTTAAGTTTTAAACGTTCATCACTTTAAATATAGTGATAGCATTTATTTAATATATTTTATCTTTTTAATTTTCTTAATTTGCATTTAAGTCGCTTTTATTTATAAACTTTTTTAGTAGTGTAATTATCCTATTCCAAATCTTTTCTGATCACTATCATTAGTGATCAATCTATCGTCTGAATTAGTGTTGTACACACCATTGAGTCTCCGTGGGACTTAACGACCCGGGAATTCACTGTATTCTCTGATCTTTATTGTATTTGTGTCTGAGCTGTTTTAAGTCTGTTAGACTTGACGGTTCGGCACAGATCAAAATTTTACGCCATTGCGGGAGGCTTTAGCGTGTGTTTAGCCATTTCGCACCCATTCTTGCACATACCCACCATTTGTAAAAGTTTTGTAAAGTTATCAAAAATCCAAAAGTTCATTAACACTTTTCCTAAAGTGTTAAAAGCATAAAATATTTTCATTCTTTGTTTTATCGTCATGTTTTCAAAAACACCAAAATATTCATCTTTACCCTCTCACATCTTTGATTCTTCATCCCTACCCTCTGTTAACCTTTGATTCTCTCTATGTCTTATCCTCACCCTCTTGGTTGTCAATGGTGTGGTGGTCCTTATAATGGTGGCAATTGCCCCGGTTGTAGCGTGGTGGAATCGTGAAGCGGGTCCGCCTATAACCAAGATCCCTATTCCTACCATAACACGATGATTTATTCCATCGGCTACCACACCGTGAGACTCAGCAGCTTTACTATTGTGAGTCTTGTGGTGGTTCTCATTCCGATTCGATTGTCAATCGAAACACGCTTGTCTATGAGCGGGTTCACGATAACAATTATGACTACATCACATACCACTCACGGCCACACCGGTTTCTTGTTGTGAGTATTGTGGAGGTCCTCACTCTAGCTCGGATTGTCAAGCAGGGAACCCATTTCCTTGTAACGATTACGGCTCTTCATATCATGACCAACCTCTGAAGACCAAATGATTCACTTCCTCAAAATCTTCTCCTTGATCTTTTGGATTTAGTGAAAGATTTGAAGGAATCTAAACACTCCATGATAATCCAAATGAAAATCAATGGAAGTTTTGTTAGTCAAGAGCGGGTCGCTAAATTAGATTCCCAGTTGCGTTTGAAAAATCATTGGGAATCAATTGCAAAAGAAAAAGCCGCCAAATCTAGCTCTCGATTCCGTTTCATTCTCGATGACGATGATGATGAAGATATCCTTGATATCCTACAATTTTATAACGGTTCATCAAGTTCATCGGTTGAAACTCCTTCCATGAAGAATCGGGAGAAAAGACTATGATGGAATTACTAGCGGAAGAACAAATGGAAAGTATAAAACATATGTATGCTAGTCCATCTAATCTCCTCGATCTGTTGTTATCACACGATATTCCCACTCACTCTCTAAACATGGGGATGAGCTTAGCACTATTCCGAAATGGAATCGTCTAGTGTTGAGGACCTTATCCCAATCCCGAGAGAGTCACAGGAATTTCGATCATCTGTGTGATATCCCTTTCCTCTTGAGTGTTCAAATGATCATCTTGAGACTTTCTCTCGATCTTAGTGAAGATTGTGCTTCATATGGAGACATCGAGTACGTTGAGGCATCACTTCCATAACTCGATCTCGATCCCTTCTTGAGGAGTTCTCCGGTGAACTCACTCACATCAATCCACTCTTTGATTTTGAAGCCGATCTTGGAGAAACTAGAAATCTCCTATATAATGATCATTCACTCATTTCTTGTCCCATTTCCGACTCTTCCATTCCTTCTCTCACTCCAGATGAGGAAGATGACAAATTTTGGAAGGAGGTCGATGATTTTCTTAGTGATGAGTCGATTCCAACAGGAATTGACAATACTTACTTTGATTCGGAGGGAGACATCCTTTTCTTGAAAATCATTGATTGAAGAACCGTTTCGACTCTCCTCCCAGTAATTTTGTTGCCAATCACCATAAAAGCTTAAAGTTTAAGCTTAAAATGTCAAAATGGTGATTTGCTTCTTTCGATGAGGAATGGACATGCATTGTGATGCACATATTTATTCCATTCTTCACAAATGGTGTGGTTGCTCTTTCCTTTTCTCCTTCTGGAATGAGGACACCATTTTGATCCCGCATTTTCAATTATCATTTTTGAGCGGTTCTCTCTATATCTCATCGGTGTGGAACTTTCATGTGCTTCAAATGTTTGTCCAAACATCTTGAATGAAAGTCCGATGGAGATTGTTTCTTCCACTTTGCTTCCCATGAACCAATGAATTGGGGTCGAGTCAAGCTAGCGACTGAAATCAAAAACAAGAGCACACTATATGGGTTTTCACCCATATTTCGCCTTCTTACCCCTTTCTACCACCTAAGTGTGGGGTGATGCCCACATGTTATATATATATATATCTATAATCAAAAAAAAAAAAAAAAAAAAAAAAAATCATCTTTTAAATAATGGCCGTAGTATTTCCCTTTTACGTTCTTTGTTTCGCATAACCGCGGTACTTTGAATATTGAGGGCAATATTCATTTCTAAGTGTGGGGAATTCTCACAATTTTATATATATTATCTACCCAATTCCCCGCTTTTGGCCAAATTTTTTTTTTGGAGTAAGTGTTTTACACTTTCTCATTTGGTTATCGATCCGCCTTGTCTAATAAGACAAAAGGATTGGCTAATCCAGAGCAAACGGCTCTTGGTAAAGATATATCAAATCCGTTTATATGGCTTGCAATTTGCCCAAAATTGTATGGTTCTCAACTCACCATATCCTAAAAAGTGAAGAGTTGGCTAGCCCGCAAGATTATGGCTTGTGGTAAAGGCGTGGAAAATCCATAATTGGTAATCACTCACCAAAGATAATTCGATAATTTATCTAAGAGTTGGCTAGTCCGTAAAGTACGGCTTACGGTAAAGACTAATCAAATCCGTTTACGACTTATGATTTGCTCAAAATCATTTGGTTATCGATGTCCCAAGGTTCTTACTTGAACCGAAACATTTGGCTACTCCGAGTGATGGCTTTTGGTAAAGAGTTTTCAAATCCATCAAGTTTTCTCAAATCATTGCTAGGGACTAGCAATATCTTAGTGTGGGGATTGATGAGTGTCTAAATACTCATCATTTTGTACAAAATAAACCGCAAAATCATCCGAAAACACTCGAAACACATCAAAATAATCAAAATATCACAAATCGGTGTTTTATGAGTTTTAAATGCAAAATATCAAAATCGGATGAAAAACATATCAAATTTGCAAAATTGCGCTTTAGTCCCCAAGTTTCAAAAGTTGTCAAAAGCAGTCCCGAGCACATAATTTCAAAAGAAAAGTCACCAAAGGTCCTTTTAAAATCAAAAGTTGTCAAATTTAGTCCTTTGGTGAAAATATCAAAAGTTTGAGAAAATTACAAGTTTAGTCCTTCAACTTTGAAAATTGGCAGAAATGGCCCTTGGAAAATTGCAAAATGGCAATTTTGGTCCTTATACTTTTGAAGGTTGTCACTTGTGGTCCCTTGGAATAACTTTTCTGAATTGGCAGCTTAGGCCCCTCAAGTTTCAGATTATACAACATAAGTCCCTATAGTTTAAAACCCTTTAACTCATTTTGGACCCCTGCCTAACCATATGACCCCTGTCATTTTGAATTGTGAACCCCCATCTTATTAATACCCTTTGGTCAAATAACCGGTCAAACCCACAAAACGCGCCTAAAGTCTTCATCCTTCACCTGCTCTGCAACTAGCTCCACATATCCATCCCCCCTCCTCAAATCCACTCCACCATGTTCCCTCCTCCTCAACACAAAACAAATAACATTAATTGCTCATCCCCCTCCCTCACTCAACCTCACATGGATAAAAGAAAAAATGGCGCCAAAAATCTTTTTGAACGGTTGTGATTATTTTGAGCCATCCAATGGCTATGGATTGGTGGGAATTCATCAGAAGTGAGAGAAAATGAGATTGGGTATAAAAGAAAAGCAAAAGAAGAAGTGCAGGCCAGTTTTTAGTTTTATAAAATTTAGTTAAATGTCGTTTTTAGTTTAAATGTTTTAGTTAAGTTGTAATATTGTTAACTTTTGTTAAATTGTACTTTCTTAAGTTGCTTTATCAATATTAATCAATTTCAAGTTCTAATTTCAGTTATAATATCATTTCATATTGTTCAGTCCACTGTTACAAATTTTATTCTCAAAGTCTTGTATCCAAGCTTCATAAAGCTTCTTTTCAAGTTTATACAAGCTTATACAAGCTTCTTATAGCTTGTTATAATTTGAAGTTTAAGTTTTAATCACATTTGAATCTTGGTCAACAAAAGTCAAACAAGGGGTAAATATGTGCAGAATTGGTCATTGGGTGAGGCAGACATGGAATGGGGTTGTTACTGAGTTATTGGGTTGATTTTGGATAGATTAGTGGTACCTTGGTTCTTGGATTCAAGCCATAGTAGCTAGGACCCTAGTAAGTGAATTTTTGAGTTTCTTTGCATTACCTTCAATTATAGTTAAAACTGGTTAAAATCTGTTCATAAAGCTGTAATTAGGTTTAGTGAATGTGGTTTGATCATTGATTCAAGTCTGAAAGGTGTTTGTCTCTTTTAATCTTTACAACACAAATACAAGGGTGTTTGGATTAGAACTTATAAGCGTGCTTAAGGATTGTTTATAGGTTAGGACTTGTTAGTTTATGTTTGTCTAACTAATGTTGATCCAATTTGCCTTAAATCTGCACTTGCAAGAGCTCATGGTCAAAATTCCATTTAATCATCCTTGATGCTCAACTGTTGAAGTTTTCTCAAAACAAAAACTGGTTTTGTGTCTCAAATTCATAGAGATAGCTTACTTCAAGTTTATTTCATCATTAGATATCAATTTCAGTCCACAAATCATGATCAAAGTCCCATTTAGTCAAACTTTCTGTTTTGCTAAAAAGTCAAAAAGCTTGAAACTCAGTTTTGAGCTCAACTAGGGTGATTTTTATTGTACTCGTTTCTTAGTCAAATCAAGTGAATCTTGTGTCTTTTTAAACCTCTCCTGGTCTAGTCTCTCATGTCCATTTTAGTTTATTTTTTCAATTTTTTCTATAAGCTCAAAAGAGCTTGTGAATGTGGTATTAAGTCCCCTGTGCAGGGCACTGTTGACTGCACAGGGGTTATGCAGGATTTGCAAGGTCTGCACAGGTCTTAGGTGAGCTTACCTAGGTCTGTATTTTGGTTTAATAACTCTCACCCAGGTCTTCTCAAGTTCCAAGTTCTGCTTTTCCTGCTTTCTAGCTTATTTGGTTGCTTATTTGGTGGTAAGTAAGTAGCACCCTTTAAATGCTTTTAGCTTAAAATCTCAACACCTCAAATCTGTTCAAATTGCTAATTCAGAGGTTGTAGCTTGTTGAATCTTGTTGAATTTTGGTTGTTTTAGCTTATTATAACTTCCATATCAGTTTGGTGCTTGTTGTGCTCCATTTGCTTAATTTAGTGCTTATTTCAATAAGCACTTTCATATCAGTTTCTATATCTTGCAAACAAGCCCATGTTTTTCCATTTTTCCTAGCTTCCTAGTATTATTTTAGAGTTATCTTGAATTTTTCAGATTTTTCCAAGCTTATTTACTATTTTTCTTAATTTAAATTAGTTTTTAAGCACTTTTAAATAGCTTTAAATACAAATAATTAAGAAAAGGTTCCAAAAAATAGTTTTTCATTTTTATTAGGTTAAGATATATATATAAGTCATAAAAAGTATTTTTCCATAATTTTCTTAGTTTAAAAAGTATTTTTTAGCATTTTAATTAGTTTTAAATAGTTTTAAATTAATAATAAATATATAAAAAGTCTAAAAAATATATATTCAGTTTTAAAATTAGTTTTATCATATTTTAGATTTTTCTAAGTCTTAATCTTATTTTTCTAATCTTATTTCATATTTTCTTGTATTTTAGAGTATTATTAAATAGTTAAAAATAGTTTTTAATTAATAATAATTAGATAATTAGTTATAAAAATAATTTTCTTTTTCTAAATATTTTCTCATATCATTAGGTTTGTAAAAATGTATTTTTCATATTTTTAGGATCTATATTGTATAAGTTTCACTTTTTATTTTGTACGTTTACGTTATTTTTATTTAAACGTAAGTTTTAGGTTTTAAGTTTTAAACGTTCATCACTTTAAATATAGTGATAGCGTTTATTTAATATCTTTATCTTTTAATTTTCTTAATTTGCATTTAAGTCGCTTTTATTTATAAACTTTTTTAGTAGTGTAATTATCCTATTCCAAATCTTTTCTGATCACTATCATTAGTGATCAATCTATCGTCTGAATTAGTGTTGTACACACCATTGAGTCTCCGTGGGACTTAATGACCCGGGAATTCACTGTATTCTCTGATCTTTATTGTATTTGTGTCTGAGCTGTTTTAAGTCTGTTAGACTTGACGGTTCGGCACAGATCAGTGGCTAAGAAGGTATAGTGCATGCGTCACTGGGTCCATGACGATTTTTAATCTTCAATACCGGCGTCACTAAGTGACAACCAAGAGTATATGAATTGAACCCGTGTCCGCCCTAAGTTGAATAATTTGAGGGCTATTTCTTTTCACCCTTTCTTTGCATTTCTTTTAATTCTTCAACTCCTTCTTTCTCCGATTCTCATTTTCTCCTTTTATAATCGTACCTAAGGACTTCTAAGTACTAACTATTTGTGATGTCCTTGGGTAGATCCCTCCGACTCTGGCGGATCATAGGACAGTTATTCCTAACCTTAGTCACCTTATAACTCCATTGCCATAAAACCATTTTTTCATGAAAATCTCTCAAAGTGTTTGTGAATGAAAACATGTTTGAACACTTCAAGAGTTTTAGATTTTGAAATACTCCCCTCCACATGTGCTTAGGAGTTTTTACGGAAATCGCACAAGGAGGAAGGAGCGCGCACTTTATGAATTGATCAACTCAAGATAGACAATCCCCATGAGACACGGTTACGTTGCATAGTTAAAGAGTTACATTGTCAGCTTTTAGGTGACAACTAGTTCTAATAACTACCTTGAAGGTGTAGACAAGCCTCGAAAGGTTGTCATACCCGTCATAGTTCATGTCTACCAAGATTTTCTCGAATGGTACTTTCTACTTGGACAAGTCCTTTGCGAGACACGTTTACATTACTAGCGAACTAGCTTGAAATTATTACCCGTCCCGGACAAGTCTTTTCGAGTTACTAACAGTTTAGTACCGTCAATTCGTAGGTTAAGTCTATTACACAAAGATTCATTTGCATTTACACAACATATTTCTTATCACATAATTTTCTCCCCTCAAAATGGCATATAAAATGTTATTTTTGAAAAGTTGAGAATAAATATGACCATTTCGAGTGTTGCGGAAGATGACCACTATGAACAATTTGTGAACAAAGTTTTAACTCAAGTACTCCCCTCAACAAGTGATATAAACGGTTGAGGTTTTGAAAATCATACGGAAGTACTTGTCCTTTTGAGAAAAACATTGAAAATGAAAGGTTTGATAGGTTTTACTCAAAAGTAAGAAGCTTTCGCTCCTTT
The DNA here is from genome assembly GCA_022545495.1 of Chrysanthemum lavandulifolium. Taxonomy (NCBI): domain Eukaryota; kingdom Viridiplantae; phylum Streptophyta; class Magnoliopsida; order Asterales; family Asteraceae; genus Chrysanthemum; species Chrysanthemum lavandulifolium. The sequence goes on from CM040242.1 coordinate 184,903,717, forward strand.
TATAAGGATTGTGGCAATCAAGCGTACTACGTGGTCCTTTCTTGACAATTACGGGTTGTGCACTATTATGTGTGCACAAGCCATAGAAATATATAATCACACATTCAAATTTATAATGAAAGAAGCGGTTCAAGGGTACCGGAAGTCCAAAGATGTTTCGAGGAGTGCGAATCGGGCGTTGATAGCCGGTGATGTTAATCTGGGTCGACCACCAACAAAGCTTTCCAATGTTCGAACTAATCCTTCTATACAACCTTTCATCAATCATTTTGATGATCCTCCTCACATCCCTTCGATTGAGAATTCCAACGCTTAGAGACCTAATCTTTGACGATATCCTTCAACCTATAAGCCAATCCGTCCCTAACCATCTTCAAAGTGTGATCCCCAAACTTGTGAAGATCACTACACGCCATTAAGCAATTTCGTTGAAGTTCACCGCGTAAACGACGCCGAATGGTTTGGTCGATGAGTGTATATTGTGAGAGCCGGTTGATGTCGGGAAGATCAAGTCGAGGTGGAGTGAAGTTGACACGGTCCGATATGATTCAACCTGCAAATGGAGATCTTCTACACGTTCTTTGATGACTATCGTCTTATGAAGATGAGCGGTGACTTGATGAATTCACGTTGTACTTCAGCTTGAAAGTTGCCTCATGTGACCACATGCTTTGGCAAGGTACATGTCTTCAATGTCGTTGATAGACAAATTCTCAAAGTCGACTTGAGAGAATGCATAATCCGTTCATCTTGCCTTTTGACTACAATCTTCTTGAGAAAAGTGTAGTCCCATTTGGTCGAAAGATCAACGTGTTTGATGGCAACGATACTTTTAGAACCGAATCTCGCATGTTGAGTCTTCGAACACAGCGACCGATTCTTCTGCGTTCCGCCAATGGTGAATCCCATACATTGCATCACGGTCATACTCTACCACATTGTTGGAGAACAAGTGGTTAGCTCTTTCCTCGATGGCTATGCGCTTAGAGTGTATTCTCATTGGAATGGAAGTGTCAAAGATGTAGCATATTTCCTTGAACCATCGCCACCATGTAGAAGAAAATTCAAGTCTCTGTTGAAGAAATATCGGAATGGAATTCTTGGCTCATCTGGTTGGCCAATTGTCGGTAGTGGTTTTGACCAGTCGGTGTAATATGGAGGGTTGTCCCGTTTGGTGAAGTCGATGTTTGCTTCTGGGTTGAGCCAATCCATGTTGTTAGACATAGCTCGAGCAATGTTCTCAAGGTGATATTCGACCTCGATGGCACTTTCCGAGGTGTCTTTTAGAAGTTGTGCTTCATTCTTGATTCGCTTCAACTCGGTTTCGTCATCTTCTTCACATGGAACTTTTCTTGCGTAATCTTAGCATGCTCCAATGTATTACCGTCTCACCGATCTTGACCTTTAGCGGGATAGGGAGTTGAGTTAACAAGTGTAGAGAACCATTCAAATTCCTCTGTTTTATCGTCATCTAGCCATGATACGACGTCAACCATGGGCGCCTTCTTCTTCTTTTGTTTAGACCTAGATGAGGATTCTGGTTTCTAAACTTGTTTGGGAGAGGTGGGTTGTTGTAGAGGCTCACGGACTTCCTCATCATCACCACCCGTATACTCAAAGTGATCACCGGTTTTACGAGTCTCGGTGGTAATTCGAAAGAATCTGAGGTTTATCGGTAGAAGAACGAGGAGGTGACCTTTGTTTCTTTGAGTCCGTTTGGGTGGAGGTTGCATAGAAGATGATTCACCGGACTTCTTGACGCTTATGCTCGCCATTCTTATCCCGATCCTTATCTTCATCGTCGAGTGGACACTTTGGCCTTCGACTTCTTTTCGGCATGTTGTTTTGAGTTGATATTCGGCAAATGCTTCAAGCAATTTACCTTCGTGAGAGGCAAGTGTTGCGATCGTTTGGACGATTGAGCTACCAGCGGTCAACTAACTCAAAGATCCGAGAACATTATGGGATCAACTGGATTGATGTTCACGTGCATCGGTGTTGATTTCATAGTCCTTGGCGGTGAAGTAGATTCGGATAGAGTTGTTTGGTGAACAACTCCTTTGTAACTTTCGGAACAATGTCAAGGAGGTAATTGTGAGTGTAACCTTTGATCATTTCGTCCATTTTCCTTGAAGATCATCTTTCATGAGCTTCTAGACATACTCCTTTCAACTTTCATCTTGTCATTCTCATCATGAAGATATCAGATCCGATCGGTAGAGAAATTCATCTTCCTATAGAGCATATCTTTCTTTCGACTTGTTTGACAAAGATTCATAATTCTTTTATGAGTATGAGAAATCCAAGATCGAGTTGGCTTCTTCACTGATTTGGATGTAGATTTGGTTGATCTTTTAGATGGTGGTTGTGAAGAATGAGATGATGAATTTGATGATGAAGAGACATGAGGAGTCTCAGAGACCTTTGGAGGTGCAGAAGTATCCTCCTTGGAACGAATCGGACTGTTGAGAAGATAATCATCATAATTCCCTTCGCTATCTTGTCCAGATTTAGCTTTTACTTCCGTCTGAGCCTAGGCTTCTTCATAAGTCTTTTCTTTCTCAGACTTATCCTTTTCGGTTCCTCAATGTTATAATCAATAGATTCCTCCACAAGCTTTTTTTTGCACAAGAGTGGTGGCACCGGTTCCTTTATCGGGTCGATTAACCGCATCGGATATGGTGAAGAGTGGACACCACTACTCAACCCTCCGGGCCACACATTTGATCTTGTTCAAATTCTTTAGCTTTTTAAAGGTGTCTAACGATTTTAAACTTCTTCCCGTATGATAAATCCAGCTTGCTCTTCATCACTTTGAGCTTTCTTCATATGGCGCAAGCATGAGAGTCTTCCTTTCCTAGGTCACCGGAGGACTAGGAGGTTTTGCTCTTGAGGAGGTGGTTCGATTGCAGATTCGAGTAGTGGACCTCCTCATCCGATTGTGTATCTTGAGCTTTCATCCAAGAGCTTTCTTGGTGGTTCGGTGTAGGAATAGGAACAGCTTCACGAGAGGGAACTTTCTTCTTTGGAGTAGGTTTCCTCTTTGGGACCTTCCTTTGAGTCTCGAGCACTTCGCACTTCCAAAGACTTCCTCTTACGGTTCTTCGAGTGGGTGTTCCGAGGCTTTTCATCGAGATGACCAACTTTGCCTTCTCTTCGCTACCCGATACCTTTTGTATGCTTCAAGCTTCTTGATTTCGTCAACAAGAGGGTGATCGGGTAACACACACCTGTTTCTTTGTTGATGATTCCTTGATTACGGCATGTGATAGGCTCACCAACATGTCGTGATTGTCGGGGTCATTGAGCCTCTTGGGGATATCGGGATGAAGTCCAAGTGCTCTCGATCAGCAGCTTTGTGTATCGACATAGGGAATCTTTGAGCCAAGCTTTTTGAGAAATGTCATCATGTCATCCCATATCGAGCTTCAATTTCAATGTCCTTCTTGTTGATTAATGACCGAAGATTTGCAGTTCCATGAGCTTGGGATGCTCATAGCCACCGCTACGACCGAGACCGATTTGGTGATGATGATGTAGAGGTTCTCCACGGTTGAGGAATGTTCTTAAGCTCCACATGAGAATGCTTAGAGATAGTTCCCAAGCTTCATCATAGCCAATATTAATCAAGAATTGAAGAACTGCTCTCTCGATGGGTGTGTCATAGAAGTCGGTTGGCACGATTTACGGAATGAGAAGAACAACCCGTAAGTCTGCATGAGTAATGGTGACTTGTTTGTGATTGAGAGTCACGATTCATCGCACTTTGACCCTTGATCCTTTGCATTGAATTCCGTAATTGTTGAATGTAGATCTCCCAGATCAGAGCGAGTGTGAGAGCATGTTCGGTAGGGATGATTCTTAAGAATATCCACAAGAATGAGACAAGAAGATTCTGAGTATGTGAGGGTTTCAAAGTCAACCCTAAGGTTGTTCTTTCCAATCTTTCTCGGATAGCCATTAGGGAAGATGTCAGCAATTGTGAGAACTTCTGGTGCATCCACATTCATTTGAGCAGTCATGTCGTGATAAATTGATGATCAGAAACACATATTTGAAGAACGAATTTTGTGCGTAGGATTTGTTTGGTTAAGAGTAATAAATGTGATGTGAAATGTTAGGTGGGGTGTTTTTATTAAAATGACTTTAACCTTTTGGCAGTTTTGGTCCCTCCACGTTTTCCATTTTCATTCAAAGCCTTTTAACTTCCATTTTGGTTACCAAACAAAAGATTTTAGGAACTAAGTTTGACGACACTCCCCCTCGACTTAAGAAAATGATGAAAGGTTATAAATTTTAGTCCGAGGAGTGTTAATGAACCAGAAAAATTACCACCATTGATAAAAGAAACAACCGGGATAGGATAACATGCAAGTACACAGATATTTTAAAACAGATAAGTATTTATTTCTCCCCCTCAACACTTGATCGTAAAAATACTGAATTTTGAAATATTTGAGTGTTGACGGAAGATATGTACTTGACATGTTTAAAGAAAAATAGATAGAAGAATATTTTGTTGTTTCATCAGGTTTTATATTTTTGTATTTTGTTTTTGAAAAAATTATTTACAAAAGATATTTTGGTGTTTGACAGGTTTTTAAGACTTTTTTAGGAGGTCATCCAATTCCTCTGGAGTCAAACACCTCATACCAATCCGTGGACCAACTCATTAAACCTAGCGGGAGGCAAGGCTTTGGTGAGAAGATCGCCAATTGGTATTCTGCACCCACGAAATATAATTCAACTGCATCGTGTTCCACGTGGTCCTTGATGAAATGATAACGAAGATCGATGTGCTTTGATTTCGAGTCTTTGGCGAGTTGCACGAGATCACAATGGCACTCGATTGTCGCAGACATCGGGATTATGTCAAATACGTAACCATAGTCTTTGAGTTGTGTTCTCATCCGATGACTTGAGCACAACACGAGGACATGGCTACATATTCTCGCTCGGTTGAAGAGAGCGATGTACAATCCTCGCTTCTTTGATTGCCAAGACACCGCTTATCACCAAGAAATTGTAGTGCTCTCAAGTACTTTTCCGTGAATCTAAGCATCCCGCATGGTCGTCCTCAAAAACGATTGGTTCAAAACCGAATCCTTCGGATACCGATCCCCAATATAATGGTTCCCTTGATGTATCGGAGGATTATTTTAGCCTCGCAGGGTGGGTTTCAGCTGGTCGCGATCGATAACGGAGCATAGATAAACGGTAAATACAATATCAGTCTCTGTAGTGTTAGATACATGAGAGACCTAATAATACTTGGTATTTGGTAGGGTCAACTAATTTCCAATGTAAATCGTCTAGTTTCTTGGTATGAGTCATTGGTGTGGCATAAGTGTCACGTGTTTTCATTCCAAATTTGTTTAACAATTCAAGGGCATATTTGGATCGACTCAAGAAAATACCACGGGTGATTGATGAACTTGCGATCCTAGAAAGAACGTAAGTTCACCCATCATGGGCATTTCAAAATTTGTCTTCATTAGTTTTGCAAAAGCGATTGAGTACTTTTTATGTGTAGACCCAAAATGATGTCATCCACGTAAATTTGAACAATTAAGATATGTTCCCGTGATATTGTATAAAAAGAGTAGGGTCGACCAACCTTTGGTGAAATTATTAGCAATGGAAAGATGATAGCTTATTGTACCATGCCCGAGGAGCTTGTTTGAGACCATAAAGAGCTTTGTTCGGTTTGTAGACATGGTTCGGGAACTCGGGATCAACGAATCCTTTTGGTCGGTGACATAAACCGCTTTTTTCGGTTGTCCGCTGAGAAACGCAGCTTTGACATCCATCCGAAAGACCGCCATATTCATATGAGCCGCGAACGCGAGAAATATCCGAACGACCTCAAGACGAGCAACCGAGCAAAAGATTCTTCAAAGTATATGCCCTCTTCCCGACGATAACCCTTAGCAACTAGACGTGACTTGTTTCGGATTACGCCCTTCAAAGATCCAATTTGTTTTTCCAAATCCATTTGAGACCAATGACGTAGACCCTGTTGGTCTTTCAACCGCTTCCACACTTCAAGACGCTTGAATTGGTTGAGTTCTTCTTGCATGGATTCAATCCAGCTTGTCTTTTGTCATTGCATCTTTAATGTTTTTAGGCTCGATTAGCGACGGTGAGTGCATAAATGCAATGTTCACCATCCGTGTGAAGACGTTGTCTCGTAACGACATGTTGATTAGGGTTGCCAATAATGTTTGCCGAGGATGGTCTTTTGTCCATCGATGTGTAGAGGGTTGATGTTGGTATACATTGTGCGATTCGAGGATTCAAATGGTTTGTTGATGATTCCGCGACGTCGGTGCAGCGATGTCATTAGCAAACGGGTTAAAGAAAGCATTTGGATCAAAATCTGCAGGTGGGGTACTTCATTAAGAACATCATCACCGGTTCATCATTGTTAGAAGCGGTTTGTTCAACTGTTGTGGTGGAGTCAATCGGTGGTGCTTCTTCAACAAGAGTTGTTGTAGCGGTGTATCGTATAAGAGTATTATCGTTGAGCAATGAAACAACGGATACACCTTGAGTACGTTCATCAATATCGCCACCGAGCAGTGAGCAAATAACCTTTCCATTTGTTGACGAGTGAGTGGGGGCTTTGTTCACCGATGATGGGGGTTGAGGAAGTTTAAGCGGTTGTGATCGGGTTCTAAGTCGTTATACTCGTAAGCCATTTCCGTAAGTTCATCAAATGAGCATGAATCGCTTCCATGACTCGCTTTGTACGACGATTCCGGATCCGTAACCTTTAGAATTCTCACAATATCCAATGAAGACTCCAATGTCGACTTTGGCTTTGAGCTTTCAAAATCATCACGATCATTATTCGGATAGCAAATGGATCCAAATACATGAAAGTGTTTGAGATTCGGTTTGTGGTTGTGAAGAAGCTCAAACGGTGTTTTGTTGTGGCGTTTAGTAATCATAGAACGGTTTTGAGTATAGCATGCGATGACGACACGCCCATAAGTAATCTGGAAGTTTAGCATTGATTAACATTGTTCTTGCGCTTCCACTAACGTTCGGTTTAGCTCTTTCAACAACTCCGCTTTGTTCGGTGTACGTGTAATAGATGTCCGATCTTCAATTCCCACTTTCTCATAAAATTCACGAAGGGTTTGGTTAACAAATTCGGTTTCTGTCTGCTCGATTTTTCCGACGGTGTTTGAGTGAACTCAGATTTTCGTGAGAAAGGTGATGATCATTTGTGGAGCTTGGTCTTTGCTTCAAGAAAGTAGACCCAAGTCCATCGTGAGTAGTCATCAACAATTACTAAGATGTAGCGTTTGCCATTGATCGCTTTCACGCGCATCGTGCCACACAAATCCATGTGAAGAAGATGAAGCACATGCTTAGAGTTGTGTTCCACCTTTGAAGGAAAATGAGCACGAGTGCTTTTCCCTTGTTCACAAGTCGAGCAAAGGTGATCTTTTGAATACCGGAATCGTGGGAGACCTTCAACTAGTTTGTGTCGAGCAAGGTTGGTGATGGTTTGAAACTTTAGATGTGAGAGATGACGGTGCCATAGCCGTGATTTTGTTGATGTTGCCTTTGAAAGTAAGCGGATGGGAGATGAAGCAACCATGTCTTGCATAGAGATAGTGTAAAGACTTGAGTTCGCGAGCCGGACATAAGGTCGCTTCCTTGTAGATCACGAATGAAACAAGATTTCTCCCCGAAAGCAACCTCCAAATCTCCATCACGTAACCGACCCATCGAAAGCAGTTGTGACCGAGGCCTTCCACATAGTAAACCCCGCTAATTTCGATGTTCCCATTGAGATAGTCTCCGAGCCCATGATTGTCGCTAAGTGATCATTCCCGAATCGACAGTGCCAATGAACTTTGCAATAAAGTTTGTTAACGCTTTAAGGTTGACTGTCATGTGTCGAGAACATCCGCTATCAACAATCCAGAGAATGATCTCAGATCACCAGCATTACACACGCATTTACACGGATGGAATAGAAGTAGATGTGGAACCCGAAATGTTAGAGGGTTCCAATGCGATTATAGTAGACATGCACACATCAATAACTTTAGGCATCCATTTAAATCCTAATGTGTTATATATCCATTTCGCCATCTATAACTACTATTTGCTTTGGTCTTAGTGAATGCACTAGGTTGTACTACATTCTTAGGAGGTGAAACTGAGCTACTGGGACAAAGAATGCTTGCCTTAGAATCTAAAGAAGGCGGTCTACCAAGCACAGACTTAGAATGATTAGTGGGCCTAGAGGTATTCTGATTCTTAGGATTTCATAAACGAGAGATTATAGGTTTAGCAACACATTTGTCATGACAATCAGAATTCATACTTTTACGACAAATAACACAAGGTGCATCAGACTGAATATCAAAAGTACTTAAAGGTTTAGCATTCGTTACATCACTATTTCTATTACATTTGCTAGACACAATATTTGTAGTGGAAGCAACGTGAGTCTTATTCATAGTCCTAGGGTGTTCTTCTACTTTAGCATTCCTTATTGATCTTTTCTTAGGTTTCCTATTCTTCGATTGAGTGCTCCTAAGCTGTGAGGTGCGGACGTTTGGAAAAGATGCAATTATTCCTGTTTCAGTAGAAAGAAGCACGTTAGCAACTTGTGATTTGGCAGTGGGCATTCTAGGTTCACGATTACTAAGTGTTACTGGTGCTATTCTCTTAATTACGGTAGGCGGAAGTAGTTCATACTCTCCTAACATTTCTCTTAACTTAAAGATAGTGTGAATCAAATATTGATTTTCAGAACGAATATTACCAGCAAAATTCATTACTTCTCTAGTGTGTGCAAGATATTGATCAAGTTCGTTTGATGCATCATGACGAGTCTTATTGAGTAAATCAAATATGACACCATATTCATGTTTAACTTTTACAAGTTCTTGTTCATATTTTGAGATTTTACATTTTAAAGACACGCTTTGATCATCCGCTTTCAAATTTAGGATCGAAGATTTTGCATGCAATCGAGCGATTTTGTTTTGAAAACAAGTTGTTGATTGTGAATATCTTTTGACACCAATTAAGACGACGTTTTGCATTGGAAAGTTCGTTAAGCAATCGTTCATTTTCGACTTTTAAAGACTCGATCCGAAGCACATTATCAAGATTCTCAACAGCTTACAACATTATCAACGATGACGTTAGAGATATAATCGGATGCATGTGGCAAAGAATTGAATAACACAACATTATGGATATCAAGACGATAACATCTTTCAAGAGTCGATCAACATCTTTTCTCAACATTTTCTTTTTACGCTTAGTATTAGAAATAGATGTTTCGCTTTTCTCGAAACGACCTTCATCACTCCAAGTTCCTTATGAAAGTCCTGCTCCCAAGATAATGCACAATTTTTCAAAATTTTAACATTTGGTAAAAGATTTTTCCAAAAATGTCTCTTTGTTCTCGCGCCAGAGGCGATTGAAAGTGTTGAACTTTGATTTCGAATGATACTCTATCTCATGTTCTAAAGTTTTGAGGTCGACCATGAAAATGTCAAAATATCTAAGAATTTTGCGATTTTCGTGTTTTGAGTTTACTTCACCGGTGGAAGGTAAAGGACCATAAATTTGTGCATAATTTGGTTGGGGATTAACATTAGAAGACTCGACGCGTTTTATGATAATCCTTGGTGTGTTAGAAGAATCCGTTGGTGTGGCGAAGTGACCGGTTTTGAATAATTAAAAGGTTTGTTGTAAACAATGCTTTTAATTTTGATCGACTCTCGTCTTCGCATCTAATTCCTCTTGACGATGATATTCAACAACACTCATAATAGAATTATCAATTTTATATTCTCGCACCGGAAACTTGAGATTTGGTTTGAATGCTTTGGTTGAAAGCTTAGGTTTGTAATCTGCAAGATTCGGTCCATATCCATTTGGATTGGGTTTAAAAGTAAACTTTTCAATAGCGATTCTTGACTCATCATGTTTGTAAACAACAGTTTTAAACTCTTTAAGTTTGTTTTGCAAGTCGATAATTTCTTCAATATGATCATCTATTCGCTTCGTTGAATGCTTTTGTATGTCGAGAACTGCTTTTGACAAGTTAACAACTCACCCTAGCTTTTGACTTTCCAAGGTGAGAGCGTTAATTTGCTTTTTATGTTCATGTTTCGTTGTTCTATTTCGCACAATAAGGCATTCTTGAAGAGGCTAGATCACGATCCGTCTCTCTAAATATTTTCGCTTTGATGAGATTTAGTAAAGGCCGCTTCAAAACCTTTTTCACGTTTTTCTTGAGTTTTGAAAAAGTTGAGTTGGTTTTGTAAACATTCAAAATCCTTGGTTAACAAAGGCATTTTACTTTTTAAGGTCCGATTTAATGCACAACATTCTTCAATTTGGGATTGTTGGTCTTTAAGTAAAAGAGCAAGATCGGATGAGGCAAAAGTTCGCTTGTTCAACTGAAGTCACCACATGATCATTATTTAGATCCTCAAGTATAACCACGAGTCAATTTGATTGTAAAAGGAAACCATAAGGTCATCTTGATCGTCAAATGTAACTACGGGTCTAATTGAAAATCGCCGAATGAGATGTAGATGACTCATTTTGAACACTCGAGCCTTGCGGATTCGGATGTTGGCGGAGATATTAGATCATAGATAATTATGGTTTGTTTGGGTACCGAGACAAGCCATCGGTGTCATACACCGGGCTGTGTCACTCATGTGTAACTCATGCATATTAGCCATTAACATAACAAATGATTAGCCTGCAAGTCCTCCATATCATCATCCGAGTCTCATACGCCATAAAACTCGTTTTTTGTTTGTGAGAGTTCCACCACTTCATCCTTAAGAGCCAAAAGAAGAGCCTCTTTGAATAAGCACCGCCCTTAGTCCTCGACTTTGGGCATGCATTAGCTAAGTGTCCTTCTCATTGCGGTTGTAGCATCGAAGACCATTCAACCCATTCTCGAGCATTTCCTATTCCACCACTTGAGTTCATTGTTGTTCCTACCCATAGCATTAAACCCTTGACCACCTCCCATCCGACGACCATAACCACGATTCTCAACTTCAACTCATCCATTGTTCACAACAAATGATTTCGTGTATTAGATGAGGAACGAATACGATTGTTGGATTTGTTGGTATAACGGCTAAAAGCATTAGCAATCATAACAAATCCTTGTTGCAATGCTTCGAACGGATCGAATTTCTCATTAGTTTGACTATGAAGTGCTTGATCATTGTTGTTGTTGTAAGGAACCAATTGATTTTGTTGAGGTTGCTGTGATTGATCGTTTGGTGTGACTGAGGTAGTTGGTTGAGTTGCTTGTTGAGGAGGATAACTGTTTTGAGCATACAAGGCAAGTTGTTGATTTTCCGGATTAGTCGTTGAAGCAATTTGAGCACGGAGAATCCTTTCCCTATCAACTTCCTTTTCATGAGGCTTCAAGCAATCGTACAACAATCCATATGTAGAATGATGCATGTTCTTCGCTTGACGGAGAAAATGACATACTTCTCCCATTCGTGACCAAGACAACTCAGAACTTAGTATTCACCGCAATTCTTGGCATGATGATGTTGTGTTTATCCAAATCATTGATGATGTCTCGAAAATCGATGATGATAAGACTCTAGTGTCTCTCCGTGTTCAATCATGAAGTGTTCATAAGCCAAGTAAATTTTGGATTCCATATCTTCCCGATTGAGTGCAGATCCTTCCATAAGTAGATGAATATGTTCCCACATTTTCTTTGCGGTCTTTTGAGCATCAACACTTGAAGAATTGGGTTTGGTAATCCTAAAAGGATATATTGCATTGCAAGCTCATCGACTTCATAGTGTAGAAGTTCTTCGGATTCAAGTCTGCAATAGTAGCAATGTTTGATTGTTCATCTCTTGGTGGATTAGCATTAGGATCTCCTGCACAATGACATTAGGCATCTCAAATGGACCTTCCAAGATAACCTTCTTTAAGAACTTTCCATGTGGCTTCTTCGATCACAAAACCTAAAGAACCTTATCACCCATTGATCTTAGTTTCTGGAGTGAGCATTGAAGGTCTATCAAGTGATCCACCTCATGAATTGATTGTTGGTCGCTTAAAGTTTCACATAAAAAAGTGCACCGCCAGAGCCCTTACCAATGGGGTCCCGAGATATTCTATGATCAAAGGCTTTGTGGTCCTCCCTATGCTCCCCGTGCGCAGCCTACCACGCCAGCGCTGCGCGTTTTCATGATTTGTCTTTGCCAAGAGTGCCATCCTCCCATTGGTGTATGGGCGGGTTGTCCTCGCTGCTGCTCGTTAGGCTATGGATTACGAGTCAAAAAGTCCAGGAAGCTTTTCAAATCTCAAGACGCAGAACACCTATGATGCAAGGAATAATAGACTTACATCACGATATCTTTTCTTCCTCATTCGATTTTGGTTTTCGTATCACGGATCTTGGTTCGCGCTTTATGGCATTTCCAAAAGAAAAAATCCAATCCCGCAAAGGATTGTTCATGGAACTACTATCGAGATTCTTGGACCATATTTCCTAGTATCATCCCGATGTTCATTGCTATACCATCATTTGCTCTCTTATACTCAATGGACGAGGTAGTAGTAAATCCACCATTACTATCAAAGCTATTGGACATCAATGGTATCGAGTGCGCCTCTTCACGAGGGTGATTTAAGTGCAACGAAATGCCTTAAGAATATGGTTCGCGAAGCATCCGCTTACCGGTAATCTCCCATTCCACCGTCGAGACTTAAATAACTATAGCATGCCGTAAACGGGAGTTGAGATGGTTAGACCTATACCCCGAAATGCTCCCAGCATAGAAGCCTATGGTTCCATCTTGTTGTTGCTGGAGGTACACATCCCTCTTCTCGGTGTGGACTTTTTCAGGTGAGATGGTTCAATAGTAGATTAGATAAAGGCTCTTGCGACTTCCCACGGG